>OZ024856.1:41218269-41373269 GCA_964017155.1 Oasisia sp. SBJ-2009
GTCCTGACAGTGTCACCACCATGTACAATCCTGACAGTGTCACCACCATGTACAGTCATGACAGTGTCACCACCATGTACAGTCATGACAGTGTCACCACCATGTACAGTCCTGACAGTGTCACCATCATGTACAGCCCTGACAGTGTCACCACCATGTACAGTCCTGACAGTGTCACCACCATGTATAGTCCTGATGGTGTCATAACCATGTACAGTCATGACAGTGTCACCACCATGTACAGTCCTGACAGTGTCACCATCATGTACAGCCCTGACAGTGTCACCACCTTGTACAGTCCTGACATTGTCACCATCATGTAAAGTCCTGACTGTGTCACCACCATGTACAGTCCTGACATTGTCACCATCATGTACAATCCTGACAGTGTCATCACCATGTACACTCCTGACTGTGTCTCTACTATTTACAATCCTGACAGTGTCACCATCATGTACAATCCTGACAGTGTCACCACCATATACAGTCCTGACAGTGTCACCACAAAGTTCAGTCCTGACTGTCACTACCATGTGCAATCATGACTGTGTCATTACTATTCACAGTGGAGTGACCACTGATTAAATTTAGTAATGTGGCATTGGGGAGTGACCTTCCAGAACCATATATATTGTCAGTTATGCCTTTAAAAGAATGTAAATGGTGTCGCATGTATGGTTGTATTCCATTTCAGGTCATGAAACACATTTAAAGTTTCTAAACTGGCTTAACTGTTAACATCGATGTGTCCACCAAACAAAAACATATGTGACTTGCAAAAACTTTATCCTGCATAAAGTCCTGTCCCTGGGGCAGTTCATATGTAACCATTTAATATCTCCTGTGGTTAAAGCAGTTTCTGAACACTGACTTGTGCAATACAGTTATAGACATCACAAACCTCCATTTTATCTATGTTACTCATCTTTCATGCACCGACCAGTTTTGTTAATCACTGGCATATTTAGACTTAGCCTGACTGATTATTAAGAAAACATCATGTGATTAAGTCAAGTATATCTGTAGTAACGATAATGTGACTTGTACCTTTTTATATTCTTTAACGGCAAAAACAACATCGGAACTTGTGTCTCTCGCCTTGTAGACATTCGCAGATGTGCCACTACCAATTAGTTCAATCTTCTCCCACTGTTTTCCTTCTTCATAGCAACCATTGGTAATGATTAGCATCTATCAACAATCCGATCATAAAACACATTAGTTAGTGTCATAATTTATAATTATCTAGCTGAGTTAAACAACCATACTTGGGGGAAGGCCGTTACCCGGACTGACATTAAAAATAATTGCTATCTTTAGGTCCCATCCCCACCTACAAACAAAGCAGACAGAGAATGAAACTGTTTCATATTAATATAGACGCAAATCATACGTAGCCCATAGAGAATAATTTTGTGAATATAAAATACTAGGGTTTCCCCCCAAAAGAAAACATAATTTTGGGATTGAGTTAATGTGCAGATTGCGTGACTTGCAGGGAAAGATCAACACAGAAATAAAATTATATATAAATTTTTGAAGAAGCAATTAATTTCCAGCATTTGAAATTGGAAATCATAGCAAACATGGTAATAATGTGTATAATTATCAATACAACCTGGGGTCAGGAGACTCCTCTAAGACCGGGCTAGTCGCTATCGAGGAGCCACCTTACAGAACATTTAACGTACAGAATAATTTCTTCCAGAAACAAACCCAAAAAAAATCACCAAACAAACATAATATGAAGATGCATGTGCGCAGCTGACAAGATTATTGTATCTCAAGTAAAAAGGCTCTGTTTTTAAATATAAATACTGAATGAAGTTTTTAGGTGGTTTTACATTCTTAATTTTGCATACAAACATAGCAGTTTTGTCTAGTGCATGTTACTTCATAACTTTGTAAGAAATACAGTTTAACATAATTTACAAATCCCTGTGTACTATGTGACATAAGTTTTTCTTTCACTATTTCAGGAAGGTTATTTAATAATAGTGGCAAATTATGTCTGAGACATTTCTTTGCAAAATCATGTTTAATTTGATAAGTGTATATCTTATTTTTGTCTCTTGTGTCATGACCATGTACCTCATATTTAAACACAAACCTCCAATTTACATTTGAGGTTCATATCAGTACACTAGAACTATGCTTTGGTACCTCATTTTACCTGGATCATCAATCAAAGTTTCATTCAGATTAGAAGTTACAGACAAATATACACTGCTTAACATATGCAATGTTAATAAACAAAAATGAGCATAGACCTCCTGTCAGTGCTTGCTACATTCAGACACAGAAACTTGTTTCCTGAAATATTCAGACCTGACACGATCTGAACAAACATGATGCAAACTTGAGCAAATTTTTTTCTATGACTGTTGATGATTACCTGGTAGTAGTGAGATAAAACATCCATAACTAACCAGTGGGGGAGTTAGTAATCAGAAAACATGTAGGTATTGTTGCATATAGCTATAAATCATCAAATGCAAAATGAAGTTACAAGTTGTACTTACATCTTTAAATCGATCATCGATGCATCCAATGTTTGATTGGTTACTAGATATGAAGTCTGGAATGTCTGGTTTAGGGACATACCACACTTTTTTCTTATTAACATGGAAGTCACAGTCGTCATACTGTGGCTCCATTTCATTCTTCTCATCCGTCATTTCTGCTGTACTATGTAAAGAAAATATGAACTAATTACAGCTCTAGTATATATAATATTTCATGCATCACACACAGCACAAGAAATCATAAGTACAGGCTCATAAGATACATATATGTGGAACAATGCTCCTTGTTTATAAGGAATCGTGACTCATTTGGTGTAAGTGATAAAACATATATATACATATATATAACCACATATGGAATGAACATATATATATATATGTTCATATATATATATATATATATATATATATATATATATATATATATATATATATGTTCACATATATATATATATATATATGTTCATATATATATATATATATATATATATATATAAGCCTAAAGGCAGCTTATGTCGACCAGTGTCTAGAGGACTGGCTTATGTAGACCAGATATATTTTTTATTTAATACATTTTCCAAATCCAAAGATGTAAAACTGGAACATTGTTTCTAATACTGATGTTTAACACATAATGAAAGTTCATCAAAATATATTAATAAATAAGATATATGCAACAAAATCGGTCTACATAAAACCGCGTATGCATAGATGCCGATTTATGTAGACCGAAGCAACGCCGGAATCTGCATATATTTAGTTAGCCTTTTTTGCGGTAGACTGCCGAGTCTAGTATTTGATGGTACATGTGTGTACATTGTATTTAACAATTTAGTGAATGCTGTAAAATTAATTGCCAAATACCAACGGCAACACCAACATTCGAGGGTTCTATCAGTTTGCAACAAAGACAAAATGCAAGTTTTACTAATTTACACATAATATAGCCTTTTGCATCAGTATGAAGCATATCATACACCGAACACGGAACTCCATCCCTTCGTTCGATATATACCATAAATATAGAATTATAAGAACATTGACCCGGTACATATAACCCGGCACACAATATACTCAAAAATATGCACGGCGTTGGAGAAAACATGCTCAAAATCACTTAAGTTAAGATGTTGTTCATTTAAAAATTAATTACACACAGTACTTCACTGTCATATATGAACTGTGTGCACAAGCAATGGTACTGAACAATTCAATTGTGTTAGTTGTGAACTAACCCGTCGAATCTTTATGTAGACCAGTTTTGGTCTACATAAAACAGCGATCTACATAAGCCGGTCCTATATGCATAATCGGTCGACATAAGCTGCCTTTAGGCAGACACGATAAGAAGATGAATAGTACATATTGTACAGGTGACAACAGTTACTGGGTAAAAAATGTCATTTAGAGAGTGCTGAATAAATTTTCTTTGGTAAGATATTTTCTATAGAGTCAGCAGGAATGTTCATTCCATAAGTGGCTATCATATCTTTACGACACACCTGTGTACCAATTCTATCAGTAGCATTTGTTATGACATTGTCCTAACCAGCTTTATGTCAGTACGGCAAAGTAGAAAGTTGTTGGAGATATTGTCATAATGGATTTATCATTCCATAATGGTAATGAAGATGTAAATATCTATAGTATGGGAGTGAGAGGACACAGCAATATGCATTTACATTGCACAGTTGCTGCTTATTAGTAATACTTCCTAAACAGTAGTGTTAATATGTTACTGCTACCGAGTATCAACATGTAGACCTATCATTCGTGCTATATCTGATTGTCATTTGTTGATACACGTACTTGCCGCCAACTCTGTCCTACTTGGGTGCCAGACCGTGGTAGGCCAGCTACTGATTTGTTAAAAAGATAAATCATTATGAATAGGCTATGCCCAAGATCAGACAACACAACATGGTATTGCTTTAGTAACAGGCACCGTATAAAATAACACCCATTCAATACTTCCAACAATTAAGTAACCATGGACAGTCATCCGTGACCGTGCAGCTAAAATGTTAAGCTGGAGGCATTATGTGTTTGTACACTGGTGCTCTGTATGAGTCACTGTGTGTTTGTAGTTTACTGTTTGTATATTTGACTGTATTTTTTTTAAGCTGTTAGGACTACTAAAGGCGTCCTTATTTGTTTTTCATGTTGTACATTTCTTTGGAATCAGTTGCAGAAAGTAACTTCATTGTAATAATAAAAAACACCAATAAGATATATATAGATAGATATATATATATATATATATATAATATATATATATATATATATATATATATATATATATATATATATATATATATATATGCTCAATACTGTGCAGTTGAACAGCTGGTATTGCCTGTTTTCCATTAGCCATTAAGTTGTGGTCAGCTTTCCAATACACACAGATCCTATAATTGACCGAGCCTAGTGACAATATTGGAATATAGATTTAGAAAATGACCTCTTTGACAGCCATTACATACAGCAAATTAAAGGTCATCCATGCTACAATGATTCCAAGACTTATATTAAATGTATTCTTGGTGGTGGTCATTTTTAGTGACCGCCAAGCACAGCTTTGTCTAGAGACCTACCCACCCATCATTTGGTCAAGATTACCTAATGGCCTGCCAGCAAACCAATAACAGAAACTTTAGGTAACAGATAATACTGCTAGGAGGTTAGACAGGTCATGCATGGATTGTCCAGTTTTTTGTCCTCCTATAAAAGTTAAATTTTTAAAAGACACCACCATCATACTAATTTTAATACATGTGTATAGATATTATCTTTAGATGTTTTGCTTCAGACAAATCAAAACTGTACATGCATACTGGTGAAAAGTGCTGTTTCTAATCAGTTTTGAATCCGATTTTGGTGTCTGCCATCTTGATCATTCAGTCTATTAGCACACTAACTGGATGAGTAGCTCTTAGCTCTGGAAAATTGGATGAGCAACTCTTAGCTCTGGAAAATGGTCAAAGAAAACATAACTGAAGGAGACACTTGCAGCAACCATCACAGTTACATGGTTTTAAAAGTAAATAAGCTAAACATATAAGTACACATATTAGAAACTAAAATAACATGCTTTAAAATTTATGAAAAAGTTACTAAATATACATATGTAATTAAAACATGTAAGACATATGATATTAAAGCAATTGTTTTATAGTATAGTGATTTAGCCCATGAAATTATTTCCCATTTGTCCATAACACTAAAAATTATGTATATTACTGCATGACAGCAGTAGGTTTATGATTTTGTATATATTTTTCACTAATAGGGGAAGTAGGGGCATGTCCGCACACTTAAGGTGAAACACGCTATAGATAATGCACTGTGTGTGCTAAGAGGGTGATATTTAGCATTCAGAATCAGCAATCATATTACTTTGTTGTTAGATAGTTAAGAAAACTGTGTGCGGTTATGCCCCAGGAATGGCGAAGCAACAGCTGGTCTCACAGAGCTGACGATTAACTACAGTAATAATATGTATTGGTATGCGTACACTACTGACACATACATTACTAAAAAAAAACACCAGAGAACACAAATCAACGGTTTCAAGTGTTCATATATACGTAAAGTTTAAAAAATACAGTGGCCTTGAATCGTAGTCCACGTTTATTCCTCCTTGAGTTAAAGCAAACAATAGCATGATTTTGTAACGGAGAAAGTCAAACATTGCAACCCATCTTGTCTAAAGCCTTCTAGCTAACACAGCATAGTCTCATAAAGCGCAAAGTCAAACTAAAAACTAAGTTTGTTGGCTATGCGAGCATGGCTTTGTATGGACTAACATATACGGGCAAAGTTCTATATCATAGATTATACATTATTTGTCATTTTAGTCTATGAGCAATGATCAATTAAGCTTTATTTCTTTAACGGACCTAATGATACACAACATGGAAAATGTGACGTCAGCACGACATAGCCTATTACACATTGACGAAGCGATGAATGATATAATAAGTTTGATAATATTAAATAATTATATAATAATCATCATACACTATCTCACATCAAAGTTTCCTATAATATTTGTGGTAAGCAGCTGAAGTATCTTCATATGTATCTAAGTAGACTACATAATTTTATAAGCACTGATGCACGAAATACGTCTGCACAGCGGGTGGGGCATGACCGCACAGGCCTGTGCGAACATGCCCCAAGCAACCAACACGTGAATAATTCTGAATTGCACGAAAATGCTACTTATGAAAGTATCCTTTATTTCACACATCATAACACATTAAAATGCAATTTAGAATTATGAAAGAAAATGTATATGCACGTCTTACAGTTAAAGTAATACACATAACAGCATATATATGAGTAAAATTACATCAGTGTTTACGAAAATAACATTTTATGTTATAACTTTTTAATTATTCACTTCTATCAAAAAGTATATGCAAGTGGATGATTTGGGGGTTAGACGATGCCGCTTAGCATGATTCCACTAACCAGATGTTACGCGATGCGCAAATAATAGGGTGTGCGGACATGCCTCAGTATGCGGATATGCCCCTACTTCCCCTACTGCAAATTACTGGTACAGACTCTAGCTGAAATGTGATGCTTTTAAAACTATATTCTAGACCGGGAAGGCACATCTATATTTCAACTAGTGCGTTTGTACACGTAGCCCACAATGACCTTTTGGTAATTATAATTGCTGTCGTAGACGAATGTCATGGAACGACTGAATGACTTACGTCAACATAGTATTTAGAACGTGATCGGTCCGTGCACTTGCTGGTCCTGGACTTTAATGCATACTCTAGGACTACGTGCCCTACTTAATTTTTCGTGTTCCCATATGGGACCATCGAAAGCGCACGAATTCGTCTAGTTCAATAGTATTCAATGAATATTATTCAACTATGAGGCGGTGATGCATATAATATGATATATATATATATATATATATATATATATATATATATATATATATATATATATATATATATATATATATATATATATATATATATATATATATATATATATACATCTCTATATTTTGATTATTCAATACATCTATATTTTATTATAAGTATACCTATAAATTCTCGTGAAATGTTGGCTGCGTTTTAGTTGGGTCCTGATTTCACACTAAGTCGTCTATAGTACGACTACCGTGCATATATATTATATATGCCTAATGCCAATTTAACAACGTGACCGCTATAGCTAGCCTCGGTCGCCATATAAAGCGGCATATTGATTTTCACAAAACGAAACGTGGTGCGGTGGTACCAAAATAAAGTTACAATATTCATAAATCTGTTCATATAATCTGCTTATGACATTGGCATGTGAATGCAGTGATGCTTAGCTCCCATTCTATTAACACAGTTTTATTGTTACATCGTTACGGAACTTACCGTTCTTGGTTGTTTGGAGCGCTACGAAATTCACTGGTTCTATCGAAAGAGGTCATCGCAGTACGAAAAAAGTTGCCAAGTCAATTATGGCATTATGCCCCTACACAATGCCGTTGAAGAATATACAAACTAAAACATACCTGGTGGGCACACGACGTCTTTTAGACGTCTATCAGCGGTCTTTTTTTTCATTTGGACGACGTCTCTAAATTAAGTAAATATGATGTATGCATGCTTTAGACGTCTTTCTGTTGACGTCTATTACTCTATATAGCGCAGGCAAAATGATATAAATTAGATATATTTTTATTATTGGCATCTATACGTTATGCCGGATATGCCGGCTGTGTCTATTAGACATCTTCATATTGACATCTACATCACGCCGACAATTTGACATCTATTAGACATAACTTTATTTATTTTAAAATGATGTACGACAATATTAAGTAATTTATTGGCGATGTCTATTAGGCGTCTTTCTGTTGATACCTCATGCCGGCTAATTTACATCTATTAGATATGTTTCTCTTGTCCCCGGATACGGACAAATAGCCCATGTTTGCGTATAGGCTATTTGTCCGGATTGTCGGCCCCCAGGCTATTTGTCCGGACATATTTCCCGCGGGAGTTACACGTAAGTCAAACTTACAACACGTCGATTGAATATGCGAATATTGCCTATGCTTGCGTGCACGGCTATGGGTGGCCGTTCGAGCCATAACGCGCCAAGCTTGGCGCGGCAAGTTTTTTGTTTGCGCGCAAACTTTACAGCCAATCAGAACGCGTCTAGCTGACCGATCGGGCCATAACGCGACAAACTTGGCGCGGCAAGTTTTTTGTTGGCGCGCAAACCTTTATAGCTGGCCGTTCGGGTCATAACGCGACAAACTTGGCGCGGCAAGTTTTGAAGTTAGCGCGCAAACGTTACAGCCAATAAAGAGTCATGTAGCTAAGCATCGCGGGTTGAACTTGAACTTGGCAGACACAGAACATAATGTAAATAATGAATGCCAGGACGCCAGTAATAACTAAAATAGTTGATGCAACTGGACGCCCTTTAAAATTACAAAATACTGTCTACCTCTAATAGAACATGGTGTACATAATAATAATTTAATTAATAACAAGATAATACTAATGCTAATAGTAAGAAAAGAGTAATACTAATCTAATGATACTACTTATACTACAAAAATAGTTTATTACTATACATAATCTAGTTTAATTAAAAAGGACGTGAGAAATTATACAATTATTAATTAATACTGTTCATCAAGCAAGAATAATAATTTCTTAATAGGCAAATATCTGAATATGACTTTATAATAATTTGTTTGAGATTGTGCATTTTATTTAGTGATAGGTGCAGTACATTATACAGGTGCAATAATAGTATGGTATGAAGTTTATAAAACAATCCCTGTTTTTTATTTATGTTCTTATGAGAAACATAAATGAATATTATTGCTTTGTCTGGTTACATGGCTGTGAAGATACATTTTTTTCATGACAGATGCTAAAAGGTATTTTGGACATTGTTTTTTCATTATTTTATCATATAGCTGATATCCTTGAATTATAAATAGGTCTTCTAATTTAAGAATATTGAAATTCTTATTAAATTGTAGTTGTTTGTCGCAAGGCTTCACGAGGCAAACATGCGTTTGGTATGTTTTGATAGCAAGCGTTACGTGACTGTAGTGCGCCTTAATCCGTGACAGTGATATAAACTAACATGGCATTTAAAAAGAATACTTTGTTGTTTCGCTGCATAACATAACGACCGGAAAAGTGTAAGCGCGACAGCTTCAACAGCATTGAAAAGAACTTTTCATGAACTATTCACCAAAATAATCATAACTTTTAAGTACATTAATAGGCTTTTTTACTCGTTTAATACAGTATGTTAAGCATACTTATATTTCTAAGACATTCACACTACTCATAACAGCACCTCCGCCCGTTGTGCTTGTATTTTCGGTGTGGAAGCTTTGCACAATCGATCGGACTCTATTCGCTAATCTATCTAAACGCCCGGTATCCATAGTTCTATCCATTTATCCCGCCTAAATACAGGACTCTACATTTTACTTAGATCACTGTTCATTGGTTCAACCTTAAATATAACCCTCAAAGTACCCATTTTGCCGGATCAATTATAACTGACATTTCAGCTCACTATCCTAATTTCATCTTCATCAACAAAAACTCAGATGACCAGAGATATGCACACAAACTGATGAAACGAAGGAATTTTAACAAGTCAAATATTGACAACTTTAATAATTCCCTATTCACAACAAAGTGGGATGACTTGGTAAATAGCGAATGTCCAAATGAGGCATACACCTTATTTATTAACAAATGTATCAGTTTACTTGATAAACACATTCCTGAGCAGATATCAAAACCAAATAAATATAAACACAAAAAACACCCATGGATAACACAAACCATACTTAAATCCATACGTACTCAGGATCACTTGAGTAAAAAACGCATTCACTCTAAAGCGACACCAGATTTTAATAATATTGACCAACAATACAAATAATACAGAAACTTATTGAACAGGGTTATTCGTAATGCCAAATCTCAATGCTGGAACACTAAATTTACACAATCTAAAAATAACACAAAGCAAACGTGGACGAACGTTAAAAACAGATTTCATGTCCACAAAAAGCAAAATTTACCATCATCATTCTAAATCGACAACGAAATGTGTAATGACCCAATGAAAATATCGAATGCATTTAACAATTATTTTGCTAATATTGGCCCTAAGTTAACAGATAAAATAAAAACCACAAATAACTATACCGATTACATGCAGAATCAGTTGCCAAGTAGTCTTGTCATGGAAGAAACCACTTGTGCAGAAATAATTAACATCATTCAAAATATCAAATCAAAGCCAAGTACTGGATTTGATAATATATCATGCTCTTGCTGTGTTTATTGACTTAAGCAAAGCTTTTGACACATTAGATCACAACATTATGCTTGATAAACTATGGCACTACGGTATCAGAATGGTTCCACACAAACTTTTTAAAAGCTACCTTGAACATAGAAAGCAATTTGTTATAAACAAAGATACAACGTCTGATCATCAAAGTACAAAATGTGGAGTCCCACTAGGATCCATTCTAGGACCACTACTATTTTTGATTTATATAAATGATATGCCTTTATCATCTCATACAGCTCAATTCATACTGTTTGCTGATGATACAAGCCTACTCTTTAAAAGCAAAGACCTCAGTAGTCTCACAATTAATGTTAATTCTGAGCTCACACAAATTTCTCATTGGATAAGTGCCAACAAACTTTCACTTAACATAGGCAAAACTAAATGCATGTTATTTCGAAACACTAAAAATCAGATACTCAACCATGAGGAAATTATTCTACATGGTAATAAAATAGAAAAAGTTGATCACTTCAAATATTTAGATTTTGGATTTAGGATTGATAAAAACCTAAACTGAAAGAAAAATACAAATGACAAATGCAAGAAAATTGCCCAATTATTAGCAATAATTAATAAAATCAAGCCACTGCTACAGTCGTGCACATTAAAACAAATATATACTGCCTTAGTTCAACCTCATTTATCGTTTGGTCTACTTGCTGGATATAGTAATATTCGTGGCAATTTAACTAACATAACCAGACTATTTAAACTTCAAAAAAATGTGTTCGATTAATCGATAAAAGCAAATTTATAGCACACAATGATCCCATCTTTAAAAAGTTCAATATTCTTAAATTAGAAGACCTATTTATAATTCAAGGATATCAACTATATGATAAAATAATGAAAAAACAATGTCCAAAATACCTTTTAACATCTGTCATGAAAAACAATGATCATGTAACCAGACATAGCAATAATATTCATTTGTGTTTCATAAGAACAGAAATAAAAAAACAGGGATTGTTCTATAAACTTCATACCATACTATTGCACCTGTATAATATACTGCACCTATCACTAAATAAAAGGCACAATTACAAACAAATTATTACAAAGTCATATTCAGATATTTTCCTATTAAGAAATTGTTATTCTTGCTTGATGAACATAATTAATTAATAATTGTATAATTTCTCACGTCAATTTTTATTAAACTAGATTATGTATAGTAATACATTTTTTTTATAGTATTACTCTTTTCTTAGTATTAGCATTATTATTATCTTGTTATTAATTACTATGTATTATTATGTACACCATGTTCTATTAGAGGTAGACAGTATTTTGTAATTTTAAAGGGCGTCCAGTTGCATCAACTATTTTAGTTATTACTGGCGTCCTGGCATTCATGATTAACATATGTTCTGTGTCTGTTGTATTGTGTTGTATATATGCCAAATAAAATTTCAAGTTCAAGTTCAACCCGCGATGCTTAGCTACATGACTCTTTATTGGCTGTAACGTTTGCGCGCTAACTTCGAAACTTGCCGCGCCAAGTTTGTCGCGTTATGACCCGAACGGCCAGCTGTAAAGTTTGCGCGCAAACAAAAAACTTGCCGCGCCAAGTTTGTCGCGTTATGGCCCGATCGGCCAGCTAGACGCTTTCTGATTGGCTGTAAAGTTTGCGCGCAAACATAAAACTTGCCGCGCCAAGCTTGGCGCGTTATGGCCCGAACGGCCACCCATACACGGCGGTATATATAGAGCGTACGTACAAGAGCGGCTCGGTCTCAAAGACGAAGGGGATGCGATCTCGCTTTCCGAATTATTTATACTACGAGTCGACTATGGCCTATGCATTGTAATACCCCACTGCATAATCATTTTGTAGTATCGGCTTGAAAAAAACATTAACTATTGTACTTATATGTAAATCTGCAGTATTATTAGAATGTGTTGAAAATGTCGTTGCCGTGCCAGCTCGTGCAATATGGCTTTTGCGCGGTTCAAAAATGTGTTGTTTCAGCGATGTGACCAAGGCGGCGTCATCGGAGCTGCAGAGGCGCGTCCCAGACAGCATGCAAACGTTTATCTAACGTTAATTTAACGTTTCCATTAACGTTTGTTTAACGTTTACGTACGAACGTTTTTTTTGCGTTATTTTGCTCGTTTATTTAACGTAGATCTACGTTTACTTTCTAACCAACAAAAACAACCAAAAACTAAAGTTTCGGAAACGTTAGAGATTTAACCGTAACCAAAATAAAACGGTTCTAACCAAATGCAAACGTTAATGTAACGTTTGCATGCTATCTGGGGTATAGGCTATAGCGACATCATGGATATTGAATATTAGTATTCCACTAATTTATATATGGCGCACTTATTTAGTAGTTTTAGTTAATTTAGTATTGGCATGGTTTTGTAAAACATATTTATTTTTAAGCAAATTAGGCAATTCCACAAAAAAATAATAAAAAATAGGCAGTGGCTACGCGTACGTGAGCCGTACGTTTAGGCCGTCAGTCTAAAAGTACGGCATTCATTCTGCGCATGCGTATATGCTATTATTTTCAGTTACGTGAGCTCTATTTTTAGCATCTTTGTCTAATATGCGCATGATTTCCATACGTGAGCCTTATCTTTAGTAGCTATCAATTCCAAAAGTACGTGAAAACTGCATGTTATATTATATAAGCTCTACTGCCGTATCTTTAGCACTCAGATCTAAAAGTAGGCAGGTGCCTAGGTGAATTTTTTTCACGCGTGCATTCCGTATTTTTAGCAAACAAATCTAAAAGTATGTGAGTTTTTCCGCGCTTGCATGTCGATGTACGTACGAACGGTAGCTCTTTTGGTACTCAGTTTCTAAATATACGTGAGTTTTTGTGCCTTTTATTTTGTTCGCAAGTTGACATATCGATAACATCGTTCCCTCGTGTAATTCCGCCATATCGATGCGACGAGACGGACGCAACATCCATGCGCAGAATAAAAAAATTGATGTGCGCGCATCCTCACGTACGGTTAGGCCACGGGTCTAAAGATACGGCTCACGTACGCCTAGACACTTCGTAAAAAATAAGCAGAGCCAGGGGATGTTGGAAATAGGCTTAATTTCAATTAATTGGTAATAGGTAACAATTCACATTTATTAATATGAGTTTTATTCAGTTATGATTGCCAATGCAAGTTGCTAGAAAAGTATGAAATTGTTGATTGTTTTATATTTATTAAATATTTGTTTCTTCAGTTTGTCCATGTACGTTAATGTAAAATTATTAATTATAATGTGCCATTCAACCAATATTATGATATTATTAATAAAATATCACTACTACTATTCCTAATTATAATTAATAATAATGCAATTACTTCTAGAAATGTTAAACATGAATAATAATTATTGTTTGTTATTTATTTAAATGCTTGGCATGAATATACAATAATACTGACATCATGTGCTTGGTGAATTATTGTAGTTATTGCATGCACTTTTAATTGTTTTATTTCAGAAATCTCACACCTGAAATAATACACACATTTGTACGCATAACTACAAGCTTAGTTTGACTGAAGATGATACAACAACATATCTACGCTCTCTGAAGATACAGTCCCTGTGGTCGTGATATGTACACTGCAGTTTTAATAGACAAGAACACAACATTAGTTTATTGCCCGAACAGTGAAGATACAGAACCTATAAAGGCTTCAATATATCACATGAATCAACCGCTTACACTAATTTCTGATTTATTACATAACTTGTCTCGCTGAATGTGACACATGATACACATATATATATACACTGAACATTGTGAGGCGGAGTAATTGAGCATCTTCTTCATCTTGCACTTTATCCCTGTGGAGGGTAACGCAGAAAGCAGAAAGAGATGTTGGAGTCGGTGACGAAACACTGTGAACAGTTTATAAACATTACTTCATCAGTTCATGTTGAAATGCTGAATATTATGAAACAATAACATGTCATTACTGGCCTCTATTGAGCCTGCAGCATTTGTCCAACCTGTAACCTCACGATCATCCATAAACAAGTGAAGTATGACAACTGTGCTTCTTTGTCATGCATTGATATGTTGAGTTAGCTGTTTAGTTAATATTTATTAAGAAAGGTATTATTTATGCTGTAATGACATGATGGTTGATCATAATGTTTCATGTGGTTCTAGACATTGCATACATTATATTTACTTCATAATTATTTACTGCTGGCTTTCATCAAAACGTAACTATTAGTCGAGTTAGCATGCTGACATTAGCCAATATTAACTTGTTAATTAAGTTAGTGTTAATATGAAATTACTGGGTAATGTGTATTTACTACCGTAATTAATGTGGGAATGCCTTAATAATTATGGACATTACAGATTTGTATTCATGTGTAAGTCTATACAAAGCACGGCTACTAATCATATATTGATTTATTAATTAGTTTATTATTATTATAATATAACTGTTTAATGTATATATCTTACCATAAGTAAGGTGGTTCTACACATTTCATGTTTATAATATTATAAACATATTCATGGACATTGTGACATTTTACAAAAACGTTTCTGTCTGTTGAGGTTGCCTGCTAATTATCGCCTATTAACTAATTTATTTATTTATTATTACATGACTAGTTAATATATATATTATTCTCGTAGTCAACGTGGTTATGCACACTGCATAATATGTATAAATATATTCATATTTATGAACTCTGCTGGTCTTAATTAGAATATTTTGGTATGTTAACTTGGTGCACTACTTAACTAATATTGGCTAATTAACTTCATCAATTAGCATGAATAAACATCAACAATGACTGAAATACTGACATCATGTGCTTGGTGAATTATTGTAGTTATTGCATGCACTTTTAATTGTTTTATTTCAGAAATCTCACACCTGAAATAATACACACATTTGTACGCATAACTACAAGCTTAGTTTGACTGAAGATGATACAACAACATATCTACGCTCTCTGAAGATACAGTCCCTGTGGTCGTGATATGTACACTGCAGTTTTAATAGACAAGAACACAACATTAGTTTATTGCCCGAACAGTGAAGATACAGAACCTATAAAGGCTTCAATATATCACATGAATCAACCGCTTACACTAATTTCTGATTTATTACATAACTTGTCTCGCTGAATGTGACACATGATACACATATATATATACACTGAACATTGTGAGGCGGAGTAATTGAGCATCTTCTTCATCTTGCACTTTATCCCTGTGGAGGGTAACGCAGAAAGCAGAAAGAGATGTTGGAGTCGGTGACGAAACACTGTGAACAGTTTATAAACATTACTTCATCAGTTCATGTTGAAATGCTGAATATTATGAAACAATAACATGTCATTACTGGCCTCTATTGAGCCTGCAGCATTTGTCCAACCTGTAACCTCACGATCATCCATAAACAAGTGAAGTATGACAACTGTGCTTCTTTGTCATGCATTGATATGTTGAGTTAGCTGTTTAGTTAATATTTATTAAGAAAGGTATTATTTATGCTGTAATGACATGATGGTTGATCATAATGTTTCATGTGGTTCTAGACATTGCATACATTATATTTACTTCATAATTATTTACTGCTGGCTTTCATCAAAACGTAACTATTAGTCGAGTTAGCATGCTGACATTAGCCAATATTAACTTGTTAATTAAGTTAGTGTTAATATGAAATTACTGGGTAATGTGTATTTACTACCGTAATTAATGTGGGAATGCCTTAATAATTATGGACATTACAGATTTGTATTCATGTGTAAGTCTATACAAAGCACGGCTACTAATCATATATTGATTTATTAATTAGTTTATTATTATTATAATATAACTGTTTAATGTATATATCTTACCATAAGTAAGGTGGTTCTACACATTTCATGTTTATAATATTATAAACATATTCATGGACATTGTGACATTTTACAAAAACGTTTCTGTCTGTTGAGGTTGCCTGCTAATTATCGCCTATTAACTAATTTATTTATTTATTATTACATGACTAGTTAATATATATATTATTCTCGTAGTCAACGTGGTTATGCACACTGCATAATATGTATAAATATATTCATATTTATGAACTCTGCTGGTCTTAATTAGAATATTTTGGTATGTTAACTTGGTGCACTACTTAACTAATATTGGCTAATTAACTTCATCAATTAGCATGAATAAACATCAACAAATATTTATTAACAGAAACCACAAAAATGAGCTCATTTTACTATTACCCATCTGTGCCAAGTCAATCGCTCGTGTTGTGCGAGTGACATACTGCCATTACTGGCCGGCCCGCCAGTCGAACATGTGAATAACAACTTGCCGCATTAATAAAAAAAACTACGACTATTTCAGAAGAAACAGTTGCTATTTAAACATACATACAGACATGTCTTCTTAATCAGTAACATGGCACTTACGCCCGTGAGAAGGCAGAAGTACCGCGTTTACTATGTGTCCGGACAAATAGCGCGATGTCGGGCTATTTATCTGTATTTATCCAGCCAAATAGCGCATACGCAAGCATGGGCTATTTGTCCGTATCCGGACGAATAGCCTATACGCAAACATGAGCTATTTGACCGTATCCGGACGAATAGTGCCCCAGGCTATTCGTCCGTATCCGGAAAAATAGCCACGGCCATCTTTATAACGTCAGCAGATCGACATATATTAGATATATTTTAGACATCACGCCAACTAATATAATTTATATTAGATATAGCTTTATTTACTTAAACATTACATTGACAGTGCATGGCAATTGTTTTGCAATAGCAATGTAAACATATGCTATATAAATATATATATATATATATATATATATATATATATATATATATATATATATATATATATATATATAAGAAGCATAATATTGGTAGTTGTTATTTAAATGAAATATTAAGCAATTAAAGTACAGATATGTAAAGTTATAAATTTCATGAAATTTTCTGTCGGTTTGCTAATTATATGTCGTTTTGCATATCAACCACACACATTAAATTTTGTTTAAACTTATATATAATATATATGAATCCCAGTGGATCCAATTAAATAAATAGTCACAACATATCGTCAAATACGGGCCATTTTAGTTGCCTAATCACAACAACGATGATGGACGACGGGGACCACCAGCTTGGCGTCATGGATGCCATGGTCGGTATTGCCTGCGGTTTGCAGCGTATTTGCTACTTTACACAACGTTGCCTTCTAGTCCAGTGACCTGAGCAGCCTCATTTCCCTTTTCACCCTGAACTACTTCTTGATATTCTACTTTTTCACAATCGCCAACACAACGCAGGCATTTTCGCGGATTATTTTTATGATGGCTGCCTGATGGACAAAGACGTCTTCTTTGGTATCAACTCTATTTATGAATCCATGTCCGCTTTTCACGTTGAACTATTTCACGGTACCGGTGACCTTGGTGGCGATCACTTTTGCTACGGGGACTCCGCCTACAATCTGGTCGTAGGACGCGGTCGTCAGGGTGCCCCGTTCCTCCACCCCTGGGCCATTTCTCATGGTGGAGGAAACTAGTTTAAACTAGCCATTGGGCTACATCGGGCCTACAATTAGGTATATTCAAATATTGTGTCACTGTGACGTCACAAATAGACATAGACACACACCATATTTGGCAGAAAGCATCTTCATATAGCAGGGAAGGTACCTATATATGATTTAGGCGCTTTACATAAATCAATTCCACAATTTGAGTCATTGCGTCCCAAAAATGACAAAAAATCGTCATCCGCCTGACACGTTCATGTCAGAATTTAATATTTACAAGCTTTTCGAAATGAACAATATGGACTCCTTACCAAATAGAAAACTTCCCAAGGCCATAAGCTTCTATTTGGTACCACGATGACCTCTCTATCTTGAAAATTGTGCCTGTTGTGGGTGAAAGGCCTAACGTACCCCGTAAATCACTGAAATTTCAGTTATCGGATCTTCTAATGTGCTACCATCTTTAATTTTTGGACAGTAACCTTGATCTTTAAGTAGTATTAGCATTATTATTATCTTGTTATTAATTACTATGTATTATTATGTACACCATGTTCTATTAGAGGTAGACAGTATTTTGTAATTTTAAAGGGCGTCCAGTTGCATCAACTATTTTAGTTATTACTGGCGTCCTGGCATTCATGATTAACATATGTTCTGTGTCTGTTGTATTGTGTTGTATATATGCCAAATAAAATTTCAAGTTCAAGTTCAACCCGCGATGCTTAGCTACATGACTCTTTATTGGCTGTAACGTTTGCGCGCTAACTTCGAAACTTGCCGGGCCAAGTTTGTCGCGTTATGACCCGAACGGCCAGCTGTAAAGTTTGCGCGCAAACAAAAAACTTGCCGCGCCAAGTTTGTCGCGTTATGGCCCGATCGGCCAGCTAGACGCTTTCTGATTGGCTGTAAAGTTTGCGCGCAAACATAAAACTTGCCGCGCCAAGCTTGGCGCGTTATGGCCCGAACGGCCACCCATACACGGCGGTATATATAGAGCGTACGTACAAGAGCGGCTCGGTCTCAAAGACGAAGGGGATGCGATCTCGCTTTCCGAATTATTTATACTACGAGTCGACTATGGCCTATGCATTGTAATACCCCACTGTATAATCATTTTGTAGTATCGGCTTGAAAAAAACATTAACTATTGTACTTATATGTAAATCTGCAGTATTATTAGAATGTGTTGAAAATGTCGTTGCCGTGCCAGCTCGTGCAATATGGCTTTTGCGCGGTTCAAAAATGTGTTGTTTCAGCGATGTGACCAAGGCGGCGTCATCGGAGCTGCAGAGGCGCGTCCCAGACAGCATGCAAACGTTTATCTAACGTTAATTTAACGTTTCCATTAACGTTTGTTTAACGTTTACGTACGAACGTTTTTTTTGCGTTATTTTGCTCGTTTATTTAACGTAGATCTACGTTTACTTTCTAACCAACAAAAACAACCAAAAACTAAAGTTTCGGAAACGTTAGAGATTTAACCGTAACCAAAATAAAACGGTTCTAACCAAATGCAAACGTTAATGTAACGTTTGCATGCTATCTGGGGTATAGGCTATAGCGACATCATGGATATTGAATATTAGTATTCCACTAATTTATATATGGCGCACTTATTTAGTAGTTTTAGTTAATTTAGTATTGGCATGGTTTTGTAAAACATATTTATTTTTAAGCAAATTAGGCAATTCCACAAAAAAATAATAAAAAATAGGCAGTGGCTACGCGTACGTGAGCCGTACGTTTAGGCCGTCAGTCTAAAAGTACGGCATTCATTCTGCGCATGCGTATATGCTATTATTTTCAGTTACGTGAGCTCTATTTTTAGCATCTTTGTCTAATATGCGCATGATTTCCATACGTGAGCCTTATCTTTAGTAGCTATCAATTCCAAAAGTACGTGAAAACTGCATGTTATATTATATAAGCTCTACTGCCGTATCTTTAGCACTCAGATCTAAAAGTAGGCAGGTGCCTAGGTGAATTTTTTTCACGCGTGCATTCCGTATTTTTAGCAAACAAATCTAAAAGTATGTGAGTTTTTCCGCGCTTGCATGTCGATGTACGTACGAACGGTAGCTCTTTTGGTACTCAGTTTCTAAATATACGTGAGTTTTTGTGCCTTTTATTTTGTTCGCAAGTTGACATATCGATAACATCGTTCCCTCGTGTAATTCCGCCATATCGATGCGACGAGACGGACGCAACATCCATGCGCAGAATAAAAAAATTGATGTGCGCGCATCCTCACGTACGGTTAGGCCACGGGTCTAAAGATACGGCTCACGTACGCCTAGACACTTCGTAAAAAATAAGCAGAGCCAGGGGATGTTGGAAATAGGCTTAATTTCAATTAATTGGTAATAGGTAACAATTCACATTTATTAATATGAGTTTTATTCAGTTATGATTGCCAATGCAAGTTGCTAGAAAAGTATGAAATTGTTGATTGTTTTATATTTATTAAATATTTGTTTCTTCAGTTTGTCCATGTACGTTAATGTAAAATTATTAATTATAATGTGCCATTCAACCAATATTATGATATTATTAATAAAATATCACTACTACTATTCCTAATTATAATTAATAATAATGCAATTACTTCTAGAAATGTTAAACATGAATAATAATTATTGTTTGTTATTTATTTAAATGCTTGGCATGAATATACAATAATACTGACATCATGTGCTTGGTGAATTATTGTAGTTATTGCATGCACTTTTAATTGTTTTATTTCAGAAATCTCACACCTGAAATAATACACACATTTGTACGCATAACTACAAGCTTAGTTTGACTGAAGATGATACAACAACATATCTACGCTCTCTGAAGATACAGTCCCTGTGGTCGTGATATGTACACTGCAGTTTTAATAGACAAGAACACAACATTAGTTTATTGCCCGAACAGTGAAGATACAGAACCTATAAAGGCTTCAATATATCACATGAATCAACCGCTTACACTAATTTCTGATTTATTACATAACTTGTCTCGCTGAATGTGACACATGATACACACATATATATACACTGAACATTGTGAGGCGGAGTAATTGAGCATCTTCTTCATCTTGCACTTTATCCCTGTGGAGGGTAACGCAGAAAGCAGAAAGAGATGTTGGAGTCGGTGACGAAACACTGTGAACAGTTTATAAACATTACTTCATCAGTTCATGTTGAAATGCTGAATATTATGAAACAATAACATGTCATTACTGGCCTCTATTGAGCCTGCAGCATTTGTCCAACCTGTAACCTCACGATCATCCATAAACAAGTGAAGTATGACAACTGTGCTTCTTTGTCATGCATTGATATGTTGAGTTAGCTGTTTAGTTAATATTTATTAAGAAAGGTATTATTTATGCTGTAATGACATGATGGTTGATCATAATGTTTCATGTGGTTCTAGACATTGCATACATTATATTTACTTCATAATTATTTACTGCTGGCTTTCATCAAAACGTAACTATTAGTCGAGTTAGCATGCTGACATTAGCCAATATTAACTTGTTAATTAAGTTAGTGTTAATATGAAATTACTGGGTAATGTGTATTTACTACCGTAATTAATGTGGGAATGCCTTAATAATTATGGACATTACAGATTTGTATTCATGTGTAAGTCTATACAAAGCACGGCTACTAATCATATATTGATTTATTAATTAGTTTATTATTATTATAATATAACTGTTTAATGTATATATCTTACCATAAGTAAGGTGGTTCTACACATTTCATGTTTATAATATTATAAACATATTCATGGACATTGTGACATTTTACAAAAACGTTTCTGTCTGTTGAGGTTGCCTGCTAATTATCGCCTATTAACTAATTTATTTATTTATTATTACATGACTAGTTAATATATATATTATTCTCGTAGTCAACGTGGTTATGCACACTGCATAATATGTATAAATATATTCATATTTATGAACTCTGCTGGTCTTAATTAGAATATTTTGGTATGTTAACTTGGTGCACTACTTAACTAATATTGGCTAATTAACTTCATCAATTAGCATGAATAAACATCAACAAATATTTATTAACAGAAACCACAAAAATGAGCTCATTTTACTATTACCCATCTGTGCCAAGTCAATCGCTCGTGTTGTGCGAGTGACATACTGCCATTACTGGCCGGCCCGCCAGTCGAACATGTGAATAACAACTTGCCGCATTAATAAAAAAAACTACGACTATTTCAGAAGAAACAGTTGCTATTTAAACATACATACAGACATGTCTTCTTAATCAGTAACATGGCACTTACGCCCGTGAGAAGGCAGAAGTACCGCGTTTACTATGTGTCCGGACAAATAGCGCGATGTCGGGCTATTTATCTGTATTTATCCAGCCAAATAGCGCATACGCAAGCATGGGCTATTTGTCCGTATCCGGACGAATAGCCTATACGCAAACATGAGCTATTTGACCGTATCCGGACGAATAGTGCCCCAGGCTATTCGTCCGTATCCGGAAAAATAGCCACGGCCATCTTTATAACGTCAGCAGATCGACATATATTAGATATATTTTAGACATCACGCCAACTAATATAATTTATATTAGATATAGCTTTATTTACTTAAACATTACATTGACAGTGCATGGCAATTGTTTTGCAATAGCAATGTAAACATATGCTATATAAATAAATATATATATATATATATATATATATATATATATATATAAGAAGCATAATATTGGTAGTTGTTATTTAAATGAAATATTAAGCAATTAAAGTACAGATATGTAAAGTTATAAATTTCATGAAATTTTCTGTCGGTTTGCTAATTATATGTCGTTTTGCATATCAACCACACATATTAAATTTTGTTTAAACTTATATATAATATATATGAATCCCAGTGGATCCAATTAAATAAATAGTCACAACATATCGTCAAATACGGGCCATTTTAGTTGCCTAATCACAACAACGATGATGGACGACGGGGACCACCAGCTTGGCGTCATGGATGCCATGGTCGGTATTGCCTGCGATTTGCAGCGTATTTGCTACTTTACACAACGTTGCCTTCTAGTTCAGTGACCTGAGCAGCCTCATTTCCCTTTTCACCCTGAACTACTTCTTGATATTCTACTTTTTCACAATCGCCAACACAACGCAGGCATTTTCGCGGATTATTTTTATGATGGCTGCCTGATGGACAAAGACGTCTTCTTTGGTATCAACTCTATTTATGAATCCATGTCCGCTTTTCACGTTGAACTATTTCACGGTACCGGTGACCTTGGTGGCGATCACTTTTGCTACGGGGACTCCGCCTACAATCTGGTCGTAGGACGCGGTCGTCAGGGTGCCCCGTTCCTCCACCCCTGGGCCATTTCTCATGGTGGAGGAAACTAGTTTAAACTAGCCATTGGGCTACATCGGGCCTACAATTAGGTATATTCAAATATTGTGTCACTGTGACGTCACAAATAGACATAGACACACACCATATTTGGCAGAAAGCATCTTCATATAGCAGGGAAGGCACCTATATATGATTTAGGCGCTTTACATAAATCAATTCCACAATTTGAGTCATTGCGTCCCAAAAATGACAAAAAATCGTCATCCGCCTGACACGTTCATGTCAGAATTTAATATTTACAAGCTTTTCGAAATGAACAATATGGACTCCTTACCAAATAGAAAACTTCCCAAGGCCATAAGCTTCTATTTGGTACCACGATGACCTCTCTATCTTGAAAATTGTGCCTGTTGTGGGTGAAAGGCCTAACGTACCCCGTAAATCACTGAAATTTCAGTTATCGGATCTTCTAATGTGCTACCATCTTTAATTTTTGGACAGTAACCTTGATCTTTAAGTAGTATTAGCATTATTATTATCTTGTTATTAATTACTATGTATTATTATGTACACCATGTTCTATTAGAGGTAGACAGTATTTTGTAATTTTAAAGGGCGTCCAGTTGCATCAACTATTTTAGTTATTACTGGCGTCCTGGCATTCATGATTAACATATGTTCTGTGTCTGTTGTATTGTGTTGTATATATGCCAAATAAAATTTCAAGTTCAAGTTCAACCCGCGATGCTTAGCTACATGACTCTTTATTGGCTGTAACGTTTGCGCGCTAACTTCGAAACTTGCCGGGCCAAGTTTGTCGCGTTATGACCCGAACGGCCAGCTGTAAAGTTTGCGCGCAAACAAAAAACTTGCCGCGCCAAGTTTGTCGCGTTATGGCCCGATCGGCCAGCTAGACGCTTTCTGATTGGCTGTAAAGTTTGCGCGCAAACATAAAACTTGCCGCGCCAAGCTTGGCGCGTTATGGCCCGAACGGCCACCCATACACGGCGGTATATATAGAGCGTACGTACAAGAGCGGCTCGGTCTCAAAGACGAAGGGGATGCGATCTCGCTTTCCGAATTATTTATACTACGAGTCGACTATGGCCTATGCATTGTAATACCCCACTGTATAATCATTTTGTAGTATCGGCTTGAAAAAAACATTAACTATTGTACTTATATGTAAATCTGCAGTATTATTAGAATGTGTTGAAAATGTCGTTGCCGTGCCAGCTCGTGCAATATGGCTTTTGCGCGGTTCAAAAATGTGTTGTTTCAGCGATGTGACCAAGGCGGCGTCATCGGAGCTGCAGAGGCGCGTCCCAGACAGCATGCAAACGTTTATCTAACGTTAATTTAACGTTTCCATTAACGTTTGTTTAACGTTTACGTACGAACGTTTTTTTTGCGTTATTTTGCTCGTTTATTTAACGTAGATCTACGTTTACTTTCTAACCAACAAAAACAACCAAAAACTAAAGTTTCGGAAACGTTAGAGATTTAACCGTAACCAAAATAAAACGGTTCTAACCAAATGCAAACGTTAATGTAACGTTTGCATGCTATCTGGGGTATAGGCTATAGCGACATCATGGATATTGAATATTAGTATTCCACTAATTTATATATGGCGCACTTATTTAGTAGTTTTAGTTAATTTAGTATTGGCATGGTTTTGTAAAACATATTTATTTTTAAGCAAATTAGGCAATTCCACAAAAAAATAATAAAAAATAGGCAGTGGCTACGCGTACGTGAGCCGTACGTTTAGGCCGTCAGTCTAAAAGTACGGCATTCATTCTGCGCATGCGTATATGCTATTATTTTCAGTTACGTGAGCTCTATTTTTAGCATCTTTGTCTAATATGCGCATGATTTCCATACGTGAGCCTTATCTTTAGTAGCTATCAATTCCAAAAGTACGTGAAAACTGCATGTTATATTATATAAGCTCTACTGCCGTATCTTTAGCACTCAGATCTAAAAGTAGGCAGGTGCCTAGGTGAATTTTTTTCACGCGTGCATTCCGTATTTTTAGCAAACAAATCTAAAAGTATGTGAGTTTTTCCGCGCTTGCATGTCGATGTACGTACGAACGGTAGCTCTTTTGGTACTCAGTTTCTAAATATACGTGAGTTTTTGTGCCTTTTATTTTGTTCGCAAGTTGACATATCGATAACATCGTTCCCTCGTGTAATTCCGCCATATCGATGCGACGAGACGGACGCAACATCCATGCGCAGAATAAAAAAATTGATGTGCGCGCATCCTCACGTACGGTTAGGCCACGGGTCTAAAGATACGGCTCACGTACGCCTAGACACTTCGTAAAAAATAAGCAGAGCCAGGGGATGTTGGAAATAGGCTTAATTTCAATTAATTGGTAATAGGTAACAATTCACATTTATTAATATGAGTTTTATTCAGTTATGATTGCCAATGCAAGTTGCTAGAAAAGTATGAAATTGTTGATTGTTTTATATTTATTAAATATTTGTTTCTTCAGTTTGTCCATGTACGTTAATGTAAAATTATTAATTATAATGTGCCATTCAACCAATATTATGATATTATTAATAAAATATCACTACTACTATTCCTAATTATAATTAATAATAATGCAATTACTTCTAGAAATGTTAAACATGAATAATAATTATTGTTTGTTATTTATTTAAATGCTTGGCATGAATATACAATAATACTGACATCATGTGCTTGGTGAATTATTGTAGTTATTGCATGCACTTTTAATTGTTTTATTTCAGAAATCTCACACCTGAAATAATACACACATTTGTACGCATAACTACAAGCTTAGTTTGACTGAAGATGATACAACAACATATCTACGCTCTCTGAAGATACAGTCCCTGTGGTCGTGATATGTACACTGCAGTTTTAATAGACAAGAACACAACATTAGTTTATTGCCCGAACAGTGAAGATACAGAACCTATAAAGGCTTCAATATATCACATGAATCAACCGCTTACACTAATTTCTGATTTATTACATAACTTGTCTCGCTGAATGTGACACATGATACACACATATATATACACTGAACATTGTGAGGCGGAGTAATTGAGCATCTTCTTCATCTTGCACTTTATCCCTGTGGAGGGTAACGCAGAAAGCAGAAAGAGATGTTGGAGTCGGTGACGAAACACTGTGAACAGTTTATAAACATTACTTCATCAGTTCATGTTGAAATGCTGAATATTATGAAACAATAACATGTCATTACTGGCCTCTATTGAGCCTGCAGCATTTGTCCAACCTGTAACCTCACGATCATCCATAAACAAGTGAAGTATGACAACTGTGCTTCTTTGTCATGCATTGATATGTTGAGTTAGCTGTTTAGTTAATATTTATTAAGAAAGGTATTATTTATGCTGTAATGACATGATGGTTGATCATAATGTTTCATGTGGTTCTAGACATTGCATACATTATATTTACTTCATAATTATTTACTGCTGGCTTTCATCAAAACGTAACTATTAGTCGAGTTAGCATGCTGACATTAGCCAATATTAACTTGTTAATTAAGTTAGTGTTAATATGAAATTACTGGGTAATGTGTATTTACTACCGTAATTAATGTGGGAATGCCTTAATAATTATGGACATTACAGATTTGTATTCATGTGTAAGTCTATACAAAGCACGGCTACTAATCATATATTGATTTATTAATTAGTTTATTATTATTATAATATAACTGTTTAATGTATATATCTTACCATAAGTAAGGTGGTTCTACACATTTCATGTTTATAATATTATAAACATATTCATGGACATTGTGACATTTTACAAAAACGTTTCTGTCTGTTGAGGTTGCCTGCTAATTATCGCCTATTAACTAATTTATTTATTTATTATTACATGACTAGTTAATATATATATTATTCTCGTAGTCAACGTGGTTATGCACACTGCATAATATGTATAAATATATTCATATTTATGAACTCTGCTGGTCTTAATTAGAATATTTTGGTATGTTAACTTGGTGCACTACTTAACTAA
Organism: Oasisia sp. SBJ-2009; assembly: GCA_964017155.1. Taxonomy (NCBI): domain Eukaryota; kingdom Metazoa; phylum Annelida; class Polychaeta; order Sabellida; family Siboglinidae; genus Oasisia; species Oasisia sp. SBJ-2009. The sequence goes on from OZ024856.1 coordinate 41,246,082, forward strand.
TATTGGCTAATTAACTTCATCAATTAGCATGAATAAACATCAACAAATATTTATTAACAGAAACCACAAAAATGAGCTCATTTTACTATTACCCATCTGTGCCAAGTCAATCGCTCGTGTTGTGCGAGTGACATACTGCCATTACTGGCCGGCCCGCCAGTCGAACATGTGAATAACAACTTGCCGCATTAATAAAAAAAACTACGACTATTTCAGAAGAAACAGTTGCTATTTAAACATACATACAGACATGTCTTCTTAATCAGTAACATGGCACTTACGCCCGTGAGAAGGCAGAAGTACCGCGTTTACTATGTGTCCGGACAAATAGCGCGATGTCGGGCTATTTATCTGTATTTATCCAGCCAAATAGCGCATACGCAAGCATGGGCTATTTGTCCGTATCCGGACGAATAGCCTATACGCAAACATGAGCTATTTGACCGTATCCGGACGAATAGTGCCCCAGGCTATTCGTCCGTATCCGGAAAAATAGCCACGGCCATCTTTATAACGTCAGCAGATCGACATATATTAGATATATTTTAGACATCACGCCAACTAATATAATTTATATTAGATATAGCTTTATTTACTTAAACATTACATTGACAGTGCATGGCAATTGTTTTGCAATAGCAATGTAAACATATGCTATATAATATATATATATATATATATATATATATATATATATATATATATATATATATATATATATATATATATAAGAAGCATAATATTGGTAGTTGTTATTTAAATGAAATATTAAGCAATTAAAGTACAGATATGTAAAGTTATAAATTTCATGAAATTTTCTGTCGGTTTGCTAATTATATGTCGTTTTGCATATCAACCACACACATTAAATTTTGTTTAAACTTATATATAATATATATGAATCCCAGTGGATCCAATTAAATAAATAGTCACAACATATCGTCAAATACGGGCCATTTTAGTTGCCTAATCACAACAACGATGATGGACGACGGGGACCACCAGCTTGGCGTCACGGATGCCATGGTCGGTATTGCCTGCGGTTTGCAGCGTATTTGCTACTTTACACAACGTTGCCTTCTAGTCCAGTGACCTGAGCAGCCTCATTTCCCTTTTCACCCTGAACTACTTCTTGATATTCTACTTTTTCACAATCGCCAACACAACGCAGGCATTTTCGCGGATTATTTTTATGATGGCTGCCTGGTGGACAAAGACGTCTTCTTTGGTATCAACTCTATTTATGAATCCATGTCCGCTTTTCACGTTGAACTATTTCACGGTACCGGTGACCTTGGTGGCGATCACTTTTGCTACGGGGACTCCGCCTACAATCTGGTCGTAGGACGCGGTCGTCAGGGTGCCCCGTTCCTCCACCCCTGGGCCATTTCTCATGGTGGAGGAAACTAGTTTAAACTAGCCATTGGGCTACATCGGGCCTACAATTAGGTATATTCAAATATTGTGTCACTGTGACGTCACAAATAGACATAGACACACACCATATTTGGCAGAAAGCATCTTCATATAGCAGGGAAGGCACCTATATATGATTTAGGCGCTTTACATAAATCAATTCCACAATTTGAGTCATTGCGTCCCAAAAATGACAAAAAATCGTCATCCGCCTGACACGTTCATGTCAGAATTTAATATTTACAAGCTTTTCGAAATGAACAATATGGACTCCTTACCAAATAGAAAACTTCCCAAGGCCATAAGCTTCTATTTGGTACCACGATGACCTCTCTATCTTGAAAATTGTGCCTGTTGTGGGTGAAAGGCCTAACGTACCCCGTAAATCACTGAAATTTCAGTTATCGGATCTTCTAATGTGCTACCATCTTTAATTTTTGGACAGTAACCTTGATCTTTAAGTAGTATTAGCATTATTATTATCTTGTTATTAATTACTATGTATTATTATGTACACCATGTTCTATTAGAGGTAGACAGTATTTTGTAATTTTAAAGGGCGTCCAGTTGCATCAACTATTTTAGTTATTACTGGCGTCCTGGCATTCATGATTAACATATGTTCTGTGTCTGTTGTATTGTGTTGTATATATGCCAAATAAAATGTCAAGTTCAAGTTCAACCCGCGATGCTTAGCTACATGACTCTTTATTGGCTGTAACGTTTGCGCGCTAACTTCGAAACTTGCCGGGCCAAGTTTGTCGCGTTATGACCCGAACGGCCAGCTGTAAAGTTTGCGCGCAAACAAAAAACTTGCCGCGCCAAGTTTGTCGCGTTATGGCCCGATCGGCCAGCTAGACGCTTTCTGATTGGCTGTAAAGTTTGCGCGCAAACATAAAACTTGCCGCGCCAAGCTTGGCGCGTTATGGCCCGAACGGCCACCCATACACGGCGGTATATATAGAGCGTACGTACAAGAGCGGCTCGGTCTCAAAGACGAAGGGGATGCGATCTCGCTTTCCGAATTATTTATACTACGAGTCGACTATGGCCTATGCATTGTAATACCCCACTGTATAATCATTTTGTAGTATCGGCTTGAAAAAAACATTAACTATTGTACTTATATGTAAATCTGCAGTATTATTAGAATGTGTTGAAAATGTCGTTGCCGTGCCAGCTCGTGCAATATGGCTTTTGCGCGGTTCAAAAATGTGTTGTTTCAGCGATGTGACCAAGGCGGCGTCATCGGAGCTGCAGAGGCGCGTCCCAGACAGCATGCAAACGTTTATCTAACGTTAATTTAACGTTTCCATTAACGTTTGTTTAACGTTTACGTACGAACGTTTTGGGGTTTTTGCGTTATTTTGCTCGTTTATTTAACGTAGATCTACGTTTACTTTCTAACCAACAAAAACAACCAAAAACTAAAGTTTCGGAAACGTTAGAGATTTAACCGTAACCAAAATAAAACGGTTCTAACCAAATGCAAACGTTAATGTAACGTTTGCATGCTATCTGGGGTATAGGCTATAGCGACATCATGGATATTGAATATTAGTATTCCACTAATTTATATATGGCGCACTTATTTAGTAGTTTTAGTTAATTTAGTATTGGCATGGTTTTGTAAAACATATTTATTTTTAAGCAAATTAGGCAATTCCACAAAAAAATAATAAAAAATAGGCAGTGGCTACGCGTACGTGAGCCGTACGTTTAGGCCGTCAGTCTAAAAGTACGGCATTCATTCTGCGCATGCGTATATGCTATTATTTTCAGTTACGTGAGCTCTATTTTTAGCATCTTTGTCTAATATGCGCATGATTTCCATACGTGAGCCTTATCTTTAGTAGCTATCAATTCCAAAAGTACGTGAAAACTGCATGTTATATTATATAAGCTCTACTGCCGTATCTTTAGCACTCAGATCTAAAAGTAGGCAGGTGCCTAGGTGAATTTTTTTCACGCGTGCATTCCGTATTTTTAGCAAACAAATCTAAAAGTATGTGAGTTTTTCCGCGCTTGCATGTCGATGTACGTACGAACGGTAGCTCTTTTGGTACTCAGTTTCTAAATATACGTGAGTTTTTGTGCCTTTTATTTTGTTCGCAAGTTGACATATCGATAACATCGTTCCCTCGTGTAATTCCGCCATATCGATGCGACGAGACGGACGCAACATCCATGCGCAGAATAAAAAAATTGATGTGCGCGCATCCTCACGTACGGTTAGGCCACGGGTCTAAAGATACGGCTCACGTACGCCTAGACACTTCGTAAAAAATAAGCAGAGCCAGGGGATGTTGGAAATAGGCTTAATTTCAATTAATTGGTAATAGGTAACAATTCACATTTATTAATATGAGTTTTATTCAGTTATGATTGCCAATGCAAGTTGCTAGAAAAGTATGAAATTGTTGATTGTTTTATATTTATTAAATATTTGTTTCTTCAGTTTGTCCATGTACGTTAATGTAAAATTATTAATTATAATGTGCCATTCAACCAATATTATGATATTATTAATAAAATATCACTACTACTATTCCTAATTATAATTAATAATAATGCAATTACTTCTAGAAATGTTAAACATGAATAATAATTATTGTTTGTTATTTATTTAAATGCTTGGCATGAATATACAATAATACTGACATCATGTGCTTGGTGAATTATTGTAGTTATTGCATGCACTTTTAATTGTTTTATTTCAGAAATCTCACACCTGAAATAATACACACATTTGTACGCATAACTACAAGCTTAGTTTGACTGAAGATGATACAACAACATATCTACGCTCTCTGAAGATACAGTCCCTGTGGTCGTGATATGTACACTGCAGTTTTAATAGACAAGAACACAACATTAGTTTATTGCCCGAACAGTGAAGATACAGAACCTATAAAGGCTTCAATATATCACATGAATCAACCGCTTACACTAATTTCTGATTTATTACATAACTTGTCTCGCTGAATGTGACACATGATACACATATATATATACACTGAACATTGTGAGGCGGAGTAATTGAGCATCTTCTTCATCTTGCACTTTATCCCTGTGGAGGGTAACGCAGAAAGCAGAAAGAGATGTTGGAGTCGGTGACGAAACACTGTGAACAGTTTATAAACATTACTTCATCAGTTCATGTTGAAATGCTGAATATTATGAAACAATAACATGTCATTACTGGCCTCTATTGAGCCTGCAGCATTTGTCCAACCTGTAACCTCACGATCATCCATAAACAAGTGAAGTATGACAACTTTAGTTCGGTATTTACCAGGGAAGATATTAGTGCATTACCAGTACCAGAGACTAAATTCGAAGGGAGAGAGTCAGACTATTTAGGACAACTAATTGTAACACCAAAAATGGTAGCTAAGAAAATAAGGGACATGAAGGATAATAAGTCACCTGGAGTGGATGGGATTCCTCCCAAATTACTACTGGAAATTGTAGAACAAATTAGCACACCACTTGCAACAGTGTTCAATTTGGCATTAGAGGAAGGAGTAGTTCCGTTAGAATGGAAAGAAGCAAACATCATACCATTATTTAAAAAAGGATCAAGAAGCAAGTCAGAGAACTATAGACCAGTGAGTTTAACATCGGTGATTTGTAAACTATTAGAAAGACTAATTAAAGAGCACTTGGTTGATTTTCTTGTTAAAAATAACTTGATTAACCCATCTCAACATGGGTTTCTAAAAGCGAGGTCATGCTTAACAAATATCTTATGTTTTTTGGAAGATGTCACAAAGTGGGTAGATGAGGGATCACCAGTAGATATAATATACTTAGATTTTAAAAAAGCTTTTGACAAAGTGCCACATCAAAGATTACTACTTAAACTGAAGGCCCATGGCATAGGCAATGTTATGATTAACTGGATAGAAAAATGGCTTATTGATAGAAGACAAAGAGTAGTAGTTGATGGGGAGGTTTCAAACTGGAAATCGGTTTTGAGTGGAGTACCGCAGGGATCAGTATTGGGACCTATTTTGTTCTTGATATATATCAATGATTTGGATGATGATATAACAAGCAAGGTGTTGAAGTTTGCGGATGATACAAAAGTGTTCAGAAAAATAAAAAGTGATACAGATAGACAGCAATTACAAGATGATCTAAATAAGTTGACCGAATGGTCTGAGAAGTGGCAAATGCTGTTTAATTATGGGAAGTGTAAGTGCCTCCACACAGGACATGGGAATGAAGATGCACAATATACAATGGGTGATACTGTACTAAATACTACCATAAAGGAAAAAGACTTAGGGTTAACTATTAGTGCTGATATGAAGGTATCGGAACAGTGTGCAATTGCAGCAGCGAAGGGAAACCAAATTCTTGGATTAATTAGGCGAAATATAGTGTACAAGGAAAAAGAACTAATAATACCACTGTACAAAACAATAGTTAGGCCTCATTTAGAATATTGCATACAGGCATGGAGGCCATATCGCAAGAAGGATATTGATATACTAGAAAGAGTACAAAGAAGAGCAACCAAAATGATACAAAAACTCAGGAATATTAGTTATGAAATGCGTCTAAAAGAATGTGGATTAACAACACTAGAAACCAGGAGACTGCGAGGAGATCAGATAGAAGTTTTTAAAATATTGAATGGGTATGAAAATATTGACAGAAATATTTTTTTCTCAGTCAAGGAAGAGAGAAGGACTAGAGGACATGGAGTTACATTAGCAAAGAAGCAGTGTAGATTAGATATTAGAAAATTTTCATTTTCACAAAGAACAGTAAATGAATGGAACAGATTATCGGCTGATTGTGTAAGTGCTAGTAGTGTTAATATGTTCAAAAATAAAATTGACATGTACCTAAGAAGGGCGGGGTACATTTAGATAGATAGGTTGGACTCTCGATAAGCCAAAGGGCTTCCTTGTCCACCTGCCATCTTGAGTTGATTCTCTAGGTGGCAATCTTGTTAAATCTTGTTAAACTGTGCTTCTTTGTCATGCATTGATATGTTGAGTTAGCTGTTTAGTTAATATTTATTAAGAAAGGTATTATTTATGCTGTAATGACATGATGGTTGATCATAATGTTTCATGTGGTTCTAGACATTGCATACATTATATTTACTTCATAATTATTTACTGCTGGCTTTCATCAAAACGTAACTATTAGTCGAGTTAGCATGCTGACATTAGCCAATATTAACTTGTTAATTAAGTTAGTGTTAATATGAAATTACTGGGTAATGTGTATTTACTACCGTAATTAATGTGGGAATGCCTTAATAATTATGGACATTACAGATTTGTATTCATGTGTAAGTCTATACAAAGCACGGCTACTAATCATATATTGATTTATTAATTAGTTTATTATTATTATAATATAACTGTTTAATGTATATATCTTACCATAAGTAAGGTGGTTCTACACATTTCATGTTTATAATATTATAAACATATTCATGGACATTGTGACATTTTACAAAAACGTTTCTGTCTGTTGAGGTTGCCTGCTAATTATCGCCTATTAACTAATTTATTTATTTATTATTACATGACTAGTTAATATATATATTATTCTCGTAGTCAACGTGGTTATGCACACTGCATAATATGTATAAATATATTCATATTTATGAACTCTGCTGGTCTTAATTAGAATAGTTTGGTATGTTAACTTGGTGCACTACTTAACTAATATTGGCTAATTAACTTCATCAATTAGCATGAATAAACATCAACAAATATTTATTAACAGAAACCACAAAAATGAGCTCATTTTACTATTACCCATCTGTGCCAAGTCAATCGCTCGTGTTGTGCGAGTGACATACTGCCATTACTGGCCGGCCCGCCAGTCGAACATGTGAATAACAACTTGCCGCATTAATAAAAAAAACTACGACTATTTCAGAAGAAACAGTTGCTATTTAAACATACATACAGACATGTCTTCTTAATCAGTAACATGGCACTTACGCCCGTGAGAAGGCAGAAGTACCGCGTTTACTATGTGTCCGGACAAATAGCGCGATGTCGGGCTATTTATCTGTATTTATCCAGCCAAATAGCGCATACGCAAGCATGGGCTATTTGTCCGTATCCGGACGAATAGCCTATACGCAAACATGAGCTATTTGACCGTATCCGGACGAATAGTGCCCCAGGCTATTCGTCCGTATCCGGAAAAATAGCCACGGCCATCTTTATAACGTCAGCAGATCGACATATATTAGATATATTTTAGACATCACGCCAACTAATATAATTTATATTAGATATAGCTTTATTTACTTAAACATTACATTGACAGTGCATGGCAATTGTTTTGCAATAGCAATGTAAACATATGCTATATAATATATATATATATATATATATATATATATATATATATATATATATAAGAAGCATAATATTGGTAGTTGTTATTTAAATGAAATATTAAGCAATTAAAGTACAGATATGTAAAGTTATAAATTTCATGAAATTTTCTGTCGGTTTGCTAATTATATGTCGTTTTGCATATCAACCACACATATTAAATTTTGTTTAAACTTATATATAATATATATGAATCCCAGTGGATCCAATTAAATAAATAGTCACAACATATCGTCAAATACGGGCCATTTTAGTTGCCTAATCACAACAACGATGATGGACGACGGGGACCACCAGCTTGGCGTCATGGATGCCATGGTCGGTATTGCCTGCGATTTGCAGCGTATTTGCTACTTTACACAACGTTGCCTTCTAGTTCAGTGACCTGAGCAGCCTCATTTCCCTTTTCACCCTGAACTACTTCTTGATATTCTACTTTTTCACAATCGCCAACACAACGCAGGCATTTTCGCGGATTATTTTTATGATGGCTGCCTGATGGACAAAGACGTCTTCTTTGGTATCAACTCTATTTATGAATCCATGTCCGCTTTTCACGTTGAACTATTTCACGGTACCGGTGACCTTGGTGGCGATCACTTTTGCTACGGGGACTCCGCCTACAATCTGGTCGTAGGACGCGGTCGTCAGGGTGCCCCGTTCCTCCACCCCTGGGCCATTTCTCATGGTGGAGGAAACTAGTTTAAACTAGCCATTGGGCTACATCGGGCCTACAATTAGGTATATTCAAATATTGTGTCACTGTGACGTCACAAATAGACATAGACACACACCATATTTGGCAGAAAGCATCTTCATATAGCAGGGAAGGCACCTATATATGATTTAGGCGCTTTACATAAATCAATTCCACAATTTGAGTCATTGCGTCCCAAAAATGACAAAAAATCGTCATCCGCCTGACACGTTCATGTCAGAATTTAATATTTACAAGCTTTTCGAAATGAACAATATGGACTCCTTACCAAATAGAAAACTTCCCAAGGCCATAAGCTTCTATTTGGTACCACGATGACCTCTCTATCTTGAAAATTGTGCCTGTTGTGGGTGAAAGGCCTAACGTACCCCGTAAATCACTGACATTTCAGTTATCGGATCTTCTAATGTGCTACCATCTTTAATTTTTGGACAGTAACCTTGATCTTTAAGTTGATTTAATGTTAGTCATTCTTGATAAAGTTTACTGTGCATATTTGAATTCGATATAAGGTCAATGATAAAGGTTCAAGGTCAACTGATTTTACCCCCACGCATGGACTGCGTGGGCGAAGAAATCAAGCTATGCTTGACCATATAGCATGTGGTACCTCATTTTGAAGTCCTGCACATGTAGACTTTGTCTCGGCATATAATCAAGTAAGCGTATGTGTTATTGGGTACGTACGTAGATAGTAATGCGCGTATTGTAATATTCGTTTATCTGATAACGCCAAATGATAGGGGAAAGAGAGCCGTCGAATGATTTTCCATATATAATTTTATTGTACAGTATACTACAGGTCTGCGTAAAAGCAGAAGACAGGCAGACTAGGAACAAGGAACACCACAACGAAAATAACCACCCTACGAGCCTGCCATGAGCAGGGGTGCTACGATGCCCTGTTGCAATGAACCACAACGTAGTGCTACAAATCAACCATTGCACAACAAAATGTCACCAATGACATGCACTGACATCTCAAAGTGTTAGAAATTAACCAAACGTGTTAGAAATTAACATCAGTGTTTTCCATTTCATCCCAGGCTGTTATTTTCTCTCCAGCAGAATGCTCAATTCTCTCCAGCAGAATGCTCAAGCCGTGATAATTTGAACCCTGCCGTGACCCTCTTGATTCTCCAATGAGAATGAAGAAGTAATATGACCCTGAATGTACTTTTAGCCATTTTTACTTTTCATTCTTTTAATTTTGTACTGTTTTCATAATTTAATTTTTTTTACTGGTGATGCCAGTGCAATATAGTGGTGCAATACAGGTGTTGTACATTTTATGTTATTCAATGCTGTGGTACTGTCCTTCTTGCATTGTCTTCATTGATGGTAACTTGCGTCCATTAGGCAGTCAAATCTGTGAATGAAAATAAAAATTGAAACGTTACAGGAGAAATGACTTAGTTACATGAATGAAGCATGGAAGGCATTATGCAGGACAGAAAACTGAAGAAACAGTTGAAAGAAACTGTTGGCAGCCTGTGAGAGACCGCTACTAACACAAACACGAGGAAGCGACAGGTGGCAAAAAAGATGTAGAGTAATACGAGAGGGTAGCAGAGAGATGAAGAAAATGAAAGTAGATTGGAATGAGAAAACGTCAAAATAGGAAAGTAGTGAGAAACAGAATGAGATGGGAAAGGGATGGGTCAAACAGGGTGTGGAAAGCAGAAAGGGCAAGCAGACAATGAAGAGGAAAACCAAGGCTGAGAGGGAATGACAACAGGAAACAGGACATGGGAGCACTGGTGTGAACAGTCACGGATGGACGGTCACTGCAGGTGAAAGAGAAAGTTGATAAGAGAAGTAGAAGCTAATGAGTGACATACCCCCCCCCCCCCCACCCCACGTATGAGAAAGGGGAAGAAGAGGAATATTAACAAAGGCTTATGGATCAGGTATGTTTGACCAGTTACAATTCCATGTACAGTGGACCAGTTCATCATGGTAATTACACGAATACATACTTTAGAACACAAACATATTAAGTATAGCTTCAGACACGTTAGAATAAGTACAAGTATACCTTAGTCGTAATTATATAAGATTTATAATATAAAAAATGTCTAAATTGCCAGGGACTGAACATTGATATATTTTGCAGCAGATAAAGATGTGACTATGCCAATAGCTATAAATACAATTTCAAACTGAGGGTTGCACTCCTAATTTATTTAGGCATCATAGGGAGACCAGATGGACTGGAGCTGGGAAAAGATGATTGAGCAAGTAGCAGTATAAAACAACAGTAGATATACTTCATATACTGTGATGGGGCAGATGATGGTCTAGCACCACGAGCCTCATTCTGCTGGTGTGAGGGTTTGGATGAACAAATGAGAACTGTTCAATGGCCTGATAATTTGACAATATTAATGTATTTATTTATATTTATGCATCTACATGTACCGGTATGTGAAATGTTGGTTTGGCAATACAGTTGGTGTTAGTGCCAGAATCCAAGCCCTAAGACTTGATTATCAAAAAATGATGAAAAAACATGAGTTCTAGCATTAAAGTTATAAACCTTGAATCTATGCAGACCGTGCAACACAGATTTGAATTACCTGTTCTGTGGGTGCTCTCAGTCTTAACATTAGTTACAGTGTTGTCAGCTAACAAGGTGTCAGGAAGGTCAGTCGGTGGAGTGTTGACCTCACTGCTGGGGCAAGATGCGCTGGCAGCCAAATCACTTGAATCACCTAGATTGAAAACAATAAATAACAGTGAACATGAGAGGAGGGAACAGTGAACATGAGAGGAGGGAACAGTGAACATGGGAGGAGGGAACAGTGAACATGGGAGGAGGGAACAGTGAACATGAGAGGAGGGAACAGTGAACATGGGAGGAGGAACAGTGAACATGAGAGGAGGGAACAGTGAACATGAGAGGAGGGAACAGTGAACATGGGAGGAGGGAACAGTGAACATGGGAGGAGGGAACAGTGAACATGGGAGGAGGGAACAGTGAACATGTGAGGAGGGAACAGTGAACATGTGAGGAGGGAACACTGAACACGAGTGAAAAGAACATGGTATGTACAAGAGGATAGACTAGAGAACATGAGAGGAGGGATAATTTGACAATATTAATGTATTTATTTATATTTATGCATCTACATGTACCGGTATGTGAAATGTTGGTTTGGCAATACAGTTGGTGTTAGTGCCAGAATCCAAGCTCTAAGACTTGATTATCAAAAAATGATGAAAAAACATGAGTTCTAGCATTAAAGTTATAAATCTTGAATCTATGCAGACTGTGCAACACAGATTTGAATTACCTGTTCTGTGGGTGCTCTCAGTCTTAACATTAGTTACAGTGTTGTCAGCTAACAAGGTGTCAGGAAGGTCAGTCGGTGGAGTGTTGACCTCACTGCTGGGGCAAGATGCGCTGGCAGCCAAATCACTTGAATCACCTAGATTGAAAACAATGAATAACAGTGAACATGAGAGGAGGGAACAGTGAACATGGGAGGAGGGAACAGTGAACATGAGAGGAGGGAACAGTGAACATGGGAGGAGGGAACAGTGAACATGTGAGGAGGGAACACTGAACACGAGTGAAAAGAACATGGTATGTACAAGAGGATAGACTAGAGAACATGAGAGGAGGGATAATTTGACAATATTAATGTATTTATTTATATTTATGCATCTACATGTACCGGTATGTGAAATGTTGGTTTGGCAATACAGTTGGTGTTAGTGCCAGAATCCAAGCCCTAAGACTTGATTATCAAAAAATGATGAAAAAACATGAGTTCTAGCATTAAAGTTATAAACCTTGAATCTATGCAGACTGTGCAACACAGATTTGAATTACCTGTTCTGTGGGTGCTCTCAGTCTTAACATTAGTTACAGTGTTGTCAGCTAACAAGGTGTCAGGAAGGTCAGTCGGTGGAGTGTTGACCTCACTGCTGGGGCAAGATGCGCTGGCAGCCAAATCACTTGAATCACCTAGATTGAAAACAATGAATAACAGTGAACATGAGAGGAGGGAACAGTGAACATGAGAGGAGGGAACAGTGAACATGGGAGGAGGGAACAGTGAACATGGGAGGAGGGAACAGTGAACATGGGAGGAGGGAACAGTGAACATGTGAGGAGGGAACAGTGAACATGTGAGGAGGGAACACTGAACACGAGTGAAAAGAACATGGTATGTACAAGAGGATAGACTAGAGAACATGAGAGGAGGGATAATTTGACAATATTAATGTATTTATTTATATTTATGCATCTACATGTACCGGTATGTGAAATGTTGGTTTGGCAATACAGTTGGTGTTAGTGCCAGAATCCAAGCTCTAAGACTTGATTATCAAAAAATGATGAAAAAACATGAGTTCTAGCATTAAAGTTATAAATCTTGAATCTATGCAGACTGTGCAACACAGATTTGAATTACCTGTTCTGTGGGTGCTCTCAGTCTTAACATTAGTTACAGTGTTGTCAGCTAACAAGGTGTCAGGAAGGTCAGTCGGTGGAGTGTTGACCTCACTGCTGGGGCAAGATGCGCTGGCAGCCAAATCACTTGAATCACCTAGATTGAAAACAATGAATAACAGTGAACATGAGAGGAGGGAACAGTGAACATGGGAGGAGGGAACAGTGAACATGAGAGGAGGGAACAGTGAACATGGGAGGAGGGAACAGTGAACATGTGAGGAGGGAACACTGAACACGAGTGAAAAGAACATGGTATGTACAAGAGGATAGACTAGAGAACATGAGAGGAGGGATAATTTGACAATATTAATGTATTTATTTATATTTATGCATCTACATGTACCGGTATGTGAAATGTTGGTTTGGCAATACAGTTGGTGTTAGTGCCAGAATCCAAGCCCTAAGACTTGATTATCAAAAAATGATGAAAAAACATGAGTTCTAGCATTAAAGTTATAAACCTTGAATCTATGCAGACTGTGCAACACAGATTTGAATTACCTGTTCTGTGGGTGCTCTCAGTCTTAACATTAGTTACAGTGTTGTCAGCTAACAAGGTGTCAGGAAGGTCAGTCGGTGGAGTGTTGACCTCACTGCTGGGGCAAGATGCGCTGGCAGCCAAATCACTTGAATCACCTAGATTGAAAACAATGAATAACAGTGAACATGAGAGGAGGGAACAGTGAACATGAGAGGAGGGAACAGTGAACATGGGAGGAGGGAACAGTGAACATGAGAGGAGGGAACAGTGAACATGGGAGCAGGGAACAGTGAACATGAGAGGAGGGAACAGTGAACATGGGAGGAGGGAACAGTGAACATGTGAGGAGGGAACACTGAACACGAGTGAAAAGAACATGGTATGTACAAGAGGATAGACTAGAGAACATGAGAGGAGGGATAATTTGACAATATTAATGTATTTATTTATATTTATGCATCTACATGTACCGGTATGTGAAATGTTGGTTTGGCAATACAGTTGGTGTTAGTGCCAGAATCCAAGCCCTAAGACTTGATTATCAAAAAATGATGAAAAAACATGAGTTCTAGCATTAAAGTTATAAACCTTGAATCTATGCAGACTGTGCAACACAGATTTGAATTACCTGTTCTGTGGGTGCTCTCAGTCTTAACATTAGTTACAGTGTTGTCAGCTAACAAGGTGTCAGGAAGGTCAGTCGGTGGAGTGTTGACCTCACTGCTGGGGCAAGATGCGCTGGCAGCCAAATCACTTGAATCACCTAGATTGAAAACAATGAATAACAGTGAACATGAGAGGAGGGAACAGTGAACATGAGAGGAGGGAACAGTGAACATGAGAGGAGGGAACAGTGAACATGGGAGGAGGGAACAGTGAACATGAGAGGAGGGAACAGTGAACATGAGAGGAGGGAACAGTGAACATGAGAGGAGGGAACAGTGAACATGAGAGGAGGGAACAGTGAACATGAGAGGAGGGAACAGTGAACATGAGAGGAGGGAACAGTGAACATGAGAGGAGGGAACAGTGAACATGAGAGGAGGGAACAGTGAACATGTGAGGAGGGAACACTGAACATGGGAGGAGGGAACAGTGAACATGGGAGGAGGGAACAGTGAACATGGGAGGAGGGAACAGTGAACATGAGAGGAGGGAACAGTGAACATGAGAGGAGGGAACAGTGAACATGGGAGGAGGGAACAGTGAACATGAGAGGAGGGAACAGTGAACATGGGAGGAGGGAACAGTGAACATGGGAGGAGGGAACAGTGAACATGAGAGGAGGGAACAGTGAACATGTGAGGAGGGAACAGTGAACACGAGTGAAAAGAACATGGTATGTACAAGAGGATAGACTAGAGAACATGAGAGGATGGAAGTGTAAACATGACAGAAAAGCATAATGAACATTAAAGGTAGTAATAGTGAACATTTATTTTAAGCCAAAAGCTTGTCTGTGTGCATTGCCTTGAGTTAATTATACAGACCAAGAACAACATTTTGAATGGTACATAAATTACTCATAATTATATGCATATTAAATTAACTGCATAATAACAGTGCACATTGTTATTTGACACACTGATAGTTTGCAATACCTCAGGTCAATGTGTCATGAATACACACACATAGTATTACATAATAAAAATTCTGTTTTCACAAGTGTACCATATCATAACAATTTATATTGATTTTTTTACAGGGTGTTCATATTATAATAAAAATTACATGTAGAAAATTGCCCCTAATAGATTATGAACCTAGGTCCATTTCTAATTGAACATTCATACTGAAGGACTCATATAAGAAATGGCCCCCATAGATTATGGACCTGTACCTGGGTCCATATTCTATTGCGATAGTGAACATTGGATGCATTTTCGATGGGGTCCACATTCTACATGACAAGGCCACAAGAGAGAAACATTGAAGCGAGCAGAAATTATTAGTTGAGTAATAAGAAAGATTTTATTTGAATATATTTTAATTATTACACACAGTAAATAACCACCTTACACTGCACATTGATTTGGATATTGACATTGCTAGTGGCTGTATGATGCACACAAAACTTTCGTAATACCTGTCTCCGTTGTTTCGGCTTCAACTGGATATGGAATTGGATGGTTTGGTTGTTCAAGTTGTGTGGGCTGCAATGATGCTGTTGGTCCTGCACCTTGCAAAATCTTTTTGGTGTATGCTGTAACACAACACCATGATGTTGGACCACTGCTATGTGTACAGTTACCTGTTGATATACACAAACACATGTTTTTGTCGCTTTGCTTTTTTTCAAATCTAAAATATGGTAATATCTTATGGATATTTTCTATGTAATACATTGGTATTGATGTTAACTGTAAGACCATGTCTTCCCCTGGCTTTTGTTTTATTCTCACAGCTGGTTGTGTTGCCATTCCAACAACATGGAGGACGGGTTGAAATCACGTTATATTTCATTATGTCATTGGCCCCTATTCAGCACAGGCGGAGGATTTTCTATAATATGTTTGTCCTCCAATGATATCTACTGGCTAACACAATGACTGTCTGCTTAGCATAGTTCAAATGGCACTTGCCTAGCATTACGCAGTCTCACGTTCCTATTGCGTACCGTGTTCAGTCAACCAAGCGCCAGACATTTTGATAGATATGCTGAATCTTTCTTTACTACCTTTAATCTGCACACTTGTGATCCACCACTGATAGTTTGCTGTAGTAGTTATAAGAAATTAATATAGGTTCATGCAAGCTCTGTGCTGTATTCACATACTGGGATAATACGGTATACAATATGTAAACATGTTTTATGATGTAACCTTACTTTTGAATTTAGCGGATATATTCTTGCGAAGTTCCTTTGCCGTCCTATTTTTTGGCCAGTCACATCCAAATCCAATCTTCACAAGAGTAATGACACACCTCGGAATGTTGTGTATACCAATGGGGGGTGGTCCTCTGAGTTTTTTGTAGAGTTTAGTCAACTACAAACAATTAACGAACACTGGCTAGCCAGATTTTGACTCTTAAATCCAACAATTTTAAGAGCAGGTGAGAATTTTTAAATGTGAAGACACTTGGACAAAACAGTCACTAGTTTAAATACATTTCAAAGCAGGAATGACTTAATATGTTGTAAGTACTGCATTTTAATACACATGAACTACATTATTAATTGACAGAATTTGTGAACTACGAAGTACATGCAAAGTTACCAATTCAAGATTGGCAATACACTGTACCATGTATGTTATTACAGCACTTAAATAAATTATACAATGTTGTTATACATACATACATACCTCAAGTTGTTTTTATTAAGTTAGGATATTTTGTGTTTATCAGGGTTTGTCACCAAGCTCGATCTTTACACAGATGTAAAATTGCTTACTAGTTTTGTAAGCTCTATATCCTCTGGTTTTCTTTTCTTTTTTGTTGGTGTCCGTTCCAATAATTTGAGTAATATACGCGTGATACAATCAAGATCATGAGTTTGATTGGCTTCCATGTCGGCGTTCCCGAAATCAATTATGCGGACCAAATCATCTGGCGAAACCATGATGTTGAAATCTGAAAAAGAAAATGTTTAACTTTTAACAACTTGGTCTAGTTATAAAAAGCAACAGGGGTAAAGCTAGTGTGTCTGGTTCTCAGAAATTGCAGTCAGCTCTTTCTACACTTATGGAGAGCCAAAGGTTATTGCAGTCAGCTCTTTCTACACTTATGGAGAGCCAAATGTTATTGTGGTCAGCTCTTTCTACACTTATGGAGAGCCAAAGGTTATTGCGGTCAGCTCTTTCTACACTTATGGAGAGCCAAAGGTTATTGCAGTCAGCTCTTTCTTCACTTATGGAGAGCCAAAGGTTATTGCAGTCAGCTCTTTCTACACTTATGGAGAGCCAAAGGTTATTGCAGTCAGCTTTCTATAATTATGGAGAGCCAAATGTTATTGCAGTCAGCTCTTTCTACACTTATGGAGAGCCAAAGGTTATTGCGGTCAGCTCTTTCTACACTTATGGAGAGCCAAAGGTTATTGCAGTCAGCTCTTTCTACACTTATGGAGAGCCAAAGGTTATTGTGGTCAGCTCTTTCTACACTTATGGAGAGCCAAAGGTTATTGCGGTCAGCTCTTTCTACACTTATGGAGAGCCAAAGGTTATTGCAGTCAGCTCTTTCTACACTTATGGAGAGCCAAAGGTTATTGTGGTCAGCTCTTTCTACACTTATGGAGAGCCAAAGGTTATTGCAGTCAGCTCTTTCTACACTTATGGAGAGCCAAAGGTTATTGCGGTCAGCTCTTTCTACACTTATGGAGAGCCAAAGGTTATTGCGGTCAGCTCTTTCTACACTTATGGAGAGCCAAAGGTTATTGCGGTCAGCTCTTTCTACACTTATGGAGAGCCAAATGTTATTGCAGTCAGCTCTTTCTACACTTATGGAGAGCCAAAGGTTATTGCAGTCAGCTTTCTATAATTATGGAGAGCCAAATGTTATTGCAGTCAGCTCTTTCTACACTTATGGAGAGTCAAAGGTTATTGCGGTCAGCTCTTTCTACACTTATAGAGAGCCAAAGTTACAGACAATTTTACCATGTAAAAATAGCATGGGGCTTAACATTGAACAAATTCTATTGTCTTAAATACTGGCAACTGCTCTTGTGCTATAAACACGGTCACTGTTCAGCAAAATTTACTGTAGTTGGTTTGTTCTAATTTTCAGTATTTGTTGTCACAATGTTATGCAGTACAAAATGCAAACGCTATGTTATATACTTAAATGTGTTAATATAAGTTAACCATTTGCAACTACAATCACATTTTTAATATCAGTTGTTATTCCTCGGACGGAATGTGGTCTCAAAGAGAAAGGTTCTACTGAAATACCACTGTGGAGGTCACTTGTGTTGACAGGACGACTTTGGCCAGAAGCGACCAATCAAAGAGCAGCATAGTTTTAGTGCTGTGCTCTTGACGCACACCTAATTCTCTCTGGATCTGGTTCATTTCTCATCACCTATCATGGCAATGTTTTCCGGCCATTTATGGCATGATCCATGACATTTGGTAGCTGGAGTTCAATGCTATGTTTTCTAATTAACTCTGAAAATATTATTGTAGTAGCAAATGGATAGTTTACAAAACTTCATAACAGTTATTGGTGCACAACCTCTCCAAGTCCATGAAAGTTATTTTTAACACAACATAATGCATAACTAAATATCAGAACTGAACCATAATATTGTTATGTGAAAACCAAACTATTATTAGTAAACAAATATTTTTCTATCAACAGATGAAGATGAACCACAGGATATGTGGCAAATGCCATGAGTCATTTCGATTATCTGCTTGGTCAGTTACTGGTTTTGTACACTGTCAATCTAATTTGTGCTGAAACACATATCTAATGTATAAAATATTAATGATCTAATCTGCTGTTGAGTTAGCAAAAAATACATACGTTTGCATATGTGATTTAGATGTTTAAAGAAATGGCAACAAATGAACATTTTAAGTAATTTGGAATTGAATAACAAACAGCTGGAACGATAGACAACATACTATGAAACCTCAAATTTGCCCAAATGACCAGGCATGTGAACTGAAACCGATATAAAATGGTACGTAAGAACAACAGTCGTAATAATAAACTTCTTTAATACCTACATCTTCAGGATTCTGTTCAAAGCTCAGACAAGAATCATTAGGTGAAGTCATGAACAGAACCACACAAGAGCATTCATTAGAGCAAGAGAATGCCACAGGTTTAGGGCAGGAATGCAATTTGAAATGATTAAGGCTTGAGTATTCATTTAATGAAAATTGGTTGTAGTCTCAGATGATTATATAATGTAACAGGTTGATTTAAAACATTTGGTGCAGCTGTAGAGAAAGGTGACTGGTCAACACTGATAAGTAATCAATCTTCGTAGGAAATTGGTGGGGTCCAGCGGACTCCCCATATTCTGCTCATATTTGGGAGTCCACAGAAATATTTTTGAGTCTGCATTCCAACCTCCTGCCTGAATTACGATGCCTCTCAACCACAAGTGAACACTTGCATGTAGCCCACAATCGCACTGACTTCCACCAAAGGACATATCAGTATTCCATACAAGAAGCAACTAGTCACAGACTTATGGACTGCCATAAAATTAAGGCCTCTTAACCTTAGCTTAGGAAGAAATAGTTGAGCTGTGAGACAGGTGAGATCTGAAAAGTGCAGGACAGTTACCAAACAGGATGGCTGTTGTACGGAACGGGCACGATGTGTAATAAGGCCTAACTTGAATTTAAATCAGTTCATTTATGGCTAGTGATGGTGAGAATTAAATGAGTGGTTTTAAGGAGGCCTGAAGAAATGCAAAACTGACCTGTACAATTAAACTAGTGCAGTACATTGCCCAGCCCGGGATGTAGATGAATGTATGCATTTTTGAAACACTCACCTTTGAGGTCATAATGCACCACATCTTTCTCATGGTAATAACACATTGCGTCAACCATCTGTGTAAAAATGTACATACACCAAAGGATGGTGAGGTTCTCTCCTTTCCTTTTCTTATCTTTAATAATGTCTTTTAGTGTCTGACCTAAAATTGAAACACATAATATAGGCACTGAATATACAGCATGACAAGGATTATATAAGCAAAACAGGAATTAAATAAGCAAAGCAACTATTGTTACATTTTTTATTGTAATGATCTCTTGGTTATTCATATTGAGTATACATTTTGTGTGTATAATTTCAGCTGCAACTTATGGCATTCTTTAGATTGAAAAGATAAACCTCCCCCCGGGGCTCCACCAGTCATGTGCCAGTTTGTGTCACATGGTGCAGGTCATGTAACATGACCTTATATTCAAATTCGGTCTGCTGAAAAAAGCTCTGAGATGTGGCCAAAATTATAGAGAAAAACTAATTTCTTGAGAGGTAAATGTCACTGAAATTCAAACTACTCTTTAAACAAATGAAATGTAAACAACAAACATGCTTACGTACCCTCTATAAAGTCTGTGAGCATGCAGATTGTAGTTGGTGTATGCAGTACACCATAAAACGTTATGATGTTAGGGTATTCCAAGCGACTCAAGAGAGCCGCTTCACACATCGGGTCTTCCTTCTTTTCCTTCGTAGGTTATCAAAAATAAGCAGTTTTAGGCCATCAAATTTAATTACTACAATTATAAATCTGCTCAAGTCATATAAACACTATTTTACCTACACAGCATAAATGATACATAATATATATATTATATAATTTTACTTATAAAGTAAAATCCAAAGTAAAATTACCTTCAGTAGTGTTTACAATATATGTATGTATATATATATGTATGTATATATATATATATATATATATACACACACACATATATATACTCCTAAAGGCAGCTTATGTCGACCGATTATGTAGACCGCTGTTTTATGTAGACCAAAACTGGTATACATAAAGATTCGATGGGTTAGTTCACAACTAACACAATTGAATTTATCAGTACCATTGCTTGTGCATACAGCTAATATGTCAGTGAAGTACTGTGCATAATTAATTTTTAAATGAACAACATCTTAAGTGATTTTGAGCATGTTTTTTCCTGCGCTGTGCATATTTTTGAGTATATTATGTGCCGGGTTATGTATACCGGGTCCAAGTTCTTATAAATCTATACTTATGGTATATACCGAACGAAGGGTTAGAGTTTCATGTTCAGTGTATGATATGCTTTATACTGATATGCTATATTATTATGTGTAAATTAGTAAAACTTGCATTTTGTCTTGCGAACCGATAGATCCCTTGAATAGGGGCTTCCACAAATCTACGTTAGTCGCTAGAGGCGCTAATACGCAACTAGACCCTAGTTGCGTATATCAGCGCCTCCAGCGACTAACATGGATTTATAGTAAATATATTGTTCATGCGTTGCTCCGGTCTACATAAATCGGCATCTGTGCATACGCGGTTATATGTAGACCGATTTTTTTGCATATACACTGTACCTTATTTATTGAAATATTTTGATGAACTTTCACTATGTGTTAAACATTAGTATTAGAAACAATGTTCCAGTTTTACATCTTTGGAAAATGTATTAAATAAAAAAATACGTCTGGTCTACATAAGCCGGTCCTCTAGGCACTGGTCGACATAAGCTGCCTTTAGGCTTATATATATATATATATATATATAAGCCTAAAGGCAGCTTATGTCGACCAGTGCCTAGAGGACCGGCTTATGTAGACCAGACGTATTTTTTATTATGTTTTTTTATTTAATACATTTTCCAAAGATGTAAAACTGGAACATTGTTTCTAATACTAATGTTTAACACATAGTGAAAGTTCATCAAAATATTTTAATAAATAAGGTATATGCAAAAAAATCGGTCTACATAAAACCGCGTAATGCATAGATGCCGATTTATGTAGACCAGAGCAACGCCGAAAGCTGCATATATTTAGTTAGCCGTTTTTGCGGTAGACGCCGAATCTAGCTATGTTGTGATACATGTTTATGCAGTAAATTTTACAATTGAGTGAATTCTGTAAAATTAATTGCCGAATACCAACGGCAACACCAACATTCAAGGGATCTATCAGTCCCCAACAAAGACAAAATGCAAGTTTTACAAATTTACACATAATAATATAGCCTTTTGCATCATTATGAAGCATATCATACACTGAACACGAAACTCCAACCCTTCGTTCGATATATACCATAAAATTAATTAATATAGGTTTATAAGAACATTGACCCGGTACACATAACCCGGCACACAATATACTCAAAAATATGCACGTCGCTGGAGAAAACATGCTCAAAATCACTTAAGATGTTGTTCATTTAAATATTAATTACGCACAGTACTTCACTGTCATATGAACTGTGTGCACAAGCAATGATACTGATCAATTCAATTGTGTTAGTTGTGAACTAACACGTCGAATCTTTATGTAGACCAGTTTTGGTCTACATAAAACAGCGGTCTACATAAGCCGGTCCTATATACATAATCGGTCGACATAAGCTGCCTTTAGGAGTATATATATATATTATTGATATTACATACTACCTTTCTATAACATTAACTAGATACCATTCTAGTCAAAAAAGTCTTAATACAAAATACAATGGCTATTTGCTACAAAACAGGCATTGTATGAACTACAGTCATGTGAGGAATGCACTATTTTCTATTTCATATGCACGCATGCACACACGCACACACGCACGCACGCACGCACGCACGCACGCACACGCACACACACACACACACACACCGAAAATTGGTATTTGCATTCATTAACATGTCCCCACTATAATGTAGTCATGACAGTGTCACCCCATATACAATCCGGACAGTGTCACTACCATTTAGTCATGACTGTGTCACCACCATGTACAGTCCTGATAGTGTCACCACCATGTACAGCCCTGACTGTGTCACCATCATGTACAGCCCTGACAGTGTCACCACCATGTAAAGTCCTGACTGTGTCACCACCATGTACAGTCCTGACAGTGTCACCACCATGTACAGTCCTGACTGTGTCACCACCATGTACAGCCCTGACTGTGTCACAACCATTTACAGCCCTGACAGTGTCACCACCATTTACAACCCTGACAGTGTCACCACCATGTAAAGTCCTGACTGTGTCACCACCATGTACAGTCCTGACAGTGTCACCACCATGTACAGTCCTGACTGTGTCACCACCATGTACAGCCCTGACTGTGTCACAACCATTTACAGCCCTGACAGTGTCACCACCATTTACAACCCTGACAGTGTCACCACCATGTAAAGTCCTGACTGTGTCACCACCATGTAAAGTCCTGACAGTGTCACCACCATGTACAGTCCTGACTGTGTCACCACCATTGACAGCCCTGACAGTGTCACCACCATGTAAAGTCCTGACAGTGTCACCACCGTGTACAGTCCTGACAGTGTCACCACCATGTACAGCCCTGACTGTGTCACCATCATGTACAGCCCTGACAGTGTCACCACCATGTACAGCCCTGACAGTGTCACCACCATGTACAGTCCTGACAGTGTCAACACCATGTACAGCCATGACTGTGTCACCACCATGTACAGTCCTGACAGTGTCACCACCATGTACAGCCCTGACAGTGTCACCACCATGTACAGTCATGGCTGTGTCACCACCATGTACAGTCCTGACTGTGTCACCACCATTGACAGCCCTGACAGTGTCACCACCATGTAAAGTCCTGACAGTGTCACCACCGTGTACAGTCCTGACAGTGTCACCACCATGTACAGCCCTGACTGTGTCACCATCATGTACAGCCCTGACAGTGTCACCACCATGTACAGCCCTGACAGTGTCACCACCATGTACAGTCCTGACAGTGTCAACACCATGTACAGCCATGACTGTGTCACCACCATGTACAGTCCTGACAGTGTCACCACCATGTACAGCCCTGACAGTGTCACCACCATGTACAGTCATGGCTGTGTCACCACCATGTACACCCCAGACTGTGTCACCACCATGTACAGTCCTGACAGTGTCACCACCATGTATAGTCCTGACAGTGTCACCATCATGTACAGTCCTGACTGTATCACTACCATGTACAGTCCTGACAGTGTCACCACCATGTACAGTCCTGATAGTGTCACCACCATGTACAGTCCTGACTGTATCACTACCATGTACAGCCATGACTGTGTCACGACCATGTACAGTCCTGACTGTATCACTACCATGTACAGCCATGACTGTGTCACCACCATGTACAGCCCTGACAGTGTCACCACCATGTACAGCCCTGACAGTGTCACCACCATGTACAGTCCTGACTGTGTCACTACCATTTACAGTCATGACTGTGTCACCACCATGTACAGCCCTGACAGTGTCACCACCATGTACAGCCCTGACAGTGTCACTACCATGTACAGCCATGACTGTGTCACCACCATGTACAGTCCTGACAGTGTCACCACCATGTACAGTCCTGACAGTGTCACCACCATGTACAGTCATGACAGTGTCACCACCATGTACAGTCATGACAGTGTCACCACCATGTACAGTCCTGACAGTGTCACCATCATGTACAGCCCAGACAGTGTCACCACCATGTACAGTCCTGACAGTGTCACCACCATGTATAGTCCTGACATTGTCACCATCATGTAAAGTCCTGACTGTGTCACCACCATGTACAGTCCTGACATTGTCACCATCATGTACAATCCTGACAGTGTCATCACCATGTACACTCCTGACTGTGTCTCTACTATTTACAATCCTGACAGTGTCACCATCATGTACAATCCTGACAGTGTCACCACCATATACAGTCCTGACAGTGTCACCACAAAGTTCAGTCCTGACTGTGTCACTACCATGTGCAATCATGACTGTGTCATTACTATTCACAGTGGAGTGACCACTGATTAAATTTAGTAATGTGGCATTGGGGAGTGACCTTCCAGAACCATAGATATTGTCAGTTATGCCTTTAAATGAATGTAAATGGTGTCGCATGTATGGTTGTATTCCATTTCAGGTCATGAAACACATTTAAAGTTTCTAAACTGGCTTAACTGTTAACATCGATGTGTCCACCAAACAAAAACATATGTGACTTGCAAAAACTTTATCCTGCATAAAGTCCTGTCCCTGGGGCAGTTCATATGTAACCATTTAATATCTCCTGTGGTTAAAGCAGTTTCTGAACACTGACTTGTGCAATACAGTTATAGACATCACAAACCTCCATTTTATCTATGTTACTCATATTTCATGCACCGACCAGTTTTGTTAATCACTGGCATATTTAGACTTAGCCTGACTGATTATTAAGAAAACATCATGTGATTAAGTCAAGTATATCTGTAGTAACTATAATGTGACTTGTACCTTTTTATATTCTTTAACGGCAAAAACAACATCGGAACTTGTGTCTCTCGCCTTGTAGACATTCGCAGATGTGCCACTACCAATTAGTTCAATCTTCTCCCACTGTTTTCCTTCTTCATAGCAACCATTGGTAATGATTAGCATCTATCAACAATCCGATCATAAAACACATTAGTTAGTGTCATAATTTATAATTATCTAGCTGAGTTAAACAACCATACTTGGGGGAAGGCCGTTACCCGGACTGACATTAAAAATAATTGCTATCTTTAGGTCCCATCCCCACCTACAAACAAAGCAGACAGAGAATGAAACTGTTTCATATTAATATAGACGCAAATCATACGTAGCCCATAGAGAATAATTTTGTGAATATAAAATACTAGGGTTTCCCCCCAAAAGAAAACATAATTTTGGGATTGAGTTAATGTGCAGATTGCGTGACTTGCAGGGAAAGATCAACACAGAAATAAAATTATATATAAATTTTTGAAGAAGCAATTAATTTCCAGCATTTGAAATTGGAAATCATAGCAAACATGGTAATAATGTGTATAATTATCAATACAACCTGGGGTCAGGAGACTCCTCTAAGACCGGGCTAGTCGCTATCGAGGAGCCACCTTACAGAAAATTTAACGTACAGAATAATTTCTTCCAGAAACAAACCCAAAAAAAATCACCAAACAAACATAATATGAAGATGCATGTGCGCAGCTGACAAGATTATTGTATCTCAAGTAAAAAGGCTCTGTTTTTAAATATAAATACTGAATGAAGTTTTTAGGTGGTTTTACATTCTTAATTTTGCATACAAACATAGCAGTTTTGTCTAGTGCATGTTACTTCATAACTTTGTAAGAAATACAGTTTAACATAATTTACAAATCCCTGTGTACTATGTGACATAAGTTTTTCTTTCACTATTTCAGGAAGGTTATTTAATAATAGTGGCAAATTATGTCTGAGATATTTCTTTGCAAAATCATGTTTAATTTGATAAGTGTATATCTTATTTTTGTCTCTTGTGTCATGACCATGTACCTCATATTTAAACACAAACCTCCAATTTACATTTGAGGTTCATATCAGTACACTAGAACTATGCTTTGGTACCTCATTTTACCTGGATCATCAATCAAAGTTTCATTCAGATTAGAAGTTACAGACAAATATACACTGCTTAACATATGCAATGTTAATAAACAAAAATGAGCATAAACCTCCTGTCAGAGCTTGCTACATTCAGACACAGAAACTTGTTTCCTGAAATATTCAGACCTGACACGATCTGAACAAACATGATGCAAACTTGAGCAAATTTTTTTCTATGACTGTTGATGATTACCTGGTAGTAGTGAGATAAAACATCCATAACTAACCAGTGGGGGAGTTAGTAATCAGAAAACATGTAGGTATTGTTGCATATAGCTATAAATCATCAAATGCAAAATGAAGTTACAAGTTGTACTTACATCTTTAAATCGATCATCGATGCATCCAATGTTTGATTGGTTACTAGATATGAAGTCTGGAATGTCTGGTTTAGGGACATACCACACTTTTTTCTTATTAACATGGAAGTCACAGTCGTCATACTGTGGCTCCATTTCATTATTCTCATCCGTCATTTCTGCTGTACTATGTAAAGAAAATATGAACTAATTACAGCTCTAGTATATATAATATTTCATGCATCACACACAGCACAAGAAATCATAAGTACAGGCTCATAAGATACATATATGTGGAACAATGCTCCTTGTTTATAAGGAATCGTGACTCATTTGGTGTAAGTGATAAAACATATATATACATATATATAACCACATATGGAATGAACATATATATATATGTTCATATATATATATATATATATATATATATATATATATATATATATATATATATATATGTTCACATATATATATATATGTTCATATATATATATATATATATATATATATATATATATATATATATAAGCCTAAAGGCAGCTTATGTCGACCAGTGTCTAGAGGACTGGCTTATGTAGACCAGATATATTTTTTATTTAATACATTTTCCAAATCCAAAGATGTAAAACTGGAACATTGTTTCTAATACTGATGTTTAACACATAATGAAAGTTCATCAAAATATATTAATAAATAAGATATATGCAACAAAATCGGTCTACATAAAACCGCGTATGCATAGATGCCGATTTATGTAGACCGAAGCAACGCCGGAATCTGCATATATTTAGTTAGCCTTTTTTGCGGTAGACTGCCGAGTCTAGTATTTGATGGTACATGTGTGTACATTGTATTTAACAATTTAGTGAATGCTGTAAAATTAATTGCCAAATACCAACGGCAACACCAACATTCGAGGGTTCTATCAGTTTGCAACAAAGACAAAATGCAAGTTTTACTAATTTACACATAATATAGCCTTTTGCATCAGTATGAAGCATATCATACACCGAACACGGAACTCCATCCCTTCGTTCGATATATACCATAAATATAGAATTATAAGAACATTGACCCGGTACATATAACCCGGCACACAATATACTCAAAAATATGCACGGCGTTGGAGAAAACATGCTCAAAATCACTTAAGTTAAGATGTTGTTCATTTAAAAATTAATTACACACAGTACTTCACTGTCATATATGAACTGTGTGCACAAGCAATGGTACTGAACAATTCAATTGTGTTAGTTGTGAACTAACCCGTCGAATCTTTATGTAGACCAGTTTTGGTCTACATAAAACAGCGATCTACATAAGCCGGTCCTATATGCATAATCGGTCGACATAAGCTGCCTTTAGGCAGACACGATAAGAAGATGAATAGTACATATTGTACAGGTGACAACAGTTACTGGGTAAAAAATGTCATTTAGAGAGTGCTGAATAAATTTTCTTTGGTAAGATATTTTCTATAGAGTCAGCAGGAATGTTCATTCCATAAGTGGCTATCATATCTTTACGACACACCTGTGTACAAATTCTATCAGTAGCATTTGTTATGACATTGTCCTAACCAGCTTTATGTCAGTACGGCAAAGTAGAAAGTTGTTGGAGATATTGTCATAATGGATTTATCATTCCATAATGGTAATGAAGATGTAAATATCTATAGTATGGGAGTGAGAGGACACAGCAATATGCATTTACATTGCACAGTTGCTGCTTATTAGTAATACTTCCTAAACAGTAGTGTTAATATGTTACTGCTACCGAGTATCAACATGTAGACCTATCATTCGTGCTATATCTGATTGTCATTTGTTGATACACGTACTTGCCGCCAACTCTGTCCTACTTGGGTGCCAGACCGTGGTAGGCCAGCTACTGATTTGTTAAAAAGATAAATCATTATGAATAGGCTATGCCCAAGATCAGACAACACAACATGGTATTGCTTTAGTAACAGGCACCGTATAAAATAACACCCATTCAATACTTCCAACAATTAAGTAACCATGGACAGTCATCCGTGACCGTGCAGCTAAAATGTTAAGCTGGAGGCATTATGTGTTTGTACACTGGTGCTCTGTATGAGTCACTGTGTGTTTGTAGTTTACTGTTTGTATATTTGACTGTATTTTTTTTAAGCTGTTAGGACTACTAAAGGCGTCCTTATTTGTTTTTCATGTTGTACATTTCTTTGGAATCAGTTGCAGAAAGTAACTTCATTGTAATAATAAAAAACACCAATAAGATATATATAGATATATATATATATATATATATATATATATATATATATATATATATATATATATATATATATATATATATATATATATATATATATATATGCTCAATACTGTGCAGTTGAACAGCTGGTATTGCCTGTTTTCCATTAGCCATTAAGTTGTGGTCAGCTTTCCAATACACACAGATCCTATAATTGACCGAGCCTAGTGACAATATTGGAATATAGATTTAGAAAATGACCTCTTTGACAGCCATTACATACAGCAAATTAAAGGTCATCCATGCTACAATGATTCCAAGACTTATATTAAATGTATTCTTGGTGGTGGTCATTTTTAGTGACCGCCAAGCACAGCTTTGTCTAGAGACCTACCCACCCATCATTTGGTCAAGATTACCTAATGGCCTGCCAGCAAACCAATAACAGAAACTTTAGGTAACAGATAATACTGCTAGGAGGTTAGACAGGTCATGCATGGATTGTCCAGTTTTTTGTCCTCCTATAAAAGTTAAATTTTTAAAAGACACCACCATCATACTAATTGTAATACATGTGTATAGATATTATCTTTAGATGTTTTGCTTCAGACAAATCAAAACTGTACATGCATACTGGTGAAAAGTGCTGTTTCTAATCAGTTTTGAATCCGATTTTGGTGTCTGCCATCTTGATCATTCAGTCTATTAGCACACTAACTGGATGAGTAGCTCTTAGCTCTGGAAAATTGGATGAGCAACTCTTAGCTCTGGAAAATGGTCAAAGAAAACATAACTGGAGGAGACACTTGCAGCAACCATCACAGTTACATGGTTTTAAAAGTAAATAAGCTAAACATATAAGTACACATATTAGAAACTAAAATAACATGCTTTAAAATTTATGAAAAAGTTACTAAATATACATATGTAATTAAAACATGTAAGACATATGATATTAAAGCAATTGTTTTATAGTATAGTGATTTAGCCCATGAAATTATTTCCCATTTGTCCATAACACTAAAAATTATGTATATTACTGCATGACAGCAGTAGGTTTATGATTTTGTATATATTTTTCACTAATAGGGGAAGTAGGGGCATGTCCGCACACTTAAGGTGAAACACGCTATAGATAATGCACTGTGTGTGCTAAGAGGGTGATATTTAGCATTCAGAATCAGCAATCATATTACTTTGTTGTTAGATAGTTAAGAAAACTGTGTGCGGTTATGCCCCAGGAATGGCGAAGCAACAGCTGGTCTCACAGAGCTGACGATTAACTACAGTAATAATATGTATTGGTATGCGTACACTACTGACACATACATTACTAAAAAAAAACACCAGAGAACACAAATCAACGGTTTCAAGTGTTCATATATACGTAAAGTTTAAAAAATACAGTGGCCTTGAATCGTAGTCCACGTTTATTCCTCCTTGAGTTAAAGCAAACAATAGCATGATTTTGTAACGGAGAAAGTCAAACATTGCAACCCATCTTGTCTAAAGCCTTCTAGCTAACACAGCATAGTCTCATAAAGCGCAAAGTCAAACTAAAAACTAAGTTTGTTGGCTATGCGAGCATGGCTTTGTATGGACTAACATATACGGGCAAAGTTCTATATCATAGATTATACATTATTTGTCATTTTAGTCTATGAGCAATGATCAATTAAGCTTTATTTCTTTAACGGACCTAATGATACACAACATGGAAAATGTGACGTCAGCACGACATAGCCTATTACACATTGACGAAGCGATGAATGATATAATAAGTTTGATAATATTAAATAATTATATAATAATCATCATACACTATCTCACATCAAAGTTTCCTATAATATTTGTGGTAAGCAGCTGAAGTATCTTCATATGTATCTAAGTAGACTACATAATTTTATAAGCACTGATGCACGAAATACGTCTGCACAGCGGGTGGGGCATGACCGCACAGGCCTGTGCGAACATGCCCCAAGCAACCAACACGTGAATAATTCTGAATTGCACGAAAATGCTACTTATGAAAGTATCCTTTATTTCACACATCATAACACATTAAAATGCAATTTAGAATTATGAAAGAAAATGTATATGCACGTCTTACAGTTAAAGTAATACACATAACAGCATATATATGAGTAAAATTACATCAGTGTTTACGAAAATAACATTTTATGTTATAACTTTTTAATTATTCACTTCTATCAAAAAGTATATGCAAGTGGATGATTTGGGGGTTAGACGATGCCGCTTAGCATGATTCCACTAACCAGATGTTACGCGATGCGCAAATAATAGGGTGTGCGGACATGCCTCAGTATGCGGATATGCCCCTACTTCCCCTACTGCAAATTACTGGTACAGACTCTAGCTGAAATGTGATGCTTTTAAAACTATATTCTAGACCGGGAAGGCACATCTATATTTCAACTAGTGCGTTTGTACACGTAGCCCACAATGACCTTTTGGTAATTATAATTGCTGTCGTAGACGAATGTCATGGAACGACTGAATGACTTACGTCAACATAGTATTTAGAACGTGATCGGTCCGTGCACTTGCTGGTCCTGGACTTTAATGCATACTCTAGGACTACGTGCCCTACTTAATTTTTCGTGTTCCCATATGGGACCATCGAAAGCGCACGAATTCGTCTAGTTCAATAGTATTCAATGAATATTATTCAACTATGAGGCGGTGATGCATATAATATGATATATATATATATATATATATATATATATATATATATATATACATCTCTATATTTTGATTATTCAATAAATCTATATTTTATTATAAGTATACCTATAAATTCTCGTGAAATGTTGGCTGCGTTTTAGTTGGGTCCTGATTTCACACTAAGTCGTCTATAGTACGACTACCGTGCATATATATTATATATGCCTAATGCCAATTTAACAACGTGACCGCTATAGCTAGCCTCGGTCGCCATATAAAGCGGCATATTGATTTTCACAAAACGAAACGTGGTGCGGTGGTACCAAAATAAAGTTACAATATTCATAAATCTGTTCATATAATCTGCTTATGACATTGGCATGTGAATGCAGTGATGCTTAGCTCCCATTCTATTAACACAGTTTTATTGTTACATCGTTACGGAACTTACCGTTCTTGGTTGTTTGGAGCGCTACGAAATTCACTGGTTCTATCGAAAGAGGTCATCGCAGTACGAAAAAAGTTGCCAAGTCAATTATGGCATTATGCCCCTACACAATGCCGTTGAAGAATATACAAACTAAAACATACCTGGTGGGCACACGACGTCTTTTAGACGTCTATCAGCGGTCTTTTTTTTCATTTGGACGACGTCTCTAAATTAAGTAAATATGATGTATGCATGCTTTAGACGTCTTTCTGTTGACGTCTATTACTCTATATAGCGCAGGCAAAATGATATAAATTAGATATATTTTTATTATTGGCATCTATACGTTATGCCGGATATGCCGGCTGTGTCTATTAGACATCTTCATATTGACATCTACATCACGCCGACAATTTGACATCTATTAGACATAACTTTATTGACTTTAAAATGATGTACGACAATATTAAGTAATTTATTGGCGATGTCTATTAGGCGTCTTTCTGTTGATACCTCATGCCGGCTAATTTACATCTATTAGATATGTTTCTCTTGTCCCCGGATACGGACAAATAGCCCATGTTTGCGTATAGGCTATTTGTCCGGATTGTCGGCCCCCAGGCTATTTGTCCGGACATATTTCCCGCGGGAGTTACACGTAAGTCAAACTTACAACACGTCGATTGAATATGCGAATATTGCCTATGCTTGCGTGCACGGCTATGGGTGGCCGTTCGAGCCATAACGCGC
This sequence comes from Oasisia sp. SBJ-2009, assembly GCA_964017155.1. Taxonomy (NCBI): domain Eukaryota; kingdom Metazoa; phylum Annelida; class Polychaeta; order Sabellida; family Siboglinidae; genus Oasisia; species Oasisia sp. SBJ-2009. The sequence goes on from OZ024856.1 coordinate 41,279,033, forward strand.
CAAGCTTGGCGCGGCAAGTTTTTTGTTTGCGCGCAAACTTTACAGCCAATCAGAACGCGTCTAGCTGACCGATCGGGCCATAACGCGACAAACTTGGCGCGGCAAGTTTTTTGTTGGCGCGCAAACCTTTATAGCTGGCCGTTCGGGTCATAACGCGACAAACTTGGCGCGGCAAGTTTTGAAGTTAGCGCGCAAACGTTACAGCCAATAAAGAGTCATGTAGCTAAGCATCGCGGGTTGAACTTGAACTTGGCAGACACAGAACATAATGTAAATAATGAATGCCAGGACGCCAGTAATAACTAAAATAGTTGATGCAACTGGACGCCCTTTAAAATTACAAAATACTGTCTACCTCTAATAGAACATGGTGTACATAATAATAATTTAATTAATAACAAGATAATACTAATGCTAATACTAAGAAAAGAGTAATACTAATCTAATGATACTACTTATACTACAAAAATAGTTTATTACTATACATAATCTAGTTTAATTAAAAAGGACGTGAGAAATTATACAATTATTAATTAATACTGTTCATCAAGCAAGAATAATAATTTCTTAATAGGCAAATATCTGAATATGACTTTATAATAATTTGTTTGAGATTGTGCATTTTATTTAGTGATAGGTGCAGTACATTATACAGGTGCAATAATAGTATGGTATGAAGTTTATAAAACAATCCCTGTTTTTTATTTATGTTCTTATGAGAAACATAAATGAATATTATTGCTTTGTCTGGTTACATGGCTGTGAAGATACATTTTTTTCATGACAGATGCTAAAAGGTATTTTGGACATTGTTTTTTCATTATTTTATCATATAGCTGATATCCTTGAATTATAAATAGGTCTTCTAATTTAAGAATATTGAAATTCTTATTAAATTGTAGTTGTTTGTCGCAAGGCTTCACGAGGCAAACATGCGTTTGGTATGTTTTGATAGCAAGCGTTACGTGACTGTAGTGCGCCTTAATCCGTGACAGTGATATAAACTAACATGGCATTTAAAAAGAATACTTTGTTGTTTCGCTGCATAACATAACGACCGGAAAAGTGTAAGCGCGACAGCTTCAACAGCATTGAAAAGAACTTTTCATGAACTATTCACCAAAATAATCATAACTTTTAAGTACATTAATAGGCTTTTTTACTCGTTTAATACAGTATGTTAAGCATACTTATATTTCTAAGACATTCACACTACTCATAACAGCACCTCCGCCCGTTGTGCTTGTATTTTCGGTGTGGAAGCTTTGCACAATCGATCGGACTCTATTCGCTAATCTATCTAAACGCCCGGTATCCATAGTTCTATCCATTTATCCCGCCTAAATACAGGACTCTACATTTTACTTAGATCACTGTTCATTGGTTCAACCTTAAATATAACCCTCAAAGTACCCATTTTGCCGGATCAATTATAACTGACATTTCAGCTCACTATCCTAATTTCATCTTCATCAACAAAAACTCAGATGACCAGAGATATGCACACAAACTGATGAAACGAAGGAATTTTAACAAGTCAAATATTGACAACTTTAATAATTCCCTATTCACAACAAAGTGGGATGACTTGGTAAATAGCGAATGTCCAAATGAGGCATACACCTTATTTATTAACAAATGTATCAGTTTACTTGATAAACACATTCCTGAGCAGATATCAAAACCAAATAAATATAAACACAAAAAACACCCATGGATAACACAAACCATACTTAAATCCATACGTACTCAGGATCACTTGAGTAAAAAACGCATTCACTCTAAAGCGACACCAGATTTTAATAATATTGACCAACAATACAAATAATACAGAAACTTATTGAACAGGGTTATTCGTAATGCCAAATCTCAATGCTGGAACACTAAATTTACACAATCTAAAAATAACACAAAGCAAACGTGGACGAACGTTAAAAACAGATTTCATGTCCACAAAAAGCAAAATTTACCATCATCATTCTAAATCGACAACGAAATGTGTAATGACCCAATGAAAATATCGAATGCATTTAACAATTATTTTGCTAATATTGGCCCTAAGTTAACAGATAAAATAAAAACCACAAATAACTATACCGATTACATGCAGAATCAGTTGCCAAGTAGTCTTGTCATGGAAGAAACCACTTGTGCAGAAATAATTAACATCATTCAAAATATCAAATCAAAGCCAAGTACTGGATTTGATAATATATCATGCTCTTGCTGTGTTTATTGACTTAAGCAAAGCTTTTGACACATTAGATCACAACATTATGCTTGATAAACTATGGCACTACGGTATCAGAATGGTCCCACACAAACTTTTTAAAAGCTACCTTGAACATTGAAAGCAATTTGTTATAAACAAAGATACAACGTCTGATCATCAAAGTACAAAATGTGGAGTCCCACTAGGATCCATTCTAGGACCACTACTATTTTTGATTTATATAAATGATATGCCTTTATCATCTCATACAGCTCAATTCATACTGTTTGCTGATGATACAAGCCTACTCTTTAAAAGCAAAGACCTCAGTAGTCTCACAATTAATATTAATTCTGAGCTCACACAAATTTCTCATTGGATAAGTGCCAACAAACTTTCACTTAACATAGGCAAAACTAAATGCATGTTATTTCGAAACACTAAAAATCAGATACTCAACCATGAGGAAATTATTCTACATGGTAATAAAATAGAAAAAGTTGATCACTTCAAATATTTAGATTTTGGATTTAGGATTGATAAAAACCTAAACTGAAAGAAAAATACAAATGACAAATGCAAGAAAATTGCCCAATTATTAGCAATAATTAATAAAATCAAGCCACTGCTACAGTCGTGCACATTAAAACAAATATATACTGCCTTAGTTCAACCTCATTTATCGTTTGGTCTACTTGCTGGATATAGTAATATTCGTGGCAATTTAACTAACATAACCAGACTATTTAAACTTCAAAAAAATGTGTTCGATTAATCGATAAAAGCAAATTTATAGCACACAATGATCCCATCTTTAAAAAGTTCAATATTCTTAAATTAGAAGACCTATTTATAATTCAAGGATATCAACTATATGATAAAATAATGAAAAAACAATGTCCAAAATACCTTTTAACATCTGTCATGAAAAACAATGATCATGTAACCAGACATAGCAATAATATTCATTTGTGTTTCATAAGAACAGAAATAAAAAAACAGGGATTGTTCTATAAACTTCATACCATACTATTGCACCTGTATAATATACTGCACCTATCACTAAATAAAAGGCACAATTACAAACAAATTATTACAAAGTCATATTCAGATATTTTCCTATTAAGAAATTGTTATTCTTGCTTGATGAACATAATTAATTAATAATTGTATAATTTCTCACGTCAATTTTTATTAAACTAGATTATGTATAGTAATACATTTTTTTTATAGTATTACTCTTTTCTTAGTATTAGCATTATTATTATCTTGTTATTAATTACTATGTATTATTATGTACACCATGTTCTATTAGAGGTAGACAGTATTTTGTAATTTTAAAGGGCGTCCAGTTGCATCAACTATTTTAGTTATTACTGGCGTCCTGGCATTCATGATTAACATATGTTCTGTGTCTGTTGTATTGTGTTGTATATATGCCAAATAAAATTTCAAGTTCAAGTTCAACCCGCGATGCTTAGCTACATGACTCTTTATTGGCTGTAACGTTTGCGCGCTAACTTCGAAACTTGCCGCGCCAAGTTTGTCGCGTTATGACCCGAACGGCCAGCTGTAAAGTTTGCGCGCAAACAAAAAACTTGCCGCGCCAAGTTTGTCGCGTTATGGCCCGATCGGCCAGCTAGACGCTTTCTGATTGGCTGTAAAGTTTGCGCGCAAACATAAAACTTGCCGCGCCAAGCTTGGCGCGTTATGGCCCGAACGGCCACCCATACACGGCGGTATATATAGAGCGTACGTACAAGAGCGGCTCGGTCTCAAAGACGAAGGGGATGCGATCTCGCTTTCCGAATTATTTATACTACGAGTCGACTATGGCCTATGCATTGTAATACCCCACTGCATAATCATTTTGTAGTATCGGCTTGAAAAAAACATTAACTATTGTACTTATATGTAAATCTGCAGTATTATCAGAATGTGTTGAAAATGTCGTTGCCGTGCCAGCTCGTGCAATATGGCTTTTGCGCGGTTCAAAAATGTGTTGTTTCAGCGATGTGACCAAGGCGGCGTCATCGGAGCTGCAGAGGCGCGTCCCAGACAGCATGCAAACGTTTATCTAACGTTAATTTAACGTTTCCATTAACGTTTGTTTAACGTTTACGTACGAACGTTTTTTTTGCGTTATTTTGCTCGTTTATTTAACGTAGATCTACGTTTACTTTCTAACCAACAAAAACAACCAAAAACTAAAGTTTCGGAAACGTTAGAGATTTAACCGTAACCAAAATAAAACGGTTCTAACCAAATGCAAACGTTAATGTAACGTTTGCATGCTATCTGGGGTATAGGCTATAGCGACATCATGGATATTGAATATTAGTATTCCACTAATTTATATATGGCGCACTTATTTAGTAGTTTTAGTTAATTTAGTATTGGCATGGTTTTGTAAAACATATTTATTTTTAAGCAAATTAGGCAATTCCACAAAAAAATAATAAAAAATAGGCAGTGGCTACGCGTACGTGAGCCGTACGTTTAGGCCGTCAGTCTAAAAGTACGGCATTCATTCTGCGCATGCGTATATGCTATTATTTTCAGTTACGTGAGCTCTATTTTTAGCATCTTTGTCTAATATGCGCATGATTTCCATACGTGAGCCTTATCTTTAGTAGCTATCAATTCCAAAAGTACGTGAAAACTGCATGTTATATTATATAAGCTCTACTGCCGTATCTTTAGCACTCAGATCTAAAAGTAGGCAGGTGCCTAGGTGAATTTTTTTCACGCGTGCATTCCGTATTTTTAGCAAACAAATCTAAAAGTATGTGAGTTTTTCCGCGCTTGCATGTCGATGTACGTACGAACGGTAGCTCTTTTGGTACTCAGTTTCTAAATATACGTGAGTTTTTGTGCCTTTTATTTTGTTCGCAAGTTGACATATCGATAACATCGTTCCCTCGTGTAATTCCGCCATATCGATGCGACGAGACGGACGCAACATCCATGCGCAGAATAAAAAAATTGATGTGCGCGCATCCTCACGTACGGTTAGGCCACGGGTCTAAAGATACGGCTCACGTACGCCTAGACACTTCGTAAAAAATAAGCAGAGCCAGGGGATGTTGGAAATAGGCTTAATTTCAATTAATTGGTAATAGGTAACAATTCACATTTATTAATATGAGTTTTATTCAGTTATGATTGCCAATGCAAGTTGCTAGAAAAGTATGAAATTGTTGATTGTTTTATATTTATTAAATATTTGTTTCTTCAGTTTGTCCATGTACGTTAATGTAAAATTATTAATTATAATGTGCCATTCAACCAATATTATGATATTATTAATAAAATATCACTACTACTATTCCTAATTATAATTAATAATAATGCAATTACTTCTAGAAATGTTAAACATGAATAATAATTATTGTTTGTTATTTATTTAAATGCTTGGCATGAATATACAATAATACTGACATCATGTGCTTGGTGAATTATTGTAGTTATTGCATGCACTTTTAATTGTTTTATTTCAGAAATCTCACACCTGAAATAATACACACATTTGTACGCATAACTACAAGCTTCGTTTGACTGAAGATGATACAGCAACATATCTACGCTCTCTGAAGATACAGTCCCTGTGGTCGTAATATGTACACTGCAGTTTTAATAGACAAGAACACAACATTAGTTTATTGCCCGAACAAAACTGTACCTGTCAGTGAAGATACAGAACCTATAAAGGCTTCAATATATCACATGCATCATCCGCTTACACTAATTTCTGATTTATTACATAACTTGTCTCGCTGAATGTGACACATGATACACATATATATACACTGAACATAGTGAGGCGGAGTAACTGAGCATCTTCTTCATCTTGCACTTTATCCCTTTGGAGGGTAACGCAGAAAGCAGTCTTGCATTTGGCACAAGAGATGTTGGAGTCGGTGACGAAACACTGTGAACAGTTTATAAACATTACTTCATCAGTTCATGTTGAAATGCTGAATATTATGAAACAATAACATGTCATTACTGGCCTCTATTGAGCCTGCAGCATTTGTCCAACCTGTAACCTCACGATCATCCATAAACAAGTGAAGTATGACAACTGTGCTTCTTTGTCATGCATTGATATGTTGAGTTAGCTGTTTAGTTAATATTTATTAAGAAAGGTATTATTTATGCTGTAATGACATGATGGTTGATCATAATGTTTCATGTGGTTCTAGACATTGCATACATTATATTTACTTCATAATTATTTACTGCTGGCTTTCATCAAAACGCAACTATTAGTCGAGTTAGCATGCTGACATTAGCCAATATTAACTTGTTAATTAAGTTAGTGTTAATATGAAATTACTGGGTAATGTGTATTTACTACCGTAATTAATGTGGGAATGCCTTAATAATTATGGACATTACAGATTTGTATTCATGTGTAAGTCTATACAAAGCACGGCTACTAATCATATATTGATTTATTAATTAGTTTATTATTATTATAATATAACTGTTTAATGTATATATCTTACCATAAGTAAGGTGGTTCTACACATTTCATGTTTATAATATTATAAACATATTCATGGACATTGTGACATTTTACAAAAACGTTTCTGTCTGTTGAGGTTGCCTGCTAATTATCGCCTATTAACTAATTTATTTATTTATTATTACATGACTAGTTAATATATATATTATTCTCGTAGTCAACGTGGTTATGCACACTGCATAATATGTATAAATATATTCATATTTATGAACTCTGCTGGTCTTAATTAGAATAGTTTGGTATGTTAACTTGGTGCACTACTTAACTAATATTGGCTAATTAACTTCATCAATTAGCATGAATAAACATCAACAAATATTTATTAACAGAAACCACAAAAATGAGCTCATTTTACTATTACCCATCTGTCAATCGCTCGTGTTGTGCGAGTGACATACTGCCATTACTGGCCGGCCCGCCAGTCGAACATGTGAATAACAACTTGCCGCATTAATAAAAAACTACGACTATTTCAGAAGAAACAGTTGCTATTTAAACATACTTACAAACATGTCTTCTTAATCAATAACATGGCACTTACGCCCGTGAGAAGGCAGAAGTACCGCGTTTACTATGTGTCCGGACAAATAGCGCGATGTCGAGCTATTTATCTGTATTTATCCAGCCAAATAGCGCATACGCAAGCATGGGCTATTTGTCCGTATCCGGACGAATAGCCTATACGCAAACATGAGCTATTTGTCCGTATCCGGACGAATAGTGCCCCAGGCTATTCGTCCGTATCCGGAAAAATAGCCACGGCCATCTTTATAACGTCAGCAGATTGACATATATTAGATATATTTTAGACATCACGCCAACTAATATAATTTATATTAGATATAGCTTTATTTACTTAAACATTACATTGACAGTGCATGGCAATTGTTTTGCAATAGCAATGTAAACATATGCTATATAAATATATATATATATATATATATATAAGAAGCATAATATTGGTAGTTGTTATTTAAATGAAATATTAAGCAATTAAAGTACAGATATGTAAAGTTATAAATTTCATGAAATTTTCTGTCGGTTTGCTAATTATATGTCGTTTTGCATATCAACCACACATATTAAATTTTGTTTAAACTTATATATAATATATATGAATCCCAGTGGATCCAATTAAATAAATAGTCACAACATATCGTCAAATACGGGCCATTTTAGTTGCCTAATCACAACAACGATGATGGACGACGGGGACCACCAGCTTGGCGTCATGGATGCCATGGTCGGTATTGCCTGCGGTTTGCAGCGTATTTGCTACTTTACACAACGTTGCCTTCTAGTCCAGTGACCTGAGCAGCCTCATTTCCCTTTTCACCCTGAACTACTTCTTGATATTCTACTTTTTCACAATCGCCAACACAACGCAGACATTTTCGCGGATTATTTTTATGATGGCTGCCTGATGGACAAAGACGTCTTCTTTGGTATCAACTCTATTTATGAATCCATGTCCGCTTTTCACGTTGAACTATTTCACGGTACCGGTGACCTTGGTGGCGATCACTTTTGCTACGGGGACTCCGCCTACAATCTGGTCGTAGGACGCGGTCGTAAGGGTGCCCCGTTCCTCCACCCCTGGGCCATTTCTCATGGTGGAGGAAACTAGTTTAAACTAGCCATTGGGCTACATCGGGCCTACAATTAGGTATATTCAAATATTGTGTCACTGTGACGTCACAAATAGACATAGACACACACCATATTTGGCAGAAAGCATCTTCATATAGCAGGGAAGGCACCTATATATGATTTAGGCGCTTTACATAAATCAATTCCACAATTTGAGTCATTGCGTCCCAAAAATGACAAAAAATCGTCATCCGCCTGACACGTTCATGTCAGAATTTAATATTTACAAGCTTTTCGAAATGAACAATATGGACTCCTTACCAAATAGAAAACTTCCCAAGGCCATAAGCTTCTATTTGGTACCACGATGACCTCTCTATCTTGAAAATTGTGCCTGTTGTGGGTGAAAGGCCTAACGTACCCCGTCAATCACTGAAATTTCAGTTATCGGATCTTCTAATGTGCTACCATCTTTAATTTTTGGACAGTAACCTTGATCTTTAAGTAGTATTAGCATTATTATTATCTTGTTATTAATTACTATGTATTATTATGTACACCATGTTCTATTAGAGGTAGACAGTATTTTGTAATTTTAAAGGGCGTCCAGTTGCATCAACTATTTTAGTTATTACTGGCGTCCTGGCATTCATGATTAACATATGTTCTGTGTCTGTTGTATTGTGTTGTATATATGCCAAATAAAATTTCAAGTTCAAGTTCAACCCGCGATGCTTAGCTACATGACTCTTTATTGGCTGTAACGTTTGCGCGCTAACTTCGAAACTTGCCGGGCCAAGTTTGTCGCGTTATGACCCAAACGGCCAGCTGTAAAGTTTGCGCGCAAACAAAAAACTTGCCGCGCCAAGTTTGTCGCGTTATGGCCCGATCGGCCAGCTAGACGCTTTCTGATTGGCTGTAAAGTTTGCGCGCAAACATAAAACTTGCCGCGCCAAGCTTGGCGCGTTATGGCCCGAACGGCCACCCATACACGGCGGTATATATAGAGCGTACGTACAAGAGCGGCTCGGTCTCAAAGACGAAGGGGATGCGATCTCGCTTTCCGAATTATTTATACTACGAGTCGACTATGGCCTATGCATTGTAATACCCCACTGTATAATCATTTTGTAGTATCGGCTTGAAAAAAACATTAACTATTGTACTTATATGTAAATCTGCAGTATTATTAGAATGTGTTGAAAATGTCGTTGCCGTGCCAGCTCGTGCAATATGGCTTTTGCGCGGTTCAAAAATGTGTTGTTTCAGCGATGTGACCAAGGCGGCGTCATCGGAGCTGCAGAGGCGCGTCCCAGACAGCATGCAAACGTTTATCTAACGTTAATTTAACGTTTCCATTAACGTTTGTTTAACGTTTACGTACGAACGTTTTGGGGTTTTTGCGTTATTTTGCTCGTTTATTTAACGTAGATCTACGTTTACTTTCTAACCAACAAAAACAACCAAAAACTAAAGTTTCGGAAACGTTAGAGATTTAACCGTAACCAAAATAAAACGGTTCTAACCAAATGCAAACGTTAATGTAACGTTTGCATGCTATCTGGGGTATAGGCTATAGCGACATCATGGATATTGAATATTAGTATTCCACTAATTTATATATGGCGCACTTATTTAGTAGTTTTAGTTAATTTAGTATTGGCATGGTTTTGTAAAACATATTTATTTTTAAGCAAATTAGGCAATTCCACAAAAAAATAATAAAAAATAGGCAGTGGCTACGCGTACGTGAGCCGTACGTTTAGGCCGTCAGTCTAAAAGTACGGCATTCATTCTGCGCATGCGTATATGCTATTATTTTCAGTTACGTGAGCTCTATTTTTAGCATCTTTGTCTAATATGCGCATGATTTCCATACGTGAGCCTTATCTTTAGTAGCTATCAATTCCAAAAGTACGTGAAAACTGCATGTTATATTATATAAGCTCTACTGCCGTATCTTTAGCACTCAGATCTAAAAGTAGGCAGGTGCCTAGGTGAATTTTTTTCACGCGTGCATTCCGTATTTTTAGCAAACAAATCTAAAAGTATGTGAGTTTTTCCGCGCTTGCATGTCGATGTACGTACGAACGGTAGCTCTTTTGGTACTCAGTTTCTAAATATACGTGAGTTTTTGTGCCTTTTATTTTGTTCGCAAGTTGACATATCGATAACATCGTTCCCTCGTGTAATTCCGCCATATCGATGCGACGAGACGGACGCAACATCCATGCGCAGAATAAAAAAATTGATGTGCGCGCATCCTCACGTACGGTTAGGCCACGGGTCTAAAGATACGGCTCACGTACGCCTAGACACTTCGTAAAAAATAAGCAGAGCCAGGGGATGTTGGAAATAGGCTTAATTTCAATTAATTGGTAATAGGTAACAATTCACATTTATTAATATGAGTTTTATTCAGTTATGATTGCCAATGCAAGTTGCTAGAAAAGTATGAAATTGTTGATTGTTTTATATTTATTAAATATTTGTTTCTTCAGTTTGTCCATGTACGTTAATGTAAAATTATTAATTATAATGTGCCATTCAACCAATATTATGATATTATTAATAAAATATCACTACTACTATTCCTAATTATAATTAATAATAATGCAATTACTTCTAGAAATGTTAAACATGAATAATAATTATTGTTTGTTATTTATTTAAATGCTTGGCATGAATATACAATAATACTGACATCATGTGCTTGGTGAATTATTGTAGTTATTGCATGCACTTTTAATTGTTTTATTTCAGAAATCTCACACCTGAAATAATACACACATTTGTACGCATAACTACAAGCTTCGTTTGACTGAAGATGATACAGCAACATATCTACGCTCTCTGAAGATACAGTCCCTGTGGTCGTAATATGTACACTGCAGTTTTAATAGACAAGAACACAACATTAGTTTATTGCCCGAACAAAACTGTACCTGTCAGTGAAGATACAGAACCTATAAAGGCTTCAATATATCACATGCATCATCCGCTTACACTAATTTCTGATTTATTACATAACTTGTCTCGCTGAATGTGACACATGATACACATATATATACACTGAACATAGTGAGGCGGAGTAACTGAGCATCTTCTTCATCTTGCACTTTATCCCTTTGGAGGGTAACGCAGAAAGCAGTCTTGCATTTGGCACAAGAGATGTTGGAGTCGGTGACGAAACACTGTGAACAGTTTATAAACATTACTTCATCAGTTCATGTTGAAATGCTGAATATTATGAAACAATAACATGTCATTACTGGCCTCTATTGAGCCTGCAGCATTTGTCCAACCTGTAACCTCACGATCATCCATAAACAAGTGAAGTATGACAACTGTGCTTCTTTGTCATGCATTGATATGTTGAGTTAGCTGTTTAGTTAATATTTATTAAGAAAGGTATTATTTATGCTGTAATGACATGATGGTTGATCATAATGTTTCATGTGGTTCTAGACATTGCATACATTATATTTACTTCATAATTATTTACTGCTGGCTTTCATCAAAACGCAACTATTAGTCGAGTTAGCATGCTGACATTAGCCAATATTAACTTGTTAATTAAGTTAGTGTTAATATGAAATTACTGGGTAATGTGTATTTACTACCGTAATTAATGTGGGAATGCCTTAATAATTATGGACATTACAGATTTGTATTCATGTGTAAGTCTATACAAAGCACGGCTACTAATCATATATTGATTTATTAATTAGTTTATTATTATTATAATATAACTGTTTAATGTATATATCTTACCATAAGTAAGGTGGTTCTACACATTTCATGTTTATAATATTATAAACATATTCATGGACATTGTGACATTTTACAAAAACGTTTCTGTCTGTTGAGGTTGCCTGCTAATTATCGCCTATTAACTAATTTATTTATTTATTATTACATGACTAGTTAATATATATATTATTCTCGTAGTCAACGTGGTTATGCACACTGCATAATATGTATAAATATATTCATATTTATGAACTCTGCTGGTCTTAATTAGAATAGTTTGGTATGTTAACTTGGTGCACTACTTAACTAATATTGGCTAATTAACTTCATCAATTAGCATGAATAAACATCAACAAATATTTATTAACAGAAACCACAAAAATGAGCTCATTTTACTATTACCCATCTGTCAATCGCTCGTGTTGTGCGAGTGACATACTGCCATTACTGGCCGGCCCGCCAGTCGAACATGTGAATAACAACTTGCCGCATTAATAAAAAACTACGACTATTTCAGAAGAAACAGTTGCTATTTAAACATACTTACAAACATGTCTTCTTAATCAATAACATGGCACTTACGCCCGTGAGAAGGCAGAAGTACCGCGTTTACTATGTGTCCGGACAAATAGCGCGATGTCGAGCTATTTATCTGTATTTATCCAGCCAAATAGCGCATACGCAAGCATGGGCTATTTGTCCGTATCCGGACGAATAGCCTATACGCAAACATGAGCTATTTGTCCGTATCCGGACGAATAGTGCCCCAGGCTATTCGTCCGTATCCGGAAAAATAGCCACGGCCATCTTTATAACGTCAGCAGATTGACATATATTAGATATATTTTAGACATCACGCCAACTAATATAATTTATATTAGATATAGCTTTATTTACTTAAACATTACATTGACAGTGCATGGCAATTGTTTTGCAATAGCAATGTAAACATATGCTATATAATATATATATATATATATATATATATATATATATATATATATATATATATATAAGAAGCATAATATTGGTAGTTGTTATTTAAATGAAATATTAAGCAATTAAAGTACAGATATGTAAAGTTATAAATTTCATGAAATTTTCTGTCGGTTTGCTAATTATATGTCGTTTTGCATATCAACCACACATATTAAATTTTGTTTAAACTTATATATAATATATATGAATCCCAGTGGATCCAATTAAATAAATAGTCACAACATATCGTCAAATACGGGCCATTTTAGTTGCCTAATCACAACAACGATGATGGACGACGGGGACCACCAGCTTGGCGTCATGGATGCCATGGTCGGTATTGCCTGCGGTTTGCAGCGTATTTGCTACTTTACACAACGTTGCCTTCTAGTCCAGTGACCTGAGCAGCCTCATTTCCCTTTTCACCCTGAACTACTTCTTGATATTCTACTTTTTCACAATCGCCAACACAACGCAGGCATTTTCGCGGATTATTTTTATGATGGCTGCCTGATGGACAAAGACGTCTTCTTTGGTATCAACTCTATTTATGAATCCATGTCCGCTTTTCACGTTGAACTATTTCACGGTACCGGTGACCTTGGTGGCGATCACTTTTGCTACGGGGACTCCGCCTACAATCTGGTCGTAGGACGCGGTCGTAAGGGTGCCCCGTTCCTCCACCCCTGGGCCATTTCTCATGGTGGAGGAAACTAGTTTAAACTAGCCATTGGGCTACATCGGGCCTACAATTAGGTATATTCAAATATTGTGTCACTGTGACGTCACAAATAGACATAGACACACACCATATTTGGCAGAAAGCATCTTCATATAGCAGGGAAGGCACCTATATATGATTTAGGCGCTTTACATAAATCAATTCCACAATTTGAGTCATTGCGTCCCAAAAATGACAAAAAATCGTCATCCGCCTGACACGTTCATGTCAGAATTTAATATTTACAAGCTTTTCGAAATGAACAATATGGACTCCTTACCAAATAGAAAACTTCCCAAGGCCATAAGCTTCTATTTGGTACCACGATGACCTCTCTATCTTGAAAATTGTGCCTGTTGTGGGTGAAAGGCCTAACGTACCCCGTAAATCACTGAAATTTCAGTTATCGGATCTTCTAATGTGCTACCATCTTTAATTTTTGGACAGTAACCTTGATCTTTAAGTAGTATTAGCATTATTATTATCTTGTTATTAATTACTATGTATTATTATGTACACCATGTTCTATTAGAGGTAGACAGTATTTTGTAATTTTAAAGGGCGTCCAGTTGCATCAACTATTTTAGTTATTACTGGCGTCCTGGCATTCATGATTAACATATGTTCTGTGTCTGTTGTATTGTGTTGTATATATGCCAAATAAAATTTCAAGTTCAAGTTCAACCCGCGATGCTTAGCTACATGACTCTTTATTGGCTGTAACGTTTGCGCGCTAACTTCGAAACTTGCCGGGCCAAGTTTGTCGCGTTATGACCCAAACGGCCAGCTGTAAAGTTTGCGCGCAAACAAAAAACTTGCCGCGCCAAGTTTGTCGCGTTATGGCCCGATCGGCCAGCTAGACGCTTTCTGATTGGCTGTAAAGTTTGCGCGCAAACATAAAACTTGCCGCGCCAAGCTTGGCGCGTTATGGCCCGAACGGCCACCCATACACGGCGGTATATATAGAGCGTACGTACAAGAGCGGCTCGGTCTCAAAGACGAAGGGGATGCGATCTCGCTTTCCGAATTATTTATACTACGAGTCGACTATGGCCTATGCATTGTAATACCCCACTGTATAATCATTTTGTAGTATCGGCTTGAAAAAAACATTAACTATTGTACTTATATGTAAATCTGCAGTATTATTAGAATGTGTTGAAAATGTCGTTGCCGTGCCAGCTCGTGCAATATGGCTTTTGCGCGGTTCAAAAATGTGTTGTTTCAGCGATGTGACCAAGGCGGCGTCATCGGAGCTGCAGAGGCGCGTCCCAGACAGCATGCAAACGTTTATCTAACGTTAATTTAACGTTTCCATTAACGTTTGTTTAACGTTTACGTACGAACGTTTTTTTTGCGTTATTTTGCTCGTTTATTTAACGTAGATCTACGTTTACTTTCTAACCAACAAAAACAACCAAAAACTAAAGTTTCGGAAACGTTAGAGATTTAACCGTAACCAAAATAAAACGGTTCTAACCAAATGCAAACGTTAATGTAACGTTTGCATGCTATCTGGGGTATAGGCTATAGCGACATCATGGATATTGAATATTAGTATTCCACTAATTTATATATGGCGCACTTATTTAGTAGTTTTAGTTAATTTAGTATTGGCATGGTTTTGTAAAACATATTTATTTTTAAGCAAATTAGGCAATTCCACAAAAAAATAATAAAAAATAGGCAGTGGCTACGCGTACGTGAGCCGTACGTTTAGGCCGTCAGTCTAAAAGTACGGCATTCATTCTGCGCATGCGTATATGCTATTATTTTCAGTTACGTGAGCTCTATTTTTAGCATCTTTGTCTAATATGCGCATGATTTCCATACGTGAGCCTTATCTTTAGTAGCTATCAATTCCAAAAGTACGTGAAAACTGCATGTTATATTATATAAGCTCTACTGCCGTATCTTTAGCACTCAGATCTAAAAGTAGGCAGGTGCCTAGGTGAATTTTTTTCACGCGTGCATTCCGTATTTTTAGCAAACAAATCTAAAAGTATGTGAGTTTTTCCGCGCTTGCATGTCGATGTACGTACGAACGGTAGCTCTTTTGGTACTCAGTTTCTAAATATACGTGAGTTTTTGTGCCTTTTATTTTGTTCGCAAGTTGACATATCGATAACATCGTTCCCTCGTGTAATTCCGCCATATCGATGCGACGAGACGGACGCAACATCCATGCGCAGAATAAAAAAATTGATGTGCGCGCATCCTCACGTACGGTTAGGCCACGGGTCTAAAGATACGGCTCACGTACGCCTAGACACTTCGTAAAAAATAAGCAGAGCCAGGGGATGTTGGAAATAGGCTTAATTTCAATTAATTGGTAATAGGTAACAATTCACATTTATTAATATGAGTTTTATTCAGTTATGATTGCCAATGCAAGTTGCTAGAAAAGTATGAAATTGTTGATTGTTTTATATTTATTAAATATTTGTTTCTTCAGTTTGTCCATGTACGTTAATGTAAAATTATTAATTATAATGTGCCATTCAACCAATATTATGATATTATTAATAAAATATCACTACTACTATTCCTAATTATAATTAATAATAATGCAATTACTTCTAGAAATGTTAAACATGAATAATAATTATTGTTTGTTATTTATTTAAATGCTTGGCATGAATATACAATAATACTGACATCATGTGCTTGGTGAATTATTGTAGTTATTGCATGCACTTTTAATTGTTTTATTTCAGAAATCTCACACCTGAAATAATACACACATTTGTACGCATAACTACAAGCTTAGTTTGACTGAAGATGATACAACAACATATCTACGCTCTCTGAAGATACAGTCCCTGTGGTCGTGATATGTACACTGCAGTTTTAATAGACAAGAACACAACATTAGTTTATTGCCCGAACAGTGAAGATACAGAACCTATAAAGGCTTCAATATATCACATGAATCAACCGCTTACACTAATTTCTGATTTATTACATAACTTGTCTCGCTGAATGTGACACATGATACACATATATATATACACTGAACATTGTGAGGCGGAGTAATTGAGCATCTTCTTCATCTTGCACTTTATCCCTGTGGAGGGTAACGCAGAAAGCAGAAAGAGATGTTGGAGTCGGTGACGAAACACTGTGAACAGTTTATAAACATTACTTCATCAGTTCATGTTGAAATGCTGAATATTATGAAACAATAACATGTCATTACTGGCCTCTATTGAGCCTGCAGCATTTGTCCAACCTGTAACCTCACGATCATCCATAAACAAGTGAAGTATGACAACTGTGCTTCTTTGTCATGCATTGATATGTTGAGTTAGCTGTTTAGTTAATATTTATTAAGAAAGGTATTATTTATGCTGTAATGACATGATGGTTGATCATAATGTTTCATGTGGTTCTAGACATTGCATACATTATATTTACTTCATAATTATTTACTGCTGGCTTTCATCAAAACGTAACTATTAGTCGAGTTAGCATGCTGACATTAGCCAATATTAACTTGTTAATTAAGTTAGTGTTAATATGAAATTACTGGGTAATGTGTATTTACTACCGTAATTAATGTGGGAATGCCTTAATAATTTGTATTCATGTGTAAGTCTATACAAAGCACGGCTACTAATCATATATTGATTTATTAATTAGTTTATTATTATTATAATATAACTGTTTAATGTATATATCTTACCATAAGTAAGGTGGTTCTACACATTTCATGTTTATAATATTATAAACATATTCATGGACATTGTGACATTTTACAAAAACGTTTCTGTCTGTTGAGGTTGCCTGCTAATTATCGCCTATTAACTAATTTATTTATTTATTATTACATGACTAGTTAATATATATATTATTCTCGTAGTCAACGTGGTTATGCACACTGCATAATATGTATAAATATATTCATATTTATGAACTCTGCTGGTCTTAATTAGAATATTTTGGTATGTTAACTTGGTGCACTACTTAACTAATATTGGCTAATTAACTTCATCAATTAGCATGAATAAACATCAACAAATATTTATTAACAGAAACCACAAAAATGAGCTCATTTTACTATTACCCATCTGTGCCAAGTCAATCGCTCGTGTTGTGCGAGTGACATACTGCCATTACTGGCCGGCCCGCCAGTCGAACATGTGAATAACAACTTGCCGCATTAATAAAAAAACTACGACTATTTCAGAAGAAACAGTTGCTATTTAAACATACATACAGACATGTCTTCTTAATCAGTAACATGGCACTTACGCCCGTGAGAAGGCAGAAGTACCGCGTTTACTATGTGTCCGGACAAATAGCGCGATGTCGGGCTATTTATCTGTATTTATCCAGCCAAATAGCGCATACGCAAGCATGGGCTATTTGTCCGTATCCGGACGAATAGCCTATACGCAAACATGAGCTATTTGACCGTATCCGGACGAATAGTGCCCCAGGCTATTCGTCCGTATCCGGAAAAATAGCCACGGCCATCTTTATAACGTCAGCAGATCGACATATATTAGATATATTTTAGACATCACGCCAACTAATATAATTTATATTAGATATAGCTTTATTTACTTAAACATTACATTGACAGTGCATGGCAATTGTTTTGCAATAGCAATGTAAACATATGCTATATAAATAAATATATATATATATATATATATATATATATATATATATATAAGAAGCATAATATTGGTAGTTGTTATTTAAATGAAATATTAAGCAATTAAAGTACAGATATGTAAAGTTATAAATTTCATGAAATTTTCTGTCGGTTTGCTAATTATATGTCGTTTTGCATATCAACCACACATATTAAATTTTGTTTAAACTTATATATAATATATATGAATCCCAGTGGATCCAATTAAATAAATAGTCACAACATATCGTCAAATACGGGCCATTTTAGTTGCCTAATCACAACAACGATGATGGACGACGGGGACCACCAGCTTGGCGTCATGGATGCCATGGTCGGTATTGCCTGCGATTTGCAGCGTATTTGCTACTTTACACAACGTTGCCTTCTAGTTCAGTGACCTGAGCAGCCTCATTTCCCTTTTCACCCTGAACTACTTCTTGATATTCTACTTTTTCACAATCGCCAACACAACGCAGGCATTTTCGCGGATTATTTTTATGATGGCTGCCTGATGGACAAAGACGTCTTCTTTGGTATCAACTCTATTTATGAATCCATGTCCGCTTTTCACGTTGAACTATTTCACGGTACCGGTGACCTTGGTGGCGATCACTTTTGCTACGGGGACTCCGCCTACAATCTGGTCGTAGGACGCGGTCGTCAGGGTGCCCCGTTCCTCCACCCCTGGGCCATTTCTCATGGTGGAGGAAACTAGTTTAAACTAGCCATTGGGCTACATCGGGCCTACAATTAGGTATATTCAAATATTGTGTCACTGTGACGTCACAAATAGACATAGACACACACCATATTTGGCAGAAAGCATCTTCATATAGCAGGGAAGGCACCTATATATGATTTAGGCGCTTTACATAAATCAATTCCACAATTTGAGTCATTGCGTCCCAAAAATGACAAAAAATCGTCATCCGCCTGACACGTTCATGTCAGAATTTAATATTTACAAGCTTTTCGAAATGAACAATATGGACTCCTTACCAAATAGAAAACTTCCCAAGGCCATAAGCTTCTATTTGGTACCACGATGACCTCTCTATCTTGAAAATTGTGCCTGTTGTGGGTGAAAGGCCTAACGTACCCCGTAAATCACTGAAATTTCAGTTATCGGATCTTCTAATGTGCTACCATCTTTAATTTTTGGACAGTAACCTTGATCTTTAAGTAGTATTAGCATTATTATTATCTTGTTATTAATTACTATGTATTATTATGTACACCATGTTCTATTAGAGGTAGACAGTATTTTGTAATTTTAAAGGGCGTCCAGTTGCATCAACTATTTTAGTTATTACTGGCGTCCTGGCATTCATGATTAACATATGTTCTGTGTCTGTTGTATTGTGTTGTATATATGCCAAATAAAATTTCAAGTTCAAGTTCAACCCGCGATGCTTAGCTACATGACTCTTTATTGGCTGTAACGTTTGCGCGCTAACTTCGAAACTTGCCGGGCCAAGTTTGTCGCGTTATGACCCGAACGGCCAGCTGTAAAGTTTGCGCGCAAACAAAAAACTTGCCGCGCCAAGTTTGTCGCGTTATGGCCCGATCGGCCAGCTAGACGCTTTCTGATTGGCTGTAAAGTTTGCGCGCAAACATAAAACTTGCCGCGCCAAGCTTGGCGCGTTATGGCCCGAACGGCCACCCATACACGGCGGTATATATAGAGCGTACGTACAAGAGCGGCTCGGTCTCAAAGACGAAGGGGATGCGATCTCGCTTTCCGAATTATTTATACTACGAGTCGACTATGGCCTATGCATTGTAATACCCCACTGTATAATCATTTTGTAGTATCGGCTTGAAAAAAACATTAACTATTGTACTTATATGTAAATCTGCAGTATTATTAGAATGTGTTGAAAATGTCGTTGCCGTGCCAGCTCGTGCAATATGGCTTTTGCGCGGTTCAAAAATGTGTTGTTTCAGCGATGTGACCAAGGCGGCGTCATCGGAGCTGCAGAGGCGCGTCCCAGACAGCATGCAAACGTTTATCTAACGTTAATTTAACGTTTCCATTAACGTTTGTTTAACGTTTACGTACGAACGTTTTTTTTGCGTTATTTTGCTCGTTTATTTAACGTAGATCTACGTTTACTTTCTAACCAACAAAAACAACCAAAAACTAAAGTTTCGGAAACGTTAGAGATTTAACCGTAACCAAAATAAAACGGTTCTAACCAAATGCAAACGTTAATGTAACGTTTGCATGCTATCTGGGGTATAGGCTATAGCGACATCATGGATATTGAATATTAGTATTCCACTAATTTATATATGGCGCACTTATTTAGTAGTTTTAGTTAATTTAGTATTGGCATGGTTTTGTAAAACATATTTATTTTTAAGCAAATTAGGCAATTCCACAAAAAAATAATAAAAAATAGGCAGTGGCTACGCGTACGTGAGCCGTACGTTTAGGCCGTCAGTCTAAAAGTACGGCATTCATTCTGCGCATGCGTATATGCTATTATTTTCAGTTACGTGAGCTCTATTTTTAGCATCTTTGTCTAATATGCGCATGATTTCCATACGTGAGCCTTATCTTTAGTAGCTATCAATTCCAAAAGTACGTGAAAACTGCATGTTATATTATATAAGCTCTACTGCCGTATCTTTAGCACTCAGATCTAAAAGTAGGCAGGTGCCTAGGTGAATTTTTTTCACGCGTGCATTCCGTATTTTTAGCAAACAAATCTAAAAGTATGTGAGTTTTTCCGCGCTTGCATGTCGATGTACGTACGAACGGTAGCTCTTTTGGTACTCAGTTTCTAAATATACGTGAGTTTTTGTGCCTTTTATTTTGTTCGCAAGTTGACATATCGATAACATCGTTCCCTCGTGTAATTCCGCCATATCGATGCGACGAGACGGACGCAACATCCATGCGCAGAATAAAAAAATTGATGTGCGCGCATCCTCACGTACGGTTAGGCCACGGGTCTAAAGATACGGCTCACGTACGCCTAGACACTTCGTAAAAAATAAGCAGAGCCAGGGGATGTTGGAAATAGGCTTAATTTCAATTAATTGGTAATAGGTAACAATTCACATTTATTAATATGAGTTTTATTCAGTTATGATTGCCAATGCAAGTTGCTAGAAAAGTATGAAATTGTTGATTGTTTTATATTTATTAAATATTTGTTTCTTCAGTTTGTCCATGTACGTTAATGTAAAATTATTAATTGTAATGTGCCATTCAACCAATATTATGATATTATTAATAAAATATCACTACTACTATTCCTAATTATAATTAATAATAATGCAATTACTTCTAGAAATGTTAAACATGAATAATAATTATTGTTTGTTATTTATTTAAATGCTTGGCATGAATATACAATAATACTGACATCATGTGCTTGGTGAATTATTGTAGTTATTGCATGCACTTTTAATTGTTTTATTTCAGAAATCTCACACCTGAAATAATACACACATTTGTACGCATAACTACAAGCTTAGTTTGACTGAAGATGATACAACAACATATCTACGCTCTCTGAAGATACAGTCCCTGTGGTCGTGATATGTACACTGCAGTTTTAATAGACAAGAACACAACATTAGTTTATTGCCCGAACAGTGAAGATACAGAACCTATAAAGGCTTCAATATATCACATGAATCAACCGCTTACACTAATTTCTGATTTATTACATAACTTGTCTCGCTGAATGTGACACATGATACACATATATATATATACACTGAACATTGTGAGGCGGAGTAATTGAGCATCTTCTTCATCTTGCACTTTATCCCTGTGGAGGGTAACGCAGAAAGCAGAAAGAGATGTTGGAGTCGGTGACGAAACACTGTGAACAGTTTATAAACATTACTTCATCAGTTCATGTTGAAATGCTGAATATTATGAAACAATAACATGTCATTACTGGCCTCTATTGAGCCTGCAGCATTTGTCCAACCTGTAACCTCACGATCATCCATAAACAAGTGAAGTATGACAACTGTGCTTCTTTGTCATGCATTGATATGTTGAGTTAGCTGTTTAGTTAATATTTATTAAGAAAGGTATTATTTATGCTGTAATGACATGATGGTTGATCATAATGTTTCATGTGGTTCTAGACATTGCATACATTATATTTACTTCATAATTATTTACTGCTGGCTTTCATCAAAACGTAACTATTAGTCGAGTTAGCATGCTGACATTAGCCAATATTAACTTGTTAATTAAGTTAGTGTCAATATGAAATTACTGGGTAATGTGTATTTACTACCGTAATTAATGTGGGAATGCCTTAATAATTATGGACATTACAGATTTGTATTCATGTGTAAGTCTATACAAAGCACGGCTACTAATCATATATTGATTTATTAATTAGTCTATTATTATTATAATATAACTGTTTAATGTATATATCTTACCATAAGTAAGGTGGTTCTACACATTTCATGTTTATAATATTATAAACATATTCATGGACATTGTGACATTTTACAAAAACGTTTCTGTCTGTTGAGGTTGCCTGCTAATTATCGCCTATTAACTAATTTATTTATTTATTATTACATGACTAGTTAATATATATATTATTCTCGTAGTCAACGTGGTTATGCACACTGCATAATATGTATAAATATATTCATATTTATGAACTCTGCTGGTCTTAATTAGAATATTTTGGTATGTTAACTTGGTGCACTACTTAACTAATATTGGCTAATTAACTTCATCAATTAGCATGAATAAACATCAACAAATATTTATTAACAGAAACCACAAAAATTAGCTCATTTTACTATTACCCATCTGTGCCAAGTCAATCGCTCGTGTTGTGCGAGTGACATACTGCCATTACTGGCCGGCCCGCCAGTCGAACATGTGAATAACAACTTGCCGCATTAATAAAAAAAACTACGACTATTTCAGAAGAAACAGTTGCTATTTAAAGATACATACAGACATGTCTTCTTAATCAGTAACATGGCACTTACGCCCGTGAGAAGGCAGAAGTACCGCGTTTACTATGTGTCCGGACAAATAGCGCGATGTCGGGCTATTTATCTGTATTTATCCAGCCAAATAGCGCATACGCAAGCATGGGCTATTTGTCCGTATCCGGACGAATAGCCTATACGCAAACATGAGCTATTTGACCGTATCCGGACGAATAGTGCCCCAGGCTATTCGTCCGTATCCGGAAAAATAGCCACGGCCATCTTTATAACGTCAGCAGATCGACATATATTAGATATATTTTAGACATCACGCCAACTAATATAATTTATATTAGATATAGCTTTATTTACTTAAACATTACATTGACAGTGCATGGCAATTGTTTTGCAATAGCAATGTAAACATATGCTATATAAATATATATATATATATATATATATATATATATATATATATATATAAGAAGCATAATATTGGTAGTTGTTATTTAAATGAAATATTAAGCAATTAAAGTACAGATATGTAAAGTTATAAATTTCATGAAATTTTCTGTCGGTTTGCTAATTATATGTCGTTTTGCATATCAACCACACATATTAAATTTTGTTTAAACTTATATATAATATATATGAATCCCAGTGGATCCAATTAAATAAATAGTCACAACATATCGTCAAATACGGGCCATTTTAGTTGCCTAATCACAACAACGATGATGGACGACGGGGACCACCAGCTTGGCGTCATGGATGCCATGGTCGGTATTGCCTGCGATTTGCAGCGTATTTGCTACTTTACACAACGTTGCCTTCTAGTTCAGTGACCTGAGCAGCCTCATTTCCCTTTTCACCCTGAACTACTTCTTGATATTCTACTTTTTCACAATCGCCAACACAACGCAGGCATTTTCGCGGATTATTTTTATGATGGCTGCCTGATGGACAAAGACGTCTTCTTTGGTATCAACTCTATTTATGAATCCATGTCCGCTTTTCACGTTGAACTATTTCACGGTACCGGTGACCTTGGTGGCGATCACTTTTGCTACGGGGACTCCGCCTACAATCTGGTCGTAGGACGCGGTCGTCAGGGTGCCCCGTTCCTCCACCCCTGGGCCATTTCTCATGGTGGAGGAAACTAGTTTAAACTAGCCATTGGGCTACATCGGGCCTACAATTAGGTATATTCAAATATTGTGTCACTGTGACGTCACAAATAGACATAGACACACACCATATTTGGCAGAAAGCATCTTCATATAGCAGGGAAGGCACCTATATATGATTTAGGCGCTTTACATAAATCAATTCCACAATTTGAGTCATTGCGTCCCAAAAATGACAAAAAATCGTCATCCGCCTGACACGTTCATGTCAGAATTTAATATTTACAAGCTTTTCGAAATGAACAATATGGACTCCTTACCAAATAGAAAACTTCCCAAGGCCATAAGCTTCTATTTGGTACCACGATGACCTCTCTATCTTGAAAATTGTGCCTGTTGTGGGTGAAAGGCCTAACGTACCCCGTAAATCACTGACATTTCAGTTATCGGATCTTCTAATGTGCTACCATCTTTAATTTTTGGACAGTAACCTTGATCTTTAAGTTGATTTAATGTTAGTCATTCTTGATAAAGTTTACTGTGCATATTTGAATTCGATATAAGGTCAATGATAAAGGTTCAAGGTCAACTGATTTTACCCCCACGCATGGACTGCGTGGGCGAAGAAATCAAGCTATGCTTGACCATATAGCATGTGGTACCTCATTTTGAAGTCCTGCACATGTAGACTTTGTCTCGGCATATAATCAAGTAAGCGTATGTGTTATTGGGTACGTACGTAGATAGTAATGCGCGTATTGTAATATTCGTTTATCTGATAACGCCAAATGATAGGGGAAAGAGAGCCGTCGAATGATTTTCCATATATAATTTTATTGTACAGTATACTACAGGTCTGCGTAAAAGCAGAAGACAGGCAGACTAGGAACAAGGAACACCACAACGAAAATAACCACCCTACGAGCCTGCCATGAGCAGGGGTGCTACGATGCCCTGTTGCAATGAACCACAACGTAGTGCTACAAATCAACCATTGCACAACAAAATGTCACCAATGACATGCACTGACATCTCAAAGTGTTAGAAATTAACCAAACGTGTTAGAAATTAACATCAGTGTTTTCCATTTCATCCCAGGCTGTTATTTTCTCTCCAGCAGAATGCTCAAGCCGTGATAATTTGAACCCTGCCGTGACCCTCTTGATTCTCCAATGAGAATGAAGAAGTAATATGACCCTGAATGTACTTTTAGCCATTTTTACTTTTCATTCTTTTAATTTTGTACTGTTTTCATAATTTAATTTTTTTTACTGGTGATGCCAGTGCAATATAGTGGTGCAATACAGGTGTTGTACATTTTATGTTATTCAATGCTGTGGTACTGTCCTTCTTGCATTGTCTTCATTGATGGTAACTTGCGTCCATTAGGCAGTCAAATCTGTGAATGAAAATAAAAATTGAAACGTTACAGGAGAAATGACTTAGTTACATGAATGAAGCATGGAAGGCATTATGCAGGACAGAAAACTGAAGAAACAGTTGAAAGAAACTGTTGGCAGCCTGTGAGAGACCGCTACTAACACAAACACGAGGAAGCGACAGGTGGCAAAAAAGATGTAGAGTAATACGAGAGGGTAGCAGAGAGATGAAGAAAATGAAAGTAGATTGGAATGAGAAAACGTCAAAATAGGAAAGTAGTGAGAAACAGAATGAGATGGGAAAGGGATGGGTCAAACAGGGTGTGGAAAGCAGAAAGGGCAAGCAGACAATGAAGAGGAAAACCAAGGCTGAGAGGGAATGACAACAGGAAACAGGACATGGGAGCACTGGTGTGAACAGTCACGGATGGACGGTCACTGCAGGTGAAAGAGAAAGTTGATAAGAGAAGTAGAAGCTAATGAGTGACATACCCCCCCCCCCCCCACCCCACGTATGAGAAAGGGGAAGAAGAGGAATATTAACAAAGGCTTATGGATCAGGTATGTTTGACCAGTTACAATTCCATGTACAGTGGACCAGTTCATCATGGTAATTACACGAATACATACTTTAGAACACAAACATATTAAGTATAGCTTCAGACACGTTAGAATAAGTACAAGTATACCTTAGTCGTAATTATATAAGATTTATAATATAAAAAATGTCTAAATTGCCAGGGACTGAACATTGATATATTTTGCAGCAGATAAAGATGTGACTATGCCAATAGCTATAAATACAATTTCAAACTGAGGGTTGCACTCCTAATTTATTTAGGCATCATAGGGAGACCAGATGGACTGGAGCTGGGAAAAGATGATTGAGCAAGTAGCAGTATAAAACAACAGTAGATATACTTCATATACTGTGATGGGGCAGATGATGGTCTAGCACCACGAGCCTCATTCTGCTGGTGTGAGGGTTTGGATGAACAAATGAGAACTGTTCAATGGCCTGATAATTTGACAATATTAATGTATTTATTTATATTTATGCATCTACATGTACCGGTATGTGAAATGTTGGTTTGGCAATACAGTTGGTGTTAGTGCCAGAATCCAAGCCCTAAGACTTGATTATCAAAAAATGATGAAAAAACATGAGTTCTAGCATTAAAGTTATAAACCTTGAATCTATGCAGACCGTGCAACACAGATTTGAATTACCTGTTCTGTGGGTGCTCTCAGTCTTAACATTAGTTACAGTGTTGTCAGCTAACAAGGTGTCAGGAAGGTCAGTCGGTGGAGTGTTGACCTCACTGCTGGGGCAAGATGCGCTGGCAGCCAAATCACTTGAATCACCTAGATTGAAAACAATAAATAACAGTGAACATGAGAGGAGGGAACAGTGAACATGAGAGGAGGGAACAGTGAACATGGTAGGAGGGAACAGTGAACATGGGAGGAGGGAACAGTGAACATGAGAGGAGGGAACAGTGAACATGGGAGGAGGAACAGTGAACATGAGAGGAGGGAACAGTGAACATGAGAGGAGGGAACAGTGAACATGGGAGGAGGGAACAGTGAACATGAGAGGAGGGAACAGTGAACATGGGAGGAGGGAACAGTGAACATGAGAGGAGGGAACAGTGAACATGGGAGGAGGGAACAGTGAACATGTGAGGAGGGAACACTGAACACGAGTGAAAAGAACATGGTATGTACAAGAGGATAGACTAGAGAACATGAGAGGAGGGATAATTTGACAATATTAATGTATTTATTTATATTTATGCATCTACATGTACCGGTATGTGAAATGTTGGTTTGGCAATACAGTTGGTGTTAGTGCCAGAATCCAAGCCCTAAGACTTGATTATCAAAAAATGATGAAAAAACATGAGTTCTAGCATTAAAGTTATAAACCTTGAATCTATGCAGACTGTGCAACACAGATTTGAATTACCTGTTCTGTGGGTGCTCTCAGTCTTAACACTAGTTACAGTGTTGTCAGCTAACAAGGTGTCAGGAAGGTCAGTCGGTGGAGTGTTGACCTCACTGCTGGGGCAAGATGCGCTGGCAGCCAAATCACTTGAATCACCTAGATTGAAAACAATGAATAACAGTGAACATGAGAGGAGGGAACAGTGAACATGAGAGGAGGGAACAGTGAACATGGGAGGAGGGAACAGTGAACATGGGAGGAGGGAACAGTGAACATGGGAGGAGGGAACAGTGAACATGTGAGGAGGGAACAGTGAACATGTGAGGAGGGAACACTGAACACGAGTGAAAAGAACATGGTATGTACAAGAGGATAGACTAGAGAACATGAGAGGAGGGATAATTTGACAATATTAATGTATTTATTTATATTTATGCATCTACATGTACCGGTATGTGAAATGTTGGTTTGGCAATACAGTTGGTGTTAGTGCCAGAATCCAAGCTCTAAGACTTGATTATCAAAAAATGATGAAAAAACATGAGTTCTAGCATTAAAGTTATAAATCTTGAATCTATGCAGACTGTGCAACACAGATTTGAATTACCTGTTCTGTGGGTGCTCTCAGTCTTAACATTAGTTACAGTGTTGTCAGCTAACAAGGTGTCAGGAAGGTCAGTCGGTGGAGTGTTGACCTCACTGCTGGGGCAAGATGCGCTGGCAGCCAAATCACTTGAATCACCTAGATTGAAAACAATGAATAACAGTGAACATGAGAGGAGGGAACAGTGAACATGGGAGGAGGGAACAGTGAACATGAGAGGAGGGAACAGTGAACATGGGAGGAGGGAACAGTGAACATGTGAGGAGGGAACACTGAACACGAGTGAAAAGAACATGGTATGTACAAGAGGATAGACTAGAGAACATGAGAGGAGGGATAATTTGACAATATTAATGTATTTATTTATATTTATGCATCTACATGTACCGGTATGTGAAATGTTGGTTTGGCAATACAGTTGGTGTTAGTGCCAGAATCCAAGCCCTAAGACTTGATTATCAAAAAATGATGAAAAAACATGAGTTCTAGCATTAAAGTTATAAACCTTGAATCTATGCAGACCGTGCAACACAGATTTGAATTACCTGTTCTGTGGGTGCTCTCAGTCTTAACATTAGTTACAGTGTTGTCAGCTAACAAGGTGTCAGGAAGGTCAGTCGGTGGAGTGTTGACCTCACTGCTGGGGCAAGATGCGCTGGCAGCCAAATCACTTGAATCACCTAGATTGAAAACAATGAATAACAGTGAACATGAGAGGAGGGAACAGTGAACATGAGAGGAGGGAACAGTGAACATGGGAGGAGGGAACAGTGAACATGGGAGGAGGGAACAGTGAACATGAGAGGAGGGAACAGTGAACATGGGAGGAGGAACAGTGAACATGAGAGGAGGGAACAGTGAACATGAGAGGAGGGAACAGTGAACATGGGAGGAGGGAACAGTGAACATGAGAGGAGGGAACAGTGAACATGGGAGGAGGTAACAGTGAACATGAGAGGAGGGAACAGTGAACATGGGAGGAGGGAACAGTGAACATGTGAGGAGGGAACACTGAACACGAGTGAAAAGAACATGGTATGTACAAGAGGATAGACTAGAGAACATGAGAGGAGGGATAATTTGACAATATTAATGTATTTATTTATATTTATGCATCTACATGTACCGGTATGTGAAATGTTGGTTTGGCAATACAGTTGGTGTTAGTGCCAGAATCCAAGCTCTAAGACTTGATTATCAAAAAATGATGAAAAAACATGAGTTCTAGCATTAAAGTTATAAATCTTGAATCTATGCAGACTGTGCAACACAGATTTGAATTACCTGTTCTGTGGGTGCTCTCAGTCTTAACATTAGTTACAGTGTTGTCAGCTAACAAGGTGTCAGGAAGGTCAGTCGGTGGAGTGTTGACCTCACTGCTGGGGCAAGATGCGCTGGCAGCCAAATCACTTGAATCACCTAGATTGAAAACAATGAATAACAGTGAACATGAGAAGAGGGAACAGTGAACATGGGAGGAGGGAACAGTGAACATGAGAGGAGGGAACAGTGAACATGGGAGGAGGGAACAGTGAACATGGGAGGAGGGAACAGTGAACATGTGAGGAGGGAACAGTGAACATGTGAGGAGGGAACACTGAACACGAGTGAAAAGAACATGGTATGTACAAGAGGATAGACTAGAGAACATGAGAGGAGGGATAATTTGACAATATTAATGTATTTATTTATATTTATGCATCTACATGTACCGGTATGTGAAATGTTGGTTTGGCAATACAGTTGGTGTTAGTGCCAGAATCCAAGCCCTAAGACTTGATTATCAAAAAATGATGAAAAAACATGAGTTCTAGCATTAAAGTTATAAACCTTGAATCTATGCAGACTGTGCAACACAGATTTGAATTACCTGTTCTGTGGGTGCTCTCAGTCTTAACATTAGTTACAGTGTTGTCAGCTAACAAGGTGTCAGGAAGGTCAGTCGGTGGAGTGTTGACCTCACTGCTGGGGCAAGATGCGCTGGCAGCCAAATCACTTGAATCACCTAGATTGAAAACAATGAATAACAGTGAACATGAGAGGAGGGAACAGTGAACATGGGAGGAGGGAACAGTGAACATGAGAGGAGGGAACAGTGAACATGGGAGGAGGGAACAGTGAACATGACAGGAGGGAACAGTGAACATGGGAGGAGGGAACAGTGAACATGTGAGGAGGGAACACTGAACACGAGTGAAAAGAACATGGTATGTACAAGAGGATAGACTAGAGAACATGAGAGGAGGGATAATTTGACAATATTAATGTATTTATTTATATTTATGCATCTACATGTACCGGTATGTGAAATGTTGGTTTGGCAATACAGTTGGTGTTAGTGCCAGAATCCAAGCCCTAAGACTTGATTATCAAAAAATGATGAAAAAACATGAGTTCTAGCATTAAAGTTATAAACCTTGAATCTATGCAGACTGTGCAACACAGATTTGAATTACCTGTTCTGTGGGTGCTCTCAGTCTTAACATTAGTTACAGTGTTGTCAGCTAACAAGGTGTCAGGAAGGTCAGTCGGTGGAGTGTTGACCTCACTGCTGGGGCAAGATGCGCTGGCAGCCAAATCACTTGAATCACCTAGATTGAAAACAATGAATAACAGTGAACATGAGAGGAGGGAACAGTGAACATGAGAGGAGGGAACAGTGAACATGGGAGGAGGGAACAGTGAACATGAGAGGAGGGAACAGTGAACATGGGAGCAGGGAACAGTGAACATGAGAGGAGGGAACAGTGAACATGGGAGGAGGGAACAGTGAACATGTGAGGAGGGAACACTGAACACGAGTGAAAAGAACATGGTATGTACAAGAGGATAGACTAGAGAACATGAGAGGAGGGATAATTTGACAATATTAATGTATTTATTTATATTTATGCATCTACATGTACCGGTATGTGAAATGTTGGTTTGGCAATACAGTTGGTGTTAGTGCCAGAATCCAAGCCCTAAGACTTGATTATCAAAAAATGATGAAAAAACATGAGTTCTAGCATTAAAGTTATAAACCTTGAATCTATGCAGACTGTGCAACACAGATTTGAATTACCTGTTCTGTGGGTGCTCTCAGTCTTAACATTAGTTACAGTGTTGTCAGCTAACAAGGTGTCAGGAAGGTCAGTCGGTGGAGTGTTGACCTCACTGCTGGGGCAAGATGCGCTGGCAGCCAAATCACTTGAATCACCTAGATTGAAAACAATGAATAACAGTGAACATGAGAGGAGGGAACAGTGAACATGAGAGGAGGGAACAGTGAACATGAGAGGAGGGAACAGTGAACATGGGAGGAGGGAACAGTGAACATGAGAGGAGGGAACAGTGAACATGAGAGGAGGGAACAGTGAACATGAGAGGAGGGAACAGTGAACATGAGAGGAGGGAACAGTGAACATGAGAGGAGGGAACAGTGAACATGAGAGGAGGGAACAGTGAACATGAGAGGAGGGAACAGTGAACATGAGAGGAGGGAACAGTGAACATGTGAGGAGGGAACACTGAACATGGGAGGAGGGAACAGTGAACATGGGAGGAGGGAACAGTGAACATGGGAGGAGGGAACAGTGAACATGAGAGGAGGGAACAGTGAACATGAGAGGAGGGAACAGTGAACATGGGAGGAGGGAACAGTGAACATGAGAGGAGGGAACAGTGAACATGGGAGGAGGGAACAGTGAACATGGGAGGAGGGAACAGTGAACATGAGAGGAGGGAACAGTGAACATGTGAGGAGGGAACAGTGAACACGAGTGAAAAGAACATGGTATGTACAAGAGGATAGACTAGAGAACATGAGAGGATGGAAGTGTAAACATGACAGAAAAGCATAATGAACATTAAAGGTAGTAATAGTGAACATTTATTTTAAGCCAAAAGCTTGTCTGTGTGCATTGCCTTGAGTTAATTATACAGACCAAGAACAACATTTTGAATGGTACATAAATTACTCATAATTATATGCATATTAAATTAACTGCATAATAACAGTGCACATTGTTATTTGACACACTGATAGTTTGCAATACCTCAGGTCAATGTGTCATGAATACACACACATAGTATTACATAATAAAAATTCTGTTTTCACAAGTGTACCATATCATAACAATTTATATTGATTTTTTTACAGGGTGTTCATATTATAATAAAAATTACATGTAGAAAATTGCCCCTAATAGATTATGAACCTAGGTCCATTTCTAATTGAACATTCATACTGAAGGACTCATATAAGAAATGGCCCCCATAGATTATGGACCTGTACCTGGGTCCATATTCTATTGCGATAGTGAACATTGGATGCATTTTCGATGGGGTCCACATTCTACATGACAAGGCCACAAGAGAGAAACATTGAAGCGAGCAGAAATTATTAGTTGAGTAATAAGAAAGATTTTATTTGAATATATTTTAATTATTACACACAGTAAATAACCACCTTACACTGCACATTGATTTGGATATTGACATTGCTAGTGGCTGTATGATGCACACAAAACTTTCGTAATACCTGTCTCCGTTGTTTCGGCTTCAACTGGATATGGAATTGGATGGTTTGGTTGTTCAAGTTGTGTGGGCTGCAATGATGCTGTTGGTCCTGCACCTTGCAAAATCTTTTTGGTGTATGCTGTAACACAACACCATGATGTTGGACCACTGCTATGTGTACAGTTACCTGTTGATATACACAAACACATGTTTTTGTCGCTTTGCTTTTTTTCAAATCTAAAATATGGTAATATCTTATGGATATTTTCTATGTAATACATTGGTATTGATGTTAACTGTAAGACCATGTCTTCCCCTGGCTTTTGTTTTATTCTCACAGCTGGTTGTGTTGCCATTCCAACAACATGGAGGACGGGTTGAAATCACGTTATATTTCATTATGTCATTGGCCCCTATTCAGCACAGGCGGAGGATTTTCTATAATATGTTTGTCCTCCAATGATATCTACTGGCTAACACAATGACTGTCTGCTTAGCATAGTTCAAATGGCACTTGCCTAGCATTACGCAGTCTCACGTTCCTATTGCGTACCGTGTTCAGTCAACCAAGCGCCAGACATTTTGATAGATATGCTGAATCTTTCTTTACTACCTTTAATCTGCACACTTGTGATCCACCACTGATAGTTTGCTGTAGTAGTTATAAGAAATTAATATAGGTTCATGCAAGCTCTGTGCTGTATTCACATACTGGGATAATACGGTATACAATATGTAAACATGTTTTATGATGTAACCTTACTTTTGAATTTAGCGGATATATTCTTGCGAAGTTCCTTTGCCGTCCTATTTTTTGGCCAGTCACATCCAAATCCAATCTTCACAAGAGTAATGACACACCTCGGAATGTTGTGTATACCAATGGGGGGTGGTCCTCTGAGTTTTTTGTAGAGTTTAGTCAACTACAAACAATTAACGAACACTGGCTAGCCAGATTTTGACTCTTAAATCCAACAATTTTAAGAGCAGGTGAGAATTTTTAAATGTGAAGACACTTGGACAAAACAGTCACTAGTTTAAATACATTTCAAAGCAGGAATGACTTAATATGTTGTAAGTACTGCATTTTAATACACATGAACTACATTATTAATTGACAGAATTTGTGAACTACGAAGTACATGCAAAGTTACCAATTCAAGATTGGCAATACACTGTACCATGTATGTTATTACAGCACTTAAATAAATTATACAATGTTGTTATACATACATACATACCTCAAGTTGTTTTTATTAAGTTAGGATATTTTGTGTTTATCAGGGTTTGTCACCAAGCTCGATCTTTACACAGATGTAAAATTGCTTACTAGTTTTGTAAGCTCTATATCCTCTGGTTTTCTTTTCTTTTTTGTTGGTGTCCGTTCCAATAATTTGAGTAATATACGCGTGATACAATCAAGATCATGAGTTTGATTGGCTTCCATGTCGGCGTTCCCGAAATCAATTATGCGGACCAAATCATCTGGCGAAACCATGATGTTGAAATCTGAAAAAGAAAATGTTTAACTTTTAACAACTTGGTCTAGTTATAAAAAGCAACAGGGGTAAAGCTAGTGTGTCTGGTTCTCAGAAATTGCAGTCAGCTCTTTCTACACTTATGGAGAGCCAAAGGTTATTGCAGTCAGCTCTTTCTACACTTATGGAGAGCCAAATGTTATTGTGGTCAGCTCTTTCTACACTTATGGAGAGCCAAAGGTTATTGCGGTCAGCTCTTTCTACACTTATGGAGAGCCAAAGGTTATTGCAGTCAGCTCTTTCTTCACTTATGGAGAGCCAAAGGTTATTGCAGTCAGCTCTTTCTACACTTATGGAGAGCCAAAGGTTATTGCAGTCAGCTTTCTATAATTATGGAGAGCCAAATGTTATTGCAGTCAGCTCTTTCTACACTTATGGAGAGCCAAAGGTTATTGCGGTCAGCTCTTTCTACACTTATGGAGAGCCAAAGGTTATTGCAGTCAGCTCTTTCTACACTTATGGAGAGCCAAAGGTTATTGTGGTCAGCTCTTTCTACACTTATGGAGAGCCAAAGGTTATTGCGGTCAGCTCTTTCTACACTTATGGAGAGCCAAAGGTTATTGCAGTCAGCTCTTTCTACACTTATGGAGAGCCAAAGGTTATTGTGGTCAGCTCTTTCTACACTTATGGAGAGCCAAAGGTTATTGCAGTCAGCTCTTTCTACACTTATGGAGAGCCAAAGGTTATTGCGGTCAGCTCTTTCTACACTTATGGAGAGCCAAAGGTTATTGCGGTCAGCTCTTTCTACACTTATGGAGAGCCAAAGGTTATTGCGGTCAGCTCTTTCTACACTTATGGAGAGCCAAATGTTATTGCAGTCAGCTCTTTCTACACTTATGGAGAGCCAAAGGTTATTGCAGTCAGCTCTTTCTACACTTATGGAGAGTCAAAGGTTATTGCGGTCAGCTCTTTCTACACTTATAGAGAGCCAAAGTTACAGACAATTTTACCATGTAAAAATAGCATGGGGCTTAACATTGAACAAATTCTATTGTCTTAAATACTGGCAACTGCTCTTGTGCTATAAACACGGTCACTGTTCAGCAAAATTTACTGTAGTTGGTTTGTTCTAATTTTCAGTATTTGTTGTCACAATGTTATGCAGTACAAAATGCAAACGCTATGTTATATACTTAAATGTGTTAATATAAGTTAACCATTTGCAACTACAATCACATTTTTAATATCAGTTGTTATTCCTCGGACGGAATGTGGTCTCAAAGAGAAAGGTTCTACTGAAATACCACTGTGGAGGTCACTTGTGTTGACAGGACGACTTTGGCCAGAAGCGACCAATCAAAGAGCAGCATAGTTTTAGTGCTGTGCTCTTGACGCACACCTAATTCTCTCTGGATCTGGTTCATTTCTCATCACCTATCATGGCAATGTTTTCCGGCCATTTATGGCATGATCCATGACATTTGGTAGCTGGAGTTCAATGCTATGTTTTCTAATTAACTCTGAAAATATTATTGTAGTAGCAAATGGATAGTTTACAAAACTTCATAACAGTTATTGGTGCACAACCTCTCCAAGTCCATGAAAGTTATTTTTAACACAACATAATGCATAACTAAATATCAGAACTGAACCATAATATTGTTATGTGAAAACCAAACTATTATTAGTAAACAAATATTTTTCTATCAACAGATGAAGATGAACCACAGGATATGTGGCAAATGCCATGAGTCATTTCGATTATCTGCTTGGTCAGTTACTGGTTTTGTACACTGTCAATCTAATTTGTGCTGAAACACATATCTAATGTATAAAATATTAATGATCTAATCTGCTGTTGAGTTAGCAAAAAATACATACGTTTGCATATGTGATTTAGATGTTTAAAGAAATGGCAACAAATGAACATTTTAAGTAATTTGGAATTGAATAACAAACAGCTGGAACGATAGACAACATACTATGAAACCTCAAATTTGCCCAAATGACCAGGCATGTGAACTGAAACCGATATAAAATGGTACGTAAGAACAACAGTCGTAATAATAAACTTCTTTAATACCTACATCTTCAGGATTCTGTTCAAAGCTCAGACAAGAATCATTAGGTGAAGTCATGAACAGAACCACACAAGAGCATTCATTAGAGCAAGAGAATGCCACAGGTTTAGGGCAGGAATGCAATTTGAAATGATTAAGGCTTGAGTATTCATTTAATGAAAATTGGTTGTAGTCTCAGATGATTATATAATGTAACAGGTTGATTTAAAACATTTGGTGCAGCTGTAGAGAAAGGTGACTGGTCAACACTGATAAGTAATCAATCTTCGTAGGAAATTGGTGGGGTCCAGCGGACTCCCCATATTCTGCTCATATTTGGGAGTCCACAGAAATATTTTTGAGTCTGCATTCCAACCTCCTGCCTGAATTACGATGCCTCTCAACCACAAGTGAACACTTGCATGTAGCCCACAATCGCACTGACTTCCACCAAAGGACATATCAGTATTCCATACAAGAAGCAACTAGTCACAGACTTATGGACTGCCATAAAATTAAGGCCTCTTAACCTTAGCTTAGGAAGAAATAGTTGAGCTGTGAGACAGGTGAGATCTGAAAAGTGCAGGACAGTTACCAAACAGGATGGCTGTTGTACGGAACGGGCACGATGTGTAATAAGGCCTAACTTGAATTTAAATCAGTTCATTTATGGCTAGTGATGGTGAGAATTAAATGAGTGGTTTTAAGGAGGCCTGAAGAAATGCAAAACTGACCTGTACAATTAAACTAGTGCAGTACATTGCCCAGCCCGGGATGTAGATGAATGTATGCATTTTTGAAACACTCACCTTTGAGGTCATAATGCACCACATCTTTCTCATGGTAATAACACATTGCGTCAACCATCTGTGTAAAAATGTACATACACCAAAGGATGGTGAGGTTCTCTCCTTTCCTTTTCTTATCTTTAATAATGTCTTTTAGTGTCTGACCTAAAATTGAAACACATAATATAGGCACTGAATATACAGCATGACAAGGATTATATAAGCAAAACAGGAATTAAATAAGCAAAGCAACTATTGTTACATTTTTTATTGTAATGATCTCTTGGTTATTCATATTGAGTATACATTTTGTGTGTATAATTTCAGCTGCAACTTATGGCATTCTTTAGATTGAAAAGATAAACCTCCCCCCGGGGCTCCACCAGTCATGTGCCAGTTTGTGTCACATGGTGCAGGTCATGTAACATGACCTTATATTCAAATTCGGTCTGCTGAAAAAAGCTCTGAGATGTGGCCAAAATTATAGAGAAAAACTAATTTCTTGAGAGGTAAATGTCACTGAAATTCAAACTACTCTTTAAACAAATGAAATGTAAACAACAAACATGCTTACGTACCCTCTATAAAGTCTGTGAGCATGCAGATTGTAGTTGGTGTGTGCAGTACACCATAAAACGTTATGATGTTAGGGTGTTCCAAGCGACTCAAGAGAGCCGCTTCACACATCGGGTCTTCCTTCTTTTCCTTCGTAGGTTATCAAAAATAAGCAGTTTTAGGCCATCAAATTTAATTACTACAATTATAAATCTGCTCAAGTCATATAAACACTATTTTACCTACACAGCATAAATGATACATAATATATATATTATATAATTTTACTTATAAAGTAAAATCCAAAGTAAAATTACCTTCAGTAGTGTTTACAATATATGTATGTATATATATGTATATATATATATATATATATATATATATATATATATATATATACACACACATATATATACTCCTAAAGGCAGCTTATGTCGACCGATTATGTATATAGGACCGGCTTATGTAGACCGCTGTTTTATGTAGACCAAAACTGGTATACATAAAGATTCGATGGGTTAGTTCACAACTAACACAATTGAATTTATCAGTACCATTGCTTGTGCATACAGCTAATATGTCAGTGAAGTACTGTGCATAATTAATTTTTAAATGAACAACATCTTAAGTGATTTTGAGCATGTTTTTTCCTGCGCTGTGCATATTTTTGAGTATATTATGTGCCGGGTTATGTATACCGGGTCCAAGTTCTTATAAATCTATACTTATGGTATATACCGAACGAAGGGTTAGAGTTTCATGTTCAGTGTATGATATGCTTTATACTGATATGCTATATTATTATGTGTAAATTAGTAAAACTTGCATTTTGTCTTGCGAACCGATAGATCCCTTGAATAGGGGCTTCCACAAATCTACGTTAGTCGCTAGAGGCGCTAATACGCAACTAGACCCTAGTTGCATATATCAGCGCCTCCAGCGACTAACATGGATTTATAGTAAATATATTGTTCATGCGTTGCTCCGGTCTACATAAATCGGCATCTGTGCATACGCGGTTATATGTAGACCGATTTTTTTGCATATACACTGTACCTTATTTATTGAAATATTTTGATGAACTTTCACTATGTGTTAAACATTAGTATTAGAAACAATGTTCCAGTTTTACATCTTTAGAAAATGTATTAAATAAAAAAATACGTCTGGTCTACATAAGCCGGTCCTCTAGGCACTGGTCGACATAAGCTGCCTTATATATATATATATATAAGTCTAAAGGCAGCTTATGTCGATCAGTGCCTAGAGGACCGGCTTATGTAGACCAGAGGTATTTTTTATTATGTTTTTTTATTTAATACATTTTGCAAAGATGTAAAACTGGAACATTGTTTCTAATACTAATGTTTAACACATAGTGAAAGTTCATCAAAATATTTTAATAAATAAGGTATATGCAAAAAAAATCGGTCTACATAAAACCGCGTAATGCATAGATGCCGATTTATGTAGACTAGAGCAACGCCGAAAGCTGCATATATTTAGTTAGCCGTTTTTGCGGTAGACGCCGAATCTAGCTATGTTGTGATACATGTTTATGCAGTAAATTTTACAATTGAGTGAATTCTGTAAAATTAATTGCCGAATACCAACGGCAACACCAACATTCAAGGGATCTATCAGTCCCCAACAAAGACAAAATGCAAGTTTTACAAATTTACACATAATAATATAGCCTTTTGCATCATTATGAAGCATATCATACACTGAACACGAAACTCCAACCCTTCGTTCGATATATACCATAAAATTAATTAATATAGGTTTATAAGAACATTGACCCGGTACACATAACCCGGCACACAATATACTCAAAAATATGCACGTCGCTGGAGAAAACATGCTCAAAATCACTTAAGATGTTGTTCATTTAAATATTAATTACGCACAGTACTTCACTGTCATATGAACTGTGTGCACAAGCAATGATACTGATCAATTCAATTGTGTTAGTTGTGAACTAACACGTCGAATCTTTATGTAGACCAGTTTTGGTCTACATAAAACAGCGGTCTACATAAGCCGGTCCTATATACATAATCGGTCGACATAAGCTGCCTTTAGGAGTATATATATATATATTATTGATATTACATACTACCTTTCTATAACATTAACTAGATACCATTCTAGTCAAAAAAGTCTTAATACAAAATACAATGGCTATTTGCTACAAAACAGGCATTGTATGAACTACAGTCATGTGAGGAATGCACTATTTTCTATTTCATATGCACGCATGCACACACGCACACACGCACGCACACACGCACACACACACACCGAAAATTGGTATTTGCATTCATTAACATGTCCCCACTATAATGTAGTCATGACAGTGTCACCCATATACAATCCGGACAGTGTCACTACCATTTAGTCATGACTGTGTCACCACCATGTACAGTCCTGATAGTGTCACCACCATGTACAGCCCTGACTGTGTCACCATCATGTACAGCCCTGACAGTGTCACCACCATGTAAAGTCCTGACTGTGTCACCACCATGTACAGTCCTGACAGTGTCACCACCATGTACAGTCCTGACTGTGTCACCACCATATACAGCCCTGACTGTGTCACAACCATTTACAGCCCTGACAGTGTCACCACCATTTACAACCCTGACAGTGTCACCACCATGTAAAGTCCTGACTGTGTCACCACCATGTAAAGTCCTGACAGTGTCACCACCGTGTACAGTCCTGACAGTGTCACCACCATGTACAGCCCTGACTGTGTCACCATCATGTACAGCCCTGACAGTGTCACCACCATGTACAGCCCTGACAGTGTCACCACCATGTACAGTCCTGACAGTGTGGCTTAACTGTTAACATCGATGTGTCCACCAAACAAAAACATATGTGACTTGCAAAAACTTTATCCTGCATAAAGTCCTGTCCCTGGGGCAGTTCATATGTAACCATTTAATATCTCCTGTGGTTAAAGCAGTTTCTGAACACTGACTTGTGCAATACAGTTATAGACATCACAAACCTCCATTTTATCTATGTTACTCATATTTCATGCACCGACCAGTTTTGTTAATCACTGGCATATTTAGACTTAGCCTGACTGATTATTAAGAAAACATCATGTGACTAAGTCAAGTATATCTGTAGTAACTATAATGTGACTTGTACCTTTTTATATTCTTTAACGGCAAAAACAACATCGGAACTTGTGTCTCTCGCCTTGTAGACATTCGCAGATGTGCCACTACCAATTAGTTCAATCTTCTCCCACTGATTTCCTTCTTCATAGCAACCATTGGTAATGATTAGCATCTATCAACAATCCGATCATAAAACACATTAGTTAGTGTCATAATTTATAATTATCTAGCTGAGTTAAACAACCATACTTGGGGGAAGGCCGTTACCCGGACTGACATTAAAAATAATTGCTATCTTTAGGTCCCATCCCCACCTACAAACAAAGCAGACAGAGAATGAAACTGTTTCATATTAATATAGACGCAAATCATACGTAGCCCATAGAGAATAATTTTGTGAATATAAAATACTAGGGTTTCCCCCCAAAAGAAAACATAATTTTGGGATTGAGTTAATGTGCAGATTGCGTGACTTGCAGGGAAAGATCAACACAGAAATAAAATTATATATAAATTTTTGAAGAAGCAATTAATTTCCAGCATTGGAAATTGGAAATCATAGCAAACATGGTAATAATGTGTATAATTATCAATACAACCTGGGGTCAGGAGACTCCTCTAAGACCGGGCTAGTCGCTATCGAGGAGCCACCTTACAGAAAATTTAACGTACAGAATAATTTCTTCCAGAAACAAACCCAAAAAAAATCACCAAACAAACATAATATGAAGATGCATGTGCGCAGCTGACAAGATTATTGTATCTCAAGTAAAAAGGCTCTGTTTTTAAATATAAATACTGAATGAAGTTTTTAGGTGGTTTTACATTCTTAATTTTGCATACAAACATAGCAGTTTTGTCTAGTGCATGTTACTTCATAACTTTGTAAGAAATACAGTTTAACATAATTTACAAATCCCTGTGTACTATGTGACATAAGTTTTTCTTTCACTATTTCAGGAAGGTTATTTAATAATAGTGGCAAATTATGTCTGAGACATTTCTTTGCAAAATCATGTTTAATTTGATAAGTGTATATCTTATTTTTGTCTCTTGTGTCATGACCATGTACCTCATATTTAAACACAAACCTCCAATTTACATTTGAGGTTCATATCAGTACACTAGAACTATGCTTTGGTACCTCATTTTACCTGGATCATCAATCAAAGTTTCATTCAGATTAGAAGTTACAGACAAATATACACTGCTTAACATATGCAATGTTAATAAACAAAAATGAGCATAGACCTCCTGTCAGTGCTTGCTACATTCAGACACAGAAACTTGTTTCCTGAAATATTCAGACCTGACACGATCTGAACAAACATGATGCAAACTTGAGCAAATTTTTTTCTATGACTGTTGATGATTACCTGGTAGTAGTGAGATAAAACATCCATAACTAACCAGTGGGGGAGTTAGTAATCAGAAAACATGTAGGTATTGTTGCATATAGCTATAAATCATCAAATGCAAAATGAAGTTACAAGTTGTACTTACATCTTTAAATCGATCATCGATGCATCCAATGTTTGATTGGTTACTAGATATGAAGTCTGGAATGTCTGGTTTAGGGACATACCACACTTTTTTCTTATTAACATGGAAGTCACAGTCGTCATACTGTGGCTCCATTTCATTCTTCTCATCCGTCATTTCTGCAGTACTATGTAAAGAAAATATGAACTAATTACAGCTCTAGTATATATAATATTTCATGCATCACACACAGCACAAGAAATCATAAGTACAGGCTCATAAGATACATATATGTGGAACAATGCTCCTTGTTTATAAGGAATCGTGACTCATTTGGTGTAAGTGATAAAACATATATATACATATATATAACCACATATGGAATGAACATATATATATATGTTCATATATATATATGTATATATATATATATATATATATATATATATATATATATATATATATATATATGTTCACATATATATATATGTTCATATATATATATATATATATATATATATATATATATATATATATATAAGCCTAAAGGCAGCTTATGTCGACCAGTGTCTAGAGGACTGGCTTATGTAGACCAGATATATTTTTTATTTAATACATTTTCCAAATCCAAAGATGTAAAACTGGAACATTGTTTCTAATACTGATGTTTAACACATAATGAAAGTTCATCAAAATATATTAATAAATAAGATATATGCAAAAAAATCGGTCTACATAAAACCGCGTATGCATAGATGCCGATTTATGTAGACCGAAGCAACGCCGGAATCTGCATATATTTAGTTAGCCTTTTTTGCGGTAGACTGCCGAGTCTAGTATTTGATGGTACATGTGTGTACATTGTATTTAACAATTTAGTGAATGCTGTAAAATTAATTGCCAAATACCAACGGCAACACCAACATTCGAGGGTTCTATCAGTTTGCAACAAAGACAAAATGCAAGTTTTACTAATTTACACATAATATAGCCTTTTGCATCAGTATGAAGCATATCATACACCGAACACGGAACTCCATCCCTTCGTTCGATATATACCATAAATATAGAATTATAAGAACATTGACCCGGTACATATAACCCGGCACACAATATACTCAAAAATATGCACGGCGTTGGAGAAAACATGCTCAAAATCACTTAAGTTAAGATGTTGTTCATTTAAAAATTAATTACACACAGTACTTCACTGTCATATATGAACTGTGTGCACAAGCAATGGTACTGAACAATTCAATTGTGTTAGTTGTGAACTAACCCGTCGAATCTTTATGTAGACCAGTTTTGGTCTACATAAAACAGCGATCTACATAAGCCGGTCCTATATGCATAATCGGTCGACATAAGCTGCCTTTAGGCAGACACGATAAGAAGATGAATAGTACATATTGTACAGGTGACAACAGTTACTGGGTAAAAAATGTCATTTAGAGAGTGCTGAATAAATTTTCTTTGGTAAGATATTTTCTATAGAGTCAGCAGGAATGTTCATTCCATAAGTGGCTATCATATCTTTACGACACACCTGTGTACCAATTCTATCAGTAGCATTTGTTATGACATTGTCCTAACCAGCTTTATGTCAGTACGGCAAAGTAGAAAGTTGTTGGAGATATTGTCATAATGGATTTATCATTCCATAATGGTAATGAAGATGTAAATATCTATAGTATGGGAGTGAGAGGACACAGCAATATGCATTTACATTGCACAGTTGCTGCTTATTAGTAATACTTCCTAAACAGTAGTGTTAATATGTTACTGCTACCGAGTATCAACATGTAGACCTATCATTCGTGCTATATCTGATTGTCATTTGTTGATACACGTACTTGCCGCCAACTCTGTCCTACTTGGGTGCCAGACCGTGGTAGGCCAGCTACTGATTTGTTAAAAAGATAAATCATTATGAATAGGCTATGCCCAAGATCAGACAACACAACATGGTATTGCTTTAGTAACAGGCACCGTATAAAATAACACCCATTCAATACTTCCAACAATTAAGTAACCATGGACAGTCATCCGTGACCGTGCAGCTAAAATGTTAAGCTGGAGGCATTATGTGTTTGTACACTGGTGCTCTGTATGAGTCACT
The DNA here is from genome assembly GCA_964017155.1 of Oasisia sp. SBJ-2009. Lineage (NCBI taxonomy): Eukaryota > Metazoa > Annelida > Polychaeta > Sabellida > Siboglinidae > Oasisia > Oasisia sp. SBJ-2009. Next base: position 41,323,578 of record OZ024856.1, read on the forward strand.
GTGTGTTTGTAGTTTACTGTTTGTATATTTGACTGTATTTTTTTAAGCTGTTAGGACTACTAAAGGCGTCCTTATTTGTTTTTCATGTTGTACATTTCTTTGGAATCAGTTGCAGAAAGTAACTTCATTGTAATAATAAAAAACACCAATAAGATATATATAGATATATAGATATATAGATATATATATATATATATATATATATATATATATATATATATATATATGCTCAATACTGTGCAGTTGAACAGCTGGTATTGCCTGTTTTCCATTAGCCATTAAGTTGTGGTCAGCTTTCCAATACACACAGATCCTATAATTGACCGAGCCTAGTGACAATATTGGAATATAGATTTAGAAAATGACCTCTTTGACAGCCATTACATACAGCAAATTAAAGGTCATCCATGCTACAATGATTCCAAGACTTATATTAAATGTATTCTTGGTGGTGGTCATTTTTAGTGACCGCCAAGCACAGCTTTGTCTAGAGACCTACCCACCCATCATTTGGTCAAGATTACCTAATGGCCTGCCAGCAAACCAATAACAGAAACTTTAGGTAACAGATAATACTGCTAGGAGGTTAGACAGGTCATGCATGGATTGTCCAGTTTTTTGTCCTCCTATAAAAGTTAAATTTTTAAAAGACACCACCATCATACTAATTTTAATACATGTGTATAGATATTATCTTTAGATGTTTTGCTTCAGACAAATCAAAACTGTACATGCATACTGGTGAAAAGTGCTGTTTCTAATCAGTTTTGAATCCGATTTTGGTGTCTGCCATCTTGATCATTCAGTCTATTAGCACACTAACTGGATGAGTAGCTCTTAGCTCTGGAAAATTGGATGAGCAACTCTTAGCTCTGGAAAATGGTCAAAGAAAACATAACTGAAGGAGACACTTGCAGCAACCATCACAGTTACATGGTTTTAAAAGTAAATAAGCTAAACATATAAGTACACATATTAGAAACTAAAATAACATGCTTTAAAATTTATGAAAAAGTTACTAAATATACATATGTAATTAAAACATGTAAGACATATGATATTAAAGCAATTGTTTTATAGTATAGTGATTTAGCCCATGAAATTATTTCCCATTTGTCCATAACACTAAAAATTATGTATATTACTGCATGACAGCAGTAGGTTTATGATTTTGTATATATTTTTCACTAATAGGGGAAGTAGGGGCATGTCCGCACACTTAAGGTGAAACACGCTATAGATAATGCACTGTGTGTGCTAAGAGGGTGATATTTAGCATTCAGAATCAGCAATCACATTACTTTGTTGTTAGATAGTTAAGAAAACTGTGTGCGGTTATGCCCCAGGAATGGCGAAGCAACAGCTGGTCTCACAGAGCTGACGATTAACTACAGTAATAATATGTATTGGTATGCGTGCACTACTGACAATTTAAATAACGATATAGTTTTACAAGATAATAATATCATTTGAAAAGTATTCACCATTGAACTTATATTAACACAACAGTAAGTAAAAATTCAAATTTACCGTTGTTTATAAAATCAGAATTACGGCAGGATTAACCAGTATCCGTGAGGTGGCAGCATTGTCTAGCCCGACACGGATAGCATACACATTAAATAAGGAAACCTTTTGATCAAATAATGCTGTATTATAAAAACTATTAAAAATTAAACTTATATTAACCCAAAATAAATAGAAATACAAATTTGCAGTTGTTTATAAAAAAAAATATTACGGCAGTGTCCGTGAGGTGGCAGCATTTTATAGATCACGCGGATACCAAACAAAAGCCGGCAAATGTCACCAGACTGTCTTCTCGGCGTAGTTCCGCAGCCGACCGACAGTCGGTTAAGCGAGACTACGATTGAATATGCGAATATTGCCTATGCTTGCGTGCACGGCTATGGGTGGCCGTTCGAGCCATAACGCGCCAAGCTTGGCCCGGCAAGTTTTTTGTTTGCGCGCAAACGTTACAGCCAATCAGAACGCGTCTAGCTGACCGATCGGGCCATAACGCGACAAACTTGGCGCGGCAAGTTTTTTGTTGGCGCGCAAACCTTTATAGCTGGCCGTTCGGGTCATAACGCGACAAACTTGGCGCGGCAAGTTTTGAAGTTAGCGCGCAAACGTTACAGCCAATAAAGAGTCATGCAGCTAAGCATCGCGGGTTGAACTTGAACTTGGCAGACACAGAACATAATGTAAATAATGAATGCCAGGACGCCAGTAATAACTAAAATAGTTGATGCAACTGGACGCCCTTTAAAATTACAAAATACTGTCTACCTCTAATAGAACATGGTGTACATAATAATAATTTAATTAATAACAAGATAATACTAATGCTAATACTAAGAAAAGAGTAATACTAATCTAATGATACTACTTATACTACAAAAATAGTTTATTACTATACATAATCTAGTTTAATTAAAAAGGACGTGAGAAATTATACAATTATTAATTAATACTGTTCATCAAGCAAGAATAATAATTTCTTAATAGGCAAATATCTGAATATGACTTTATAATAATTTGTTTGAGATTGTGCATTTAATTTAGTGATAGGTGCAGTACATTATACAGGTGCAATAATAGTATGGTATGAAGTTTATAAAACAATCCCTGTTTTTTATTTATGTTCTTATGAGAAACATAAATGAATATTATTGCTTTGTCTGGTTACATGGCTGTGAAGATACATTTTTTTCATGACAGATGCTAAAAGGTATTTTGGACATTGTTTTTTCATTATTTTATCATATAGCTGATATCCTTGAATTATAAATAGATCTTCTAATTTAAGAATATTGAACTTCTTATTAAATTGTAGTTGTTTGTCGCAAGGCTTCACGAGGCAAACATGCGTTTGGTATGTTTTGATAGCAAGCGTTACGTGACTGTAGTGCGCCTTAATCCGTGACAGTGATATAAACTAACATGGCATTTAAAAAGAATACTTTGTTGTTTCGCTGCATAACATAACGACCGGAAAAGTGTAAGCGCGACAGCTTCAACAGCATTGAAAAGAACTTTTCATGAACTATTCACCAAAATAATCATAACTTTTAAGTACATTAATAGGCTTTTTTACTCGTTTAATACAGTATGTTAAGCATACTTATATTTCTAAGACATTCACACTACTCATAACAGCACCTCCGCCCGTTGTGCTTGTATTTTCGGTGTGGAAGCTTTGCACAATCGATCGGACTCTATTCGCTAATCTATCTAAACGCCCGGTATCCATAGTTCTATCCATTTATCCCGCCTAAATACAGGACTCTACATTTTACTTAGATCACTGTTCATTGGTTCAACCTTAAATATAACCCTCAAAGTACCCATTTTGCCGGATCAATTATAACTGACATTTCAGCTCACTATCCTAATTTCATCTTCATCAACAAAAACTCAGATGACCAGAGATATGCACACAAACTGATGAAACGAAGGAATTTTAACAAGTCAAATATTGACAACTTTAATAATTCCCTATTCACAACAAAGTGGGATGACTTGGTAAATAGCGAATGTCCAAATGAGGCATACACCTTATTTATTAACAAATGTATCAGTTTACTTGATAAACACATTCCTGAGCAGATATCAAAACCAAATAAATATAAACACAAAAAACACCCATGGATAACACAAACCATACTTAAATCCATACGTACTCAGGATCACTTGAGTAAAAAACGCATTCACTCTAAAGCGACACCAGATTTTAATAATATTGACCAACAATACAAATAATACAGAAACTTATTGAACAGGGTTATTCGTAATGCCAAATCTCAATGCTGGAACACTAAATTTACACAATCTAAAAATAACACAAAGCAAACGTGGACGAACGTTAAAAACAGATTTCATGTCCACAAAAAGCAAAATTTACCATCATCATTCTAAATCGACAACGAAATGTGTAATGACCCAATGAAAATATCGAATGCATTTAACAATTATTTTGCTAATATTGGCCCTAAGTTAACAGATAAAATAAAAACCACAAATAACTATACCGATTACATGCAGAATCAGTTGCCAAGTAGTCTTGTCATGGAAGAAACCACTTGTGCAGAAATAATTAACATCATTCAAAATATCAAATCAAAGCCAAGTACTGGATTTGATAATATATCATGCTCTTGCTGTGTTTATTGACTTAAGCAAAGCTTTTGACACATTAGATCACAACATTATGCTTGATAAACTATGGCACTACGGTATCAGAATGGTCCCACACAAACTTTTTAAAAGCTACCTTGAACATAGAAAGCAATTTGTTATAAACAAAGATACAACGTCTGATCATCAAAGTACAAAATGTGGAGTCCCACTAGGATCCATTCTAGGACCACTACTATTTTTGATTTATATAAATGATATGCCTTTATCATCTCATACAGCTCAATTCATACTGTTTGCTGATGATACAAGCCTACTCTTTAAAAGCAAAGACCTCAGTAGTCTCACAATTAATGTTAATTCTGAGCTCACACAAATTTCTCATTGGATAAGTGCCAACAAACTTTCACTTAACATAGGCAAAACTAAATGCATGTTATTTCGAAACACTAAAAATCAGATACTCAACCATGAGGAAATTATTCTACATGGTAATAAAATAGAAAAAGTTGATCACTTCAAATATTTAGATTTTGGATTTAGGATTGATAAAAACCTAAACTGAAAGAAAAATACAAATGAAAAATGCAAGAAAATTGCCTAATTATTAGCAATAATTAATAAAATCAAGCCACTGCTACAGTCGTGCACATTAAAACAAATATATACTGCCTTAGTTCAACCTCATTTATCGTTTGGTCTACTTGCTGGATATAGTAATATTCGTGGCAATTTAACTAACATAACCAGACTATTTAAACTTCAAAAAAATGTGTTCGATTAATCGATAAAAGCAAATTTATAGCACACAATGATCCCATCTTTAAAAAGTTCAATATTCTTAAATTAGAAGACCTATTTATAATTCAAGGATATCAACTATATGATAAAATAATGAAAAAACAATGTCCAAAATACCTTTTAACATCTGTCATGAAAAACAATGATCATGTAACCAGACATAGCAATAATATTCATTTGTGTTTCATAAGAACAGAAATAAAAAACAGGGATTGTTCTATAAACTTCATACCATACTATTGCACCTGTATAATATACTGCACCTATCACTAAATAAAAGGCACAATTACAAACAAATTATTACAAAGTCATATTCAGATATTTTCCTATTAAGAAATTGTTATTCTTGCTTGATGAACATAATTAATTAATAATTGTATAATTTCTCACGTCAATTTTTATTAAACTAGATTATGTATAGTAATACATTTTTTTATACTATTACTCTTTTCTTAGTATTAGCATTATTATTATCTTGTTATTAATTACTATGTATTATTATGTACACCATGTTCTATTAGAGGTAGACAGTATTTTGTAATTTTAAAGGGCGTCCAGTTGCATCAACTATTTTAGTTATTACTGGCGTCCTGGCATTCATGATTAACATATGTTCTGTGTCTGTTGTATTGTGTTGTATATATGCCAAATAAAATTTCAAGTTCAAGTTCAACCCGCGATGCTTAGCTACATGACTCTTTATTGGCTGTAACGTTTGCGCGCTAACTTCGAAAGTTGCCGCGCCAAGTTTGTCGCGTTATGACCCGAACGGCCAGCTGTAAAGTTTGCGCGCAAACAAAAAACTTGCCGCGCCAAGTTTGTCGCGTTATGGCCCGATCGGCCAGCTAGACGCTTTCTGATTGGCTGTAAAGTTTGCACGCAAACATAAAACTTGCCGCGCCAAGCTTGGCGCGTTATGGCCCGAACGGCCACCCATACACGGCGGTATATATAGAGCGTACGTACAAGAGCGGCTCGGTCTCAAAGACGAAGGGGATGCGATCTCGCTTTCCGAATTATTTATACTACGAGTCGACTATGGCCTATGCATTGTATTACCCCACTGTATAATAATTTTGTAGTATCGGCTTGAGAAAAAACATTAACTATTTTACTTATATGTAAATCTGCAGTATTATTGGAATGTGTTGAAAATGTCGTTGCCGTGCCAGCTCGTGCAATATGGCTTTTGCGCGGTTCAAAAATGTGTTGTTTCAGCGATGTGACCAAGGCGGCGTCATCGGAGCTGCAGAGGCGCGTATAGGCTATAGCGACATCATGGATATTGAATATTAGTATTCCACTAATTTATATATGGCGCACTTATTTAGTAGTTTTAGTTAATTTAGTATTGGCATGGTTTTGTAAAACATATTTATTTTTAAGCAAATTAGGCAATTCCACAAAAAAATAATAAAAAATAGGCAGTGGCTACGCGTACGTGAGCCGTACGTTTAGGCCGTCAGTCTAAAAATACGGCATTCATTCTGCGCATGCGTATATGCTATTATTTTCAGTTACGTGAGCTCTATTTTTAGCACCTTTGTCTAATATGCGCATGATTTCCATACGTGAGCTTTATCTTGCCTTGCCTTGCCTATCCCGTAGTCTCAGTGGACCGTTGGGGCACCACAGATGGCTTGGCAACCAGCTCCCTCCACTCCTCTCGTCTCTCGGCTTTCCTCATGGCGGCGCCCAGTGTCAAGCCCGTCCATTCCGGGATGTTGTCTTCCCATCTCTTTCTCTGCCTGCCTCGTCTTCTCCCTCCTTGGACCGTACCTTGCATGACCGTCTTGGCAAGCCCTGTTGATCTTGTAATGTGGCCGTACCATCTCAGTTTTCGTTGTTTAACTGTGGTCAGGAGGTCTTCGTGCGGTCCAATGGCTTGACGGGTTCTGTTTCGGACCTCTTCGTTGGTGATGTGTTCTCTGTACGTGATGCCGAGGAGTTTTCTGAGGCATCTCATCTCCATGGCCTGTATCCTTTTCTCGGTTTCTGCTGTTAATGTCCAAGACTCACAGGCGTACAGGAATATGGACATGACTAGGGAGCGCATCAGTCTGATCTTTGAGCTGAGCGCTATATTCCTGTCATTCCAAATGGTCTTGAGTTTGGCGAGTGCTGCTGTGGCCTGGGCGATCCTGGCGAGAATTTCAGGTTTAGATCCTTCATCTGTAATGATTGCTCCCAGATATTTGAATCGGTTGACGCAATCTAGTTTCTCGCCGTTGACCCTGATGTCAGTGCTGAAGCCATTGGTGTTGTTGGTCATCAGTTTGGTCTTTTCTGCATTGATCTGCATGCCGAAGGCTGTAGAAGTCTTATCAATGCGCTCCACCAATTCAGCTAGCTCGTCTTCCCTTCCTGCCAGGCCGTCTATGTCGTCGGCAAAACGCAAGTTTGTGATATTTCTGCCACCAATGCTGACTGTCCCTTCATGGTCATTCAGTGCGTCAGTCATAATTCTCTCCAAGAAGATGTTGAAGAGGGTGGGGGAGAGCACACAGCCTTGTCTTACTCCGACGGTAGTTCTGAACCAGTCCCCTATGCTATTGTTAAGGTAGACTGCGCTGGTGGCCTTTTCATAGAGGTTCTGTATCATTCTGATCAGGTTGGCGTTGATGTTGAAATGCTTCATGGTGGCCCATAGTGCTGCATGCCATACCCTGTCGAATGCCTTCTTGAAGTCAATGAAGACGTGATTGAGGTCTTGCTGGTGTTGGAGGTACTTCTCGCACAATACCCTAAGGTTGAAGATCTGCTCTGTTGTGCTGCGTCCTGGTCTGAAGCCAGCTTGTTCCTCGGCAATGATCTTTTCCGCTTGCGGCTTCAGTCGGTTCAGCAAGATTTTCAGCAAAACTTTGCTCGGGTGGCTGATGAGGCTGATGGTACGATAATTCTGGCATAGCTGTAGGTTGCCTTTCTTGGGGAGGGTGATGATGAGAGATTGGGTCCACGGCGTGGGCCACTTCCCTGTCTGCCAGATCTTGTTGCAGATAGTCAGTAGGGCGCTTATCATGGCTTCTCCCCCTGCCTGCACCAGCTCTGCTGGGACGTTGTCCGCTCCTGCTGACTTCCCCTTCTTGAGCGATTTCACCGCTGCTTCCACTTCTTCGCGAAGGATGGGGTAGTTGTCGTTGTCGGTTGCTGGAGGGACGTTTAGTACTTCTGGGTCTCCTGTGGCTCTGTAGTTGTACAGCTCGGAGCAGTACTCGGTCCATCTCTTTAGGATGTCCTGTTCTTCAGTCAGACATTTTCCATCCTTGTCCTGTATGGTGGTGGTTCGTCCTTGTTTTGTGCTGGTCAGGTCTTTCACCAGCTGGTAAGTTTTCTTGCTGTTATTTTTCTTCATGTTATTTTCGATGTCCTGGCACTGCTCTTCAATCCAGTCCATCTTTGCTTTTTTCATGCCTTTCTTGATTTCTTGGTTAACTGCCCTGTACTGCCTTATTCCTTCTGCATCTTTCTTCTTCTTCTTCAACTCCCTTCGTTTGTCGCACAGATCAAGTAAGTCAGCTGTGACCCAGGGCTTCTTGACTGGGCGATGTGTGCCAAGGATCTCACTGGCGGTGTTGGTCACTGCTGTGTTGAAGGTGTCGATCAACGTTTCCATGTCTGTACCATCAGCGTCCAGAATGGTGAGCGCTGCAAATGTTCCTCCTATCATTGCGTGGAAGGCTTCTGCTACTTCGGGGTCCTTCAGCTTCTCAAGGTCAAATTTGATCCTGGTGTGGCTGGGTTTCTTGACCCTCTTCAGGTGTAGTTTGAAGGTCATCATGACTAGCTCATGGTCGCTTCCAATGTCAGCTCCAGGAAAGCTCCGTGTCTTGGCAATGTTCACACTGGACCGGAAGCGCTTCCTTACCATGATGTAGTCTATCTGGTTGTGGTACTTTCCATTTGGGCTGTGCCACGTGGCTCTTCTGGATGCTTTGTGTGGGCCAAAGGTGTTCGCCAGCATAAGGTCGTTGTAGCTGGCAAATTCTAGGAGCCTTAGGCCTCTCTCATTTGATCTGGTGTTGCAGTATCTTCCACATGTGCCTCTCCAGTTCTCATAAGCATCTTCTCCTATCTTGGCATTCCAGTCGCCTTGCACCACTAGGATGTCTTTTTTTGGAGTTTGGTCAAGGACTTCCTGCAGTTGTTCGTAGAAGTCTTCTACATCGTTATCGTCATAGTCTGATGTTGGGGCATACGCCTGTATGATAGTGATGTTGAATGGCGTTGCCCTCAGGCGGATGGTGATAAGTCGGCTGGAGATTGGCCGACAACCCATGACGCAGTTCACAGTGTTTTTGTGAATGAGGAACCCGACTCCTTGTTGGTGTTTGTCGTCTCTACCACTGTAGAATAGTTTGTGTCCTTCCTGGGTGGATGTCTCTCCGATGTTTTTCCACCGCATTTCACAGAGTCCTAGGATGTTCCAGCGGTATCTGGTCATCTCATGAGTGAGTTCTTCTAACTTGCCTGCTTCTCTCAATGTTCTTACATTCCATGTGCCAGTGATGATGTTGCTCCTGGCACTAATCTTGTTTTCCGGTATATCAGTCGCACACTTTTCACCTCCGCCCTGGTATCCAGCAGAAGGCGCGGCCCTTTGTAACCCGGGCGACGGCCGATCCGGTGTGGGTTGTGTAGTGGTTGTCATCATCATGTGGTGTATCTAGGGCAGATGTCGCATGGCGGAGCCCATCCCTCTCCATGCCTGACCACAGCCGATGTCCTCCATCTAGGTGGCTCGCCTTGGTCGCGAACACGAGGTCGTTGTAGTTCGTCTGGGAACTCTTCCGCCCTGGCCGGTGACCTGCGTCAAGGAGGTCCTTCGCCCAGTGGTGCCGTGTTAACACCACCCCCTCACCTGGTTTGGTCCGCCAGCTGAAGCGGTTTGCCGGGGCATGGCGCTTGGAGCCACATGTGAGAGATTTAGAGGATGGATGGAGACCAATGATGCCTGTCCACCCAAAGGTGCAGCATGCCAGACATCAAAGGTAGTACCCCTAACCAGAGCCCCCTATACCCCCTTTATCTTTAGCACTCAGATATAAAAGTAGGCAGGTGCCTAGGTGAATATTTTTTTGCGAGACGGACGCAACATCCATGCGCAGAAGAAAAAAAATTGATGTGCGCGCATCCTCACGTACGGTTAGGCCACGGGTCTAAAGATACGGCTCACGTACGCCTAGACACTTCGTAAAAAATAAGCAGAGCCAGGGGATGTTGAAAATAGGCTTAATTTCAATTAATTGGTAATAGGTAACAATTCACATTTATTAATATGAGTTTTATTCAGTTATGATTGCCAATGCAAGTTGCTAGAAAAGTATGAAATTGTTGTTTTATATTTATTAAATATTTGTTTCTTCAGTTTGTCCATGTTAATGTAAAATTATTAATTATAATGTGCCATTCAACCAATATTATGATATTATTAATAAAATATCACTACTACTATTCCTAATTATAATTAATAATAATGCAATTACTTCTAGAAATGTTAAACATGAATAATAATTATTGTTTGTTATTTATTTAAATGCTTGGCATGAATATACAATAATACTGACATCATGTGCTTGGTGAATTATTGTAGTTATTGCATGCACTTTTAATTGTTTTATTTCAGAAATCTCACACCTGAAATAATACACACATTTGTACGCATAACTACAAGCTTCGTTTGACTGAAGATGATACAGCAACATATCTACGCTCTCTGAAGATACAGTCCCTGTGGTCGTAATATGTACACTGCAGTTTTAATAGACAAGAACACAACATTAGTTTATTGCCCGAACAAAACTGTACCTGTCAGTGAAGATACAGAACCTATAAAGGCTTCAATATATCACATGCATCATCCGCTTACACTAATTTCTGATTTATTACATAACTTGTCTCGCTGAATGTGACACATGATACACATATATATACACTGAACATAGTGAGGCGGAGTAACTGAGCATCTTCTTCATCTTGCACTTTATCCCTGTGGAGGGTAACGCAGAAAGCAGTCTTGCATTTGGCACAAGAGATGTTGGAGTCGGTGACGAAACACTGTGAACAGTTTATAAACATTACTTCATCAGTTCATGTTGAAATGCTGAATATTATGAAACAATAACATGTCATTACTGGCCTCTATTGAGCCTGCAGCATTTGTCCAACCTGTAACCTCACGATCATCCATAAACAAGTGAAGTATGACAACTGTGCTTCTTTGTCATGCATTGATATGTTGAGTTAGCTGTTTAGTTAATATTTATTAAGAAAGGTATTATTTATGCTGTAATGACATGATGGTTGATCATAATGTTTCATGTGGTTCTAGACATTGCATACATTATATTTACTTCATAATTATTTACTGCTGGCTTTCATCAAAACGCAACTATTAGTCGAGTTAGCATGCTGACATTAGCCAATATTAACTTGTTAATTAAGTTAGTGTTAATATGAAATTACTGGGTAATGTGTATTTACTACCGTAATTAATGTGGGAATGCCTTAATAATTATGGACATTACAGATTTGTATTCATGTGTAAGTCTATACAAAGCACGGCTACTAATCATATATTGATTTATTAATTAGTTTATTATTATTATAATATAACTGTTTAATGTATATATCTTACCATAAGTAAGGTGGTTCTACACATTTCATGTTTATAATATTATAAACATATTCATGGACATTGTGACATTTTACAAAAACGTTTCTGTCTGTTGAGGTTGCCTGCTAATTATCGCCTATTAACTAATTTATTTATTTATTATTACATGACTAGTTAATATATATATTATTCTCGTAGTCAACGTGGTTATGCACACTGCATAATATGTATAAATATATTCATATTTATGAACTCTGCTGGTCTTAATTAGAATATTTTGGTATGTTAACTTGGTGCACTACTTAACTAATATTGGCTAATTAACTTCATCAATTAGCATGAATAAACATCAACAAATATTTATTAACAGAAACCACAAAAATGAGCTCATTTTACTATTACCCATCTGTGCCAAGTCAATCGCTCGTGTTGTGCGAGTGACATACTGCCATTACTGGCCGGCCCGCCAGTCGAACATGTGAATAACAACTTGCCGCATTAATAAAAAACTACGACTATTTCAGAAGAAACAGTTGCTATTTAAACATACTTACAAACATGTCTTCTTAATCAATAACATGGCACTTACGCCCGTGAGAAGGCAGAAGTACCGCGTTTACTATGTGTCCGGACAAATAGCGCGATGTCGAGCTATTTATCTGTATTTATCCAGCCAAATAGCGCATACGCAAGCATGGGCTATTTGTCCGTATCCGGACGAATAGCCTATACGCAAACATGAGCTATTTGTCCGTATCCGGACGAATAGTGCCCCAGGCTATTCGTCCGTATCCGGAAAAATAGCCACGGCCATCTTTATAACGTCAGCAGATTGACATATATCAGATATATTTTAGACATCACGCCAACTAATATAATTTATATTAGATATAGCTTTATTTACTTAAAAATTACATTGACAGTGCATGGCAATTGTTTTGCAATAGCAATGTAAACATATGCTATATATATATATATATATATATATATATATATATATATATATATATATATATATATATATATATATATATATATATATATATATATATATATATATATATATATATATATATATATAAGAAGCATAATGTTGGTAGTTGTTATTTAAATGAAATATTAAGCAATTAAAGTACAGATATGTAAAGTTATAAATTTCATGAAATTTTCTGTCGGTTTGCTAATTATATGTCGTTTTGCATATCAACCACACATATTAAATTTTGTTTAAACTTATATATAATATATATGAATCCCAGTGGATCCAACTAAATAAATAGTCACAACATATCGTCAAATACGGGCCATTTTAGTTGCCTAATCACAACAACGATGATGGACGACGGGGACCACCAGCTTGGCGTCATGGATGCCATGGTCGGTATTGCCTGCGGTCTGCAGCGTATTTGCTACTTTACACAACGTTGCCTTCTAGTCCAGTGACCTGAGCAGCCTCATTTCCCTTTTCACCCTGAACTACTTCTTGATATTCTACTTTTTCACAATCGCCAACACAACGCAGGCATTTTCGCGGATTATTTTTATGATGGCTGCCTGATGGACAAAGACGTCTTCTTTGGTATCAACTCTATTTATGAATCCATGTCCGCTTTTCACGCTGAACTATTTCACGGTACCGGTGACCTTGGTGGCTATCACTTTTGCTACGGGGACTCCGCCTACAATCTGGTCGTAGGACGCGGTCGTCAGGGTGCCCCGTTCCTCCACCCCTGGGCCATTTCTCATGGTGGAGGAAACTAGTTTAAACTAGCCATTGGGCAATGGCGTCCGGTGTGTCCGTTCTTGTGGCATTGGTAACACTCCAGGTCGACGTACCTCCGGCGTGGGACCGGGGCGGAAGGTCGCTGCAGCGTGGCAGACACATTAGATGGCGCTCCAGCACACATCGTCAGCTGTTCTCTCTGCTAGCTGTGCCAGCACTTGTGTCAGCAGGTTTCGGCGACTTCGCCCCACAGTTTGGTGAACCCCCGCTGCGTATATTTGGGTCCTGCGCACGCCTCACTCACTTGCGCCTTCACCCTGCTTGTGGTCGCACCCTCCACCTCGTCGAACCACCTTAATGCGACTTTCCGTAGAGCCAGAAAACTGACGGCCGCATCTTTCTCGATCCGCCTCTTCATGTCCCACCGGAGGTGCACATCCCGCACGTTCTCGACGAACTGGTCGCGCAGCATCACGTCGCGTTCCGCTGAACTCCTTGGTTCCAGTCGCTGCAGGCGATCGGCGATGTCGATCAAGCCGTGCAAATAAGACGCTATCGGCTCGCCGGGCAACTGCTTCCTGTGAAAGAAACGACGGAGCAGCTGGATGGCGTTTTCCTTGTCGCCAAACACATCATCCAAGGCTACGAGTAAACTGTCGGCATCCTTCTGCACCGCGCTAGGCCGACAACGGACCTCCAGTCGGGCAGCGCCATCGAGGTGGCTGAGCAGGAAGTTGGCCGCTGCTTCCCCGCTCAACTTCTGCACAAGAATGCACGAGCGTGCTTCTTCCGCCCAGTCGGAGAGCAGCGGATCCTCCGTGGCACAGAAGCGACGCAGCTTCCTCTCTCGCTGCTCAACGAACGTCGGTGCCGCCTGTGCAGTTCGTAGCCGTTACAATTCCCAATGGCCGTCCTGAATATGCTGCTGCAACGCCTCTAGTTGCTTCTGAAGATCCTCCATCTCGTCCTTTCGCAGTCGCCGTTAAATTACAGAATAAGAATTTTGAAAGATAAAAAGAAAAAATAGGAAGAGAAGATAGAATTACAATTATTTATCTGAATACCTTATCCCACTTCTGACACCAAAATGTGATCTGCGGCGCTCCGCGGGTCCCCAAACCAATCGAAGACAAACATAATAGGTAAGTTCTTATAGAAGAGTTATTAACAGAATGAATTAAAAGTAAAAACGTCCCAAATAAAAAGGTGACTATATTACAAGTTTCAAACATGCAAAACGATAAATAGTGTTTACAGCCTAATCCAAACGGCGACTAACCCTAACCAAATTAAACGACGACTGCTATTCGGAATTTAGCGTTAATCCCGCGCGCAAAGATGACAACAACCGGTTGCGCAACCGTCAGCGCGCATCGTTATCTGGGCCCGCACGCACTATAGAGGCCGGGGTAAAACAGATAAGCACGATGCTAGGGTTGCAGCGGTTAACGTTAACATAAAATGTATGTAATTATAATGAATATCGCTATATATAATTATATTCAGCGACTGGGCTTACGCATACAAGTCACGTACAGGGTCAACACGCACTCGCACACACGCACGCACGCACATAATTATATATATAATATTATGTGTATATTTATATATATATGTATATATATATATATATATATATATATATATATATATATATATATATATATATATATATATATATATATATATGTATATATATATATATATATATGTCATGCACAGGCCATGAAAACGATTAACGATTACAATTAACGATTAATTAGTTCCTTAACGCCCCCTGGCGATTAACGACTAGTAATTAGCAGTCACAATAGATGGCACTGCAGTTGGTTGCGTGGGAGGAAGGCGCGGGACTCGAGAATTGCGACCAACGATCGAAGTCGAGATGTGATGAATTATCTTGAAAGATTGATACTCGCTAGAGGGCGGCATTGAGCCAACGAGTGAGAGCAGAAGTAGTCACCCAGATGGTCGCTGGAGGTTAGCACTGACGTCAGGCTGTGGACAGGGTCTTATCGTGTGTGATGTAAATAAAGAGAATTGTGAAACGATGATCCAGCGCTCCGCGTCCATCCTTGACATATATATGAAACGTAACTAAATTTACTGACTTCGGAGAATTATGTATAAATTATAACAAAATCTAGCCACTTGCGATTTTTGCGGACGCAAGGTTGGTAGAGGGCGACACCGGTCAACAAGCTCGCCCGTATCTGAGTGGTACCCGGTGATCTCGGACTTTCGCGATCTCGGACTAAGTGATCTCGGACTGTTTCGGTGATCTCGGCCAGTGTGCGGCAGTGATCTCGGACTGTTTCGGTGATCTCGGACTAAGTGATCTCGGACTGTTTCGGTGATCTCGGACTAAGTGATCTCGAACTGTTTCGATGGATACACACACACACGCACACACGCACACACGCACGCACGCACGCACGCAACTTGTTCCCATGCAATGCATATGCATGCATGCCTGTGCAATTTATTGTTGATAGAACGGCATCAACGGTTTCGCTCTTGCATTGAACCCGTGATGCCATCATTCGACGTCGTTGTTCGTTCTCTGAGAAGTATTTCTAAATATGTGTGAGGGTTATGGGGGTGAGGTTATTGTGTGCAAATTATTTATTACAAGTTGTTCCCGTGGCTTATGACTGTATAACGGAAAGACGTTTGTCCAAAACCATTTATTGTGAGAAAAATGCATGCCAATTTGCTGTCTCTTGTAGGAGATCTATGTTTAAAAAATAGTAACGGAGTATATCATCAGGCACGTACGCTGATTTGAGGCACATTTGACACGCCAGATTTGCTCAGCTCCTCTTTAGCATAGGAAGAAAGGGATTAGGCATAACGGATTTCTTTTGTTGTTACTCGCCAACATCAAATGGAGGCATTTCTCACCCAAGTGTAGAGCTTTGAGTAAATGAAAGCTTTCTGTGGTCGAATCCAACGACTGATTTCATATGTGCTCATGGCGTGATTACATCGTTTAAAGTCACTTATGTAAAACCACAAACAACGCAACAACAACAAGGGTGTTAACTCAATTGCTGTACGTGGTTTCCATGCGTCGTAACAAATCAAAGAAAACTCATGAAAGAAATAATCTGCTTAATACCGCTGCAGTGCACGAGTAGACAGCCGATTACTATGGCCTGCCTCAAAACGTTCATAAATCATAGAAATATGTGCCCAATATAGCAAAGCAAGTCGATAATGTTCGCAACTCCCAAAGGATACAATTTTAAGTGTCGATTGTTCTAATAGTTAAAAAATTTGCATGATCGATGCTATTTTCCTGCTTGGAAGTCGCTTGTGTGCTTACGTGCGAGCATGCGTGTGTATGCGCGCGTGCGTATGTGTTTCAAACGAGGAAGATGTGATACATCTTTTCTGCTTCCGATTATAATTTATGTTGTAATTGAGATGCCACAGAGTCCTGGAATACTTTAAAATCTACGCTGCATGCAATGATTATACCTTTTAAGGTAACGGCTCTGTGAAACAATAAACAACATTAAGGGTGTTAAGTCAATTGCCGTACATTGTTTCCATGCGTCTCAACAAATCAAAGAAAAAACATGAAAGGAGGAATCTGCTCAATAACGCAATGCACGAGTAGACAGCCGATTACTATGGCGTGCCTCAAAACACGTTCACACAGCCCATAAATCAAAGACAAACGAAAATATGTGCTCAATATAGCTCAGCAACAATTGGAAGTCGATTACGTTCGCACCTTCCCTACGGACACAAATCAAATATAAACAATAAAAAAAGGACTATTACGAAACAATTAAATTACCACGCATTCTACCTTTTTAATTAATGTATATTGCATTAATACTCAGTTGTGTTGTTATAATGCCAAAAATTAAACTACGTAAAACCTGGTTCTTAGAAGAAGACTATCAAACAGAATCCACTCAAACAGATTGGTTCCTTGCTCAAAACTTGGCGGATCGTTATAACATTTGTATTGCATTGCAGACTCAATAAGTTCACCGAAACAGTCCGAGATCACTTAGTCCGAGATCACCGAAACAGTCCGAGATCACTGCCGCACACTGGCCGAGATCACCGAAACAGTCCGAGATCACTTAGTCCGAGATCGCGAAAGTCCGAGATCACCGTGAAGCATCTGAGTACATGACAACAACGAAAGGACACGTGCTGTCAACAACCTGAAATGGGGAAACTATCTCTAAAATCAGTGTCAGCATTTAACTTATTATCATTGAGTGTCACGCTGGTACACATGATGACGGGACGGTACCTAACGGAATATGCAGATGTCATTAGGAATCCGGAGTATGCCGTCAAAACGTTGGTCGTAACAATCGCGGTATTGACTTTCTGCGGCAGCTTTATTTTTTCGTGGACAGATCTTCCCAAATGGCGGGTATGTATACAATAGTGCCAGTGCATATTATATATAACGCAGTATTTAGCACATGTCCCACTAGCTCCATCAAATAGTAACGTGCTTGGTTTCAAAACGCAGTGCAAAGGATGTGAGCGATAATACCGGAGTTATAGGATATCACTTCACGATAAAATCATATAATTTAATAGATATTACGTCAAGCTGTCAAATTTGACAGTTACTGAGACAACGTTGACACTCAGATATTAATATGTCACACATTAATTAGCCTACCCTTAGTAAGTAAGTACTCAAGAAGTAAGTAAAATTGAAGGACAGCTAGCTAGCCTAGTCCTAGAGCTCATGAAATATTTTGGATTAATTCAATAATTGTGCCATTCATCATTCATGTGATGTAATCTTCCAGTTAACTGGCCTAAATTATTACGGCCTTTTCAAAACGGTGTTGTCACCTTTTTCAATGTATATGTGTTTGGAATGTCATTGTACATCATTTCCGGTACAAATAACTGAAATAAGTCAGATATTATTATTTTTTTAATTAACTATTGTATTAATTAAATGATATTAATTTAATGTCATTGAGTCAACGTAAACAAGCTGATATCATATGGCTTGAGCAATTAGTGCAACCGAGGCACATTAGGACCAACTTAACGACATTAAATTTATATAAAACACAATTTAAAAAATAACATCTGATTTCTTTGTACCAGAAGTGACGTAGAATGACATTCCAAACACATACACATCAAAAAAAGGTGGCAAAAGCATCTTGAAGAGGCCTTAATAATTTAGGCAAGATAAAACTGGAAGATTACAATGATGTAATTGGTCATCACAACACACCATCTAGAGCTACCTGAGTCGAGGTAACAAATACCAGATGGTGGCTGTTCAACGCCGCTGTTGTGTAGCTAGTGTTTGCACGAGTGAGTACTGTGTGAAATGTATGCATGCTGTTTGGGTTGGACATATCTATTGCATATTCCTGAGCAGCAATATTATAGTACTATTACATAATTATTACAGCAGGGATTGTGGCAGATGGGTTAATTTACTCTACTCGTTGGTGAATACAGCCATCCATTCCAATGATACAGGAAGATTAAAAAACATGCCTTGAGGCTTACTTCCATGTTTCAACAAGACACTATGTTTTATGACGGAGTCATCAGCCCCAGTACCGTACTGAGACTGATGCAATCAGCAGCGCCCCCTAGGTCATGAGAATAGCGTACGTGAAATCTTACCACTGAGAGTGAGAGTAGGTCCTTTCCCCTTGGTACCTGTTTGTATTCTGTAGGTGTATCAGACATGGGGTCAAATACATTGGTACCTTTTTTTTATAAAGTATTTGTAATTGTATATGTATTTGACTATTTTGACTTTGACATTCAGAAATTAAAAGTATTTATATTTAAATACTTTCCTAAAGTATTTGACATTTTCAAATACTTTTTCAAATACATTGTCAGTATCAACATTTCTGTTTCAGGATCACATGTAAAGCCTGCCAAACTGATTGTGTTCACTTCATATCACCTTTCACCAAACCATTTGTTTTCAACCTTCAAAAATACCCATTGATTGATTGCAACATTAATATGTCTTTCACCCAGTACAGTAGTGCTAATTACTGAATAAGACACTTGGCAGTAGGTGTTCCCATGGCCTTAGCAGTGACCAAAAAGTTTGTTTGCTCAGAACCAGATGCTAGACTAGCACCTGACAGTGACCATAGGCCAATATCCCCTTTGTTCTTTAGTCAGGCTCCAAGCTAGCACCAGGTTATTCTGGTCTCCAGGCTGTCTTTCAAATTGAACAGTCACACTTCCACACAAGATCCTAGCAGTCATTAGCATTGTGTGTTCTGAGGGCAACATAGGCATTTTATTATAGACCTCCTGGCTTAACTTAATTAACAAACAACATTATGGCCATTACCTCTATGAATGGAGGTCCCTTAATCACTTGGATGTAGTTAGCAATAACAAGACTCCCTTATGACAGATATGAGCTAAGTTTACACTAATTATGCTTTTGATGTCTCAATATATGGTTTGCATTTATTTTATCTATATATAATAATATATCCTGAAAATGAAAAGTATTTGAAATACTTTACAATTACACTGTATTTGCATTTAACCCATTTTAGCCGATTTTAATGTGACGCCTGTGCCTCCTCAAATATTAGACCTAGATGTTTACAAATATTGCTTGCGACATTGTCTTTGCTCTAGCGCCTTTATTATTCAATTCTCACAATAGCATGTTGTATGCATGTTGTAGATAATAAAGGTACCTATACAGTGGTGTCAAAACTGTTGTCATAACTTTAAAATATGTTGACCATTTCTTGGTTGACACTATGACAGTTTGTCATAACTTTAAAATATGTTGACCATTTCTTGGTTGACACTATGACAGTTTGAAACTTGTTGTTAAATATCTACTTTGTTGCGGTGTAACTTTTTTATGCTTGGATTTCTACTGCTACGAGTTGGGTTTATTTAAAAGAACATTAAATTATCTACACACTGGTATACATTTTTGTATAATATATTACACATTGTAGCTGTACACGTGACCAAATTCCTGGCTGGAGGACATTTTTTTATGTTCAAGAACAAAAACTATTACTGTTAAATTTTGAAAACGCGATAAATATTTTTGAGAACGGAAGTATCCAAAATAGCCACAATTTAATGTTATATGTCTAGATAGGTGTCGCATTTATTGCGTCTCTTAATCACTAGATGCAACCACGTAAACCGAATTCAAACGCTGTGATGTATTCGCTGGCCGGCTATGGCCGACCTGAGGAGATTCGAGGTGACCGTCAATGCCCGACTTGAGTGCTAATCGGTTTGCATTTAAAATTAGTTGTAATTATATTTGAATCTCACAAGAGTATTTGTATTTAAATACATTTCAGTGTATTTGAGCCCATGTCTGAGGTGTCTTATTTCAGGTTTCCAGCATTGCAAAGGGTGGTGTATTGTACCTGGTGTCTACTGCATTCATCCACTGTATTGCAGTTCTCTATGGAGCTCCACTGATTGAGTAAGTTCTCTCCACAAGTTTATTACAGTATACATATAGATATCATAAGATATGGCCATTTTTGTCAGACATGTGTAAGCATGGAGGTGGCATTTACACTTTCTGTGGCCAGTCTTGAATTAAACAGAAGTGTGCCTTAAATGTGCATGCATATGGCTTGAATCCAAAACAAACCCAAGCTGAATAAAGTTTTTAATTCTTGTAGTAATTATTGAGCCTACAGACGCTAAATATCTCTGGCATGGAGTTTTGCATAATACCCCCAAAATTACAAACAGTTGGTAAACACGTATGTTTAAGTTAACAAAGACAGACAATACAGTACATGTAGTACCTTCCAACATCCTCGATTTAGCCATGACCTGTCTGGTTTCCTCAGTCAAAGCCATAAGTGGACCACAGTACAACTCATTCTGTGGTCTTCCTGGGAATGGAACGGTCAACTTACGTCCCTTCGAACTGTTGTTGATGTTTTCAGTGTAATGTGTTAATATACTGTACATCTAAGAGTTCCTAACAGTCACACACTTCTCAAGGGTGGCATTTACACAATCTGTTTGGCAAGTGGCAATAACTTCAAATTTTGTGACTGTATAATTGATTAATATCTCCTGAGAAAGCTAAGCCAAAAAGTGAAACTCCGTATATGACGCCTACTAATTACGAGTCTTGTTCTACACTGCCCCACCAGGTCGGCCAGCGAGACCTTCCACTTCTCCTGGTTGTTGGCCACTGCTGCAGTGCTGCCACCTTGTGCCCTTCTAGGGACTCACTCTGACAGATGGCTGAGGGTGTTTGCAAGAAACAGGTGCTTGGTTTTTTGTTCGACTTTTAAACAGTTACACCTTATTTTTTTATTCATAAGTTTAGTTTGTTTGTACTCTACTCATGAGGGGTATTACATATTATTATATAAATTATTCAGTAATGATGCCCTTAAGACTATCAATTTGGTTTTCCATCAAAGAATTACATCATATTTTGGGTTATGCTGTGTACATAATAACAATGCACAATCCATTCTGTTCTGTCACAAGATGTATTAAAGTAAGGATACCAGCTCCTATGTTTATTGCTTCATTTAGTATTACGTTTTACAACTTGCATATAATATGGTATTGACGGTTTACTACCTGCCAATTTGTGTTTAGTTACTATATTCAGCTTGGAACAATGTTCGCACGTTCAAATTGTAAACAAAACATCCAGTTCCAAAACAAAATTGGTTGGATGCCGAGGTGAGCTGAGGTAACCGTAGTACCTTTTGACGTTAACCTTCCTGCGATCTATACAACAGACTTCCCATTACAAATGACTGCTTGCCCAGTTGTGGGCAGAGGAGCTGGCACCCTCCCTTTAGAGGTGAACTGACTGTGAAAAGGTAAATGTATTAGAAATTTGTAACCAGACTGATGACCCTCGTCACTCCCCACCTCTTGTGTCTGTAGTGACATGCTCTGTCCACAGTCCTGAGCCAGGGGTGGAGTCCAGCGTACATCTGACCACCCTGTGCAGCATCATAGGAGCCTGGCTGGGAGCCTTCCCCATCCCTCTCGACTGGGATCGGCCCTGGCAGGTAAGGACTTTCCCTTGTTTACATCTGTGTCATTGAATCATAGTCCAAGTCAATTAGAATGTGGACTGGAGTCGTCGTCAGACATGGTGCCCAAGTACATTTTCATGAATACAAGTACAGCAGTGAAGTACTAGTATGAGTACTTTGCTGGTGGATGAGTACGAGTACAAGTACATTGCTAAAACCTGGAGTCATGATCAGTTGATGTTTTATGATTTATTGGTGACAGACCTATATGAATTTTTGCTGAATTAAATTACTGCTTTCCTATATGGCATCTGTATTATAATAAAACAGTTTAATGCATAAAAACAGTTTAATGCATCGAAAAACAGTTTAATATACTCAAAACGTTCTGATAAGATTTCTTCAGGCATACCATGAACTGTTACTGTTAAAAAGTGTGTCCTGTCTCCCTTAGCTATGCAGAATAAATTGATTCTGTTGTGGTTGGATGGATGCCACAGGGATAGTTTGCAGAATTTTAGTTTTTTATTTATGCGTTATTTTGTTTGTAGGTGTGGCCACGAAGTTGTGTCATTGGTACTGTCCTCGGCTACTGCGTGGGGCTCCTTCTGTCTGCCGTCCACCTTATTCAGCAACATCGTCAGCTGCCCAAGCACAAACTTACATAGCGACCAGGTCTCGGCAACTATACACCACATACACATGGTTGTATTTTGTGATATATGTTCATTGTTTATTATTTTTTAATAATTTCTGTATTCTTCAATGTAATATTATGTAGCAACGTGTGTAAATAAATGTGTCAATTAGGAATGTGTTTTGGTGTTTACGTTCAGCAACATCTATTGTACCACGTATTGTATTTCCGTCTATGCTGCTTGTAATACACTATATCATTTTAGCGTTGTCTAATTAGTGTCTAATAATAATAACAGCATTATTTACGTGCAATCCAGTAACATTGCGCTAAGCTAACATGTCAGATTGACAACTGCACACGATCAGTACAATCGGTAACCACCCTCTACTCTGTCACCCCCATCCCTTTTACCCTGTCACCCATGCCCCTTCCCAGCAACACAACATTTTATTTATCTAATCTCAAGAATAAGGAATAAAATAACTAACATATTACAGAAGAATAAAACACGGGGTGGATAAATTACACTTCCACTTACAGTTACAAACATGTCACGGTCTAGTGTTTTCTGGGCACAACTGACACACATTTGCCAATTCAGTCAGGTAACATTGACATGGCATAAGCGAAGAAACTACAGAATCAATCTGTCTTTGGTCTGAGATTCCAGAATTGTCTGCTTGCTGGAAGTTGTTCAAACAAATGGCGAAGCATATAGGACCTGAT
Source organism: Oasisia sp. SBJ-2009 (assembly GCA_964017155.1). Taxonomy (NCBI): domain Eukaryota; kingdom Metazoa; phylum Annelida; class Polychaeta; order Sabellida; family Siboglinidae; genus Oasisia; species Oasisia sp. SBJ-2009. The sequence continues at coordinate 41,347,223 of OZ024856.1, forward strand.
AATTTTATCTCTCATATAACTGATTTTTGTGTGGAATTGCTGTTGTATCAAAGCTTGCAGGAATTTAATGAACACAGTCACACATAGATACATTTACAAACAATTTCTTTAATACAGATACAATAATACAATATATTCATAAATAAACTGTATATATTTTTACATATGGCAAAATCCTTTACTCGGAGCAAGCACCGACAAACAAGGGTGGAACTTCCTCTTCTGTTGATAATCCACAAAAACAGCTGCATTTGTACATTATATACACTTGTTTTACACAAAAACATTGCAGCACATTAATCACAATACTTTTGAACATCAAAATAAACGTTGCAATTACAATAGCAATGTATGCACCTATAAAATAGTTAACAGTATACTGCATGGTTTTGTATGGTTCATTCCCTGTGAGTCTTCATTTGACAGCAGAGATTACACATGTACCAAAGAAACATTTATTGACACATCTCTTCAGGGTATTGCAAAATGTCTACATGTTTTGTATAATTGAATGTTGCCGCCGATGACAACTATAAGAATGAACTTATATTCTATGAAAACAAATTTCCATGCAATGTTTTATAACGTAATATTTAACTATTCATAATTGTGTTAGCAAGCAATCACTGACAACGCATACAGTAATTAGGTAACAAACATAAATGACCACCATAGTTACAGACTATGACCAGCACGTTTAATATTGATCTGTGTTACTCAAACAGACGGCTTCGCCCAGTAAACATTGAAGACACAATTTGTTTGGCTCCTATACCGTCTGCACTCTGCAGTCATAAAGTGTAAATTTCTAGTGACTAATCTATATAACAGAAATTGGCAGGTATTCTGTGCACTGTAAATGGCGCACTACTTGAACACAATACAATCTACAACTACAATCACATAATAATAATAATACTGCAGCTTAAGCTAGAGCACGCTCACAATGGTATAAGTAAATGTATTCAGTAGCTGTAAATGACATTTTCAAGTAACAAAATTACATGCAACTACTAGTACAATAAATGTAAATAAAACTCCACTTTGGAGGCATTTAATGCACACACAAATGTGTGACTCACACTGAAACTACATACATACACATGATAATCATGTGAAAAACATGACTGCAACTGTACACAAACAGTATATTATTATCATTGCACATCTTGACTCTACATAACATATATGCTAATTGATCTTATCTCCTTGCTGTATGGTTTTTTATTTCGAAACATTCAAAAATAATGTTTCATTAAATGCTGTTTGCATTTTATAAACAAACACTAATAAATTCAGTTAATATTAAGACTGTCACCATGCGGAACGTGCCCGAAGCTGGACAACTCACAACCGGTTGTTAACGTAATCTTGATTCATGGAATCACATAAATTGATGAGTTATGTCTGGCATCACAAAACAACTCTAAATGGTAAGATGCTATTTGCATATATCATGCAGACATCCAAACTGCTTCTTTCTGATTATACTGTACACTTAATTAAGTATATTCGTAGCCATGAAACTATGGAGTGACGTTTGGCGTTACAAAAACAAGTTGCTATTTGCATATATTATGCACAGCACATTCAAATTGCATATTACTAATTGCATTGCACCTTGAAGTATTTTCCTAACATTGCACGTAGGTTAATCTACATTTGCCTTTGTGACTGTTGTTTCCCTGTGTCGCACATATGAAAATGCTTTTTCCACCGTTTCATCTTCTGGATCTCTCTCCATCTGCTCCACGGCTGGTGTTTCTGGCTCCTCTATGGGAGTTCTCCCCTGGAATGTTTGACTTTCTCCCGCAGTTTCAACAGACCCCAAACTCTCCGGAGAAGTGACAGCCGCCGCTGTGACACTTCCACTGGACGATGATGATGTCACAACACCGAGCTGCTGTGACCTTTGTCGGCTGTGACGTCGATCTAGATGGAAACACCACAAGTGTTTACATGTATACGCAGTCATGTCTCGTGTATCCAGTTTTCAATAATCTGGTGGTTTCACATTCTGCACGTTTTGTCTGGCAACCATCTTGATACATTGTATAATAAGGTGTCTTACTAATCTGACTGGGGACTTTTTTTTCACAAAACACAACTGTTTAGGTTTTGGATGCTACCTGAATGAAAATAACTATGTAGTGATCAAATCTCCAGAGGGCACCAGACAGTGACAACTGATGCTTTTGGTTTGTTCAACTGTGGGAAATGCCAACCAGCAGTCACATATCAATTAATTTTCAAAGACGTCCGTTGCTAATTTGGAATACATGGATTAAGCAAAATTAACAATCAGTACTGACTACAATCCAAGCTGTCATAACGCTGACAAAAAGCAATAAAAATTATATTCTCTCAAGAAACTCACCCGTCATACTTTGCTAACTTTTCACACTCCAAAAAGCTCCACACTAACCCCTACAGTAATAAACTTGCATAGTATAAAACCATTACCTAATCTTCTTGCACTTGACCTTCGCCTTTCGTCACCTTGACCCGGTGACCCATCGTGCTGACCTGTCAAATCTAGGCCAAAGTTCCTGTTCACAGCGAACCTGTACCAGGTCATGAGTGCAACGATGCTGAGAAAGAACATGTTGGTTCCAACTCCGAGGACAGCCGAGAATACTGGCCAGTAGAAGATCAGGTGTCTGAAAGGGAGCATCAATTATCTCAAAAAATCATTAGTCGAGTTGGTGGACATTAATTAATGAACACTTTCTGTGCTCTTATTCAACACTTCTTAGCGATATTTTAGAACGTAATCTGACTACGCATCATTAATGAGTCACACTCTTGGAATGTCATGTTTTAGTCACACTCATGGAATATCATGTTTTAGTCACACTCATGGAATGTCATGTTTTAGTCACACTCATGGAATGTCACGTTTTAGTTACACTCATGGAATGTCATGTTTTAGTCACACTCATGGAATGTCATGCTTTAGTCACACTTATGGAATGTCATGTTTGAGTCACACTCGTGGAATGTCATGCTTTAGTCACACTCGTGGAATGTCATGTTTTATGGTGGACCGTTTTAACTGTCAACTGCTAATAAATAAAACTACCAATACATGCCCTAGCATGACCACATTTTCAATGATCCAAATTATTTTAAATACCTTACACGTCTAGAATATAAAAAACATTAACACTCATATTTTTTTACCAAAAAAACCTACCTACATATTTTTTACTCTTTACTCAAACTTCTTCACTGAACAACAAATTATGTGTTACACAAAATGAAAATATTAAAACAAGATCCATTATTACGTTGTCAACCGGGAATCGTGTACTATATCAATTACTGTCACATTTGCTGATTATGTTTATTTTTATGACGTATATGATTCCGAAAATAAATTACTTATAATTACACAACTAATAAATGTTAACTCACAAAATGTATTACTTATGTAATAAGGAATCTTGTTTTAATACACCTGGTAGTATTCCCCCAACATGAAATTTTTTACGAAAGTAAAAATAACTGGATATTATTTTTTTAAATAAAACTGCACGTATGACACACATGCACATTAGAAATACACGCACCAGCAGGTGTCCTATATTTAGTAGTACATTCTACATATCTCGAGTACTACTCACCTGAGGCCAACAAACTTGGCGTGTATCTTGAGTGTGGCCTGGTAGAGGTCTATCCTCTTTGTTTGCAGCTCTATGTAGGCACCAATCGTTGGCTTGTACTGAAAAGGCAAAGATCACAAATATATGTTTGTTAACAGCGGTGGTGCCACACCATGTGCTGAGAAGTTTAAACACTGCAAAACAATGTGACGTTCTGCTGTGTTTCTGACCTTAGAGACTATCTAAATGCTGTTGTCTACGTCAGTGACCCTCAACACGAACGTCTTTGAGTGTGATTCACTTGGAGAATCTATCCAGATAATTAATAATAATTGCAACACGTCTATAGTGCTTGTATCCTTGAAAACTTAAGCTCAGAGGCGCAACAAACAAAATTATTTGGGATAATCATAAACGGGGACAGACAAAAAAGTTGTCATTGGAGCATGGACACCCAAGAATGTATGTTTAAAAAGCAATTTCAATTTTATTTTTACAAAAAGTGGCTTCAGTTTCAGAAGATTTAATTGCAACAGGGAGTTGATTCCAGATTGTTGGCGCAGCTACAGAGAAAGCACATTTGCCAATATTCAGCTTCATTTTAGAAACAAAACGTTGTTGGAAATGGTGGATCTAAATGTCGCTGTGACAGTTGTCTATGTCAGTGATCCTCGCTGTGAATTTACAAAATATTTTTTGTACCATTGGTATCATCGGGTGTAAGAGAATCTGTCCAGATAATTTGATTCTAGATGCATAATTTAGCCAAAATACTGCAAATGTAAATGTTTCTTGATTTATACAGCAACATTCTTATACAATAATAATTTATACTATGGTTTTGTACAACAGAAGCAAATTCAGGGAAAATCTCAAAATTGTTGGATTTGGATTTTCTCTCACAAAAACAGCATTTACTGAAAAACAGTTTTGCCGACATCAGACTCATTTCGTTAAGATGGGCCCCATATTTTAAAAATAGTAACCGTGACACTGGTTCAGTACCGGGTTCTCGACGTAGTTGTTGAAGAACTCGACGGTGACCATCTGCTTCTGTTCGTCGGTGCCGAGCAGGAGAGCAGGCAGTCGCACCAGGGTCTCCAGGGTCTCGTAGAGGGTCGACTTGTAGTGCAGCATCACCTGTAGGGGCACAACAAACACCCTCATCACTGACATAACCATAAGAAACACAACTGACAGAACCAACATGGTCATAACTGACATAACCATAACAAACACAACTGTGAGATCCAACACCCTTATAACTGACATAACCATTAGAAACACAACTGTCAGATCCAACACCCTCATAACTGACATAACCAGTAGAAACACAACTGTCAGAACCAACATGGTCATAACCGACATAACCATAACAAACACAACTGTGAGATCCAACACCCCCATAACTGACATAACCATAACAAACACAACTGTTAGATCCAACACCCTCATAACTGACATAACCATTAGAAACATAACTGTCAAATCCAACACCCTCATAACTGACATAACCATTAGAAACACAACTGTCAAATCCAACACCCTCATAACCGACATAACCATAAGAAACACAACTGTTAGAACCAAACCCTCATAACTGACATAACCATAACAAACACAACTGTCAGATCCAACACCCTCATAACCGACATAACCATAACAAACACAACTGTCAGAACCAACACCCTCATAACCGACATAACCATAACAAACACAACTGTCAGAACCAACAGAACAGCCACTGGTACCAAAATCAATAAGACTGTCACAACTGATACAGATGTTATAACCAATACAGCCATCATAGCAGACGCAGCTGCCAACAACAACCATAACCAACCATCAGAACCACCCCATGCATGGTTGCCGTGTTATGGAGTATCCCATGCAGGAGTGAGAACCAACACCGTCATAACCGACACACAAACCATAACAGATATAACCATCATATCAGACACAACAACCACAATAAGCAACACAATAACCAGAACCAACAACCACAGCTGACAACATCACTAGTCCACAACCAACTCAACTGTCTTATGACATACAAAACAGCCATATCCAATAAAACAACCATAAGTGGCAATACAACAAACAACCAAAGTGCATCCATGCCTGACAACCAACCATAACTGCTGTCGTTAAGTCATAACACAACAACTGTAGATCCACTTAATTAATGGCCCAACACAGCACACTAACATATAGTCATACTGCAGCCATAACCAACAACTGCCTCCACATAGTTCACAAATGCATACCCAGCCTGAGGGATACAATTACCATGAGAAGACTGAACCACTTAAAATAAATCAGACTGCTGTATTATCCCCAATAAATACACCGTGCATGAGTTTGGATAGGTTAATTTATTACTCATAACTTGATAAGGTATAAGTAAAACAAGCTGTCACCATGCAATATATGCCAAATGCGTGCACATCTAAGACATGCAACATGTAGCAAAGACATACTCGGCTCATCTACCAAAACTTCCAGTGTTTGATCGTACATGGCAGGAACATGTGACTTGAGACGGCAATATCTGGCGGCAGTGTTATCACTTGCAATTGTGGTGGACGCCACGCAAACGTCTTGTTGAAAATTTGACCGATGCTACACAAGCATCATGCTAGCCAGACAACATCATTGGTAAACCCTGCAGGGTATCCTCCACTAGCAAACTGAACTGTAAAAAGGGGTGCACATCTATTGTGTGTGTATGGGGTATAATACAGTATTCAAGACAACAAACTTACGGCTCTGGCAGATTTCTGGATCATTTCACCCTTATAGGTGTACAGCTGAATTGCAGCGATGAACAACCCTGTAAGAATGAGGAAAATAGTGTAGCCACAACGGTAGTCAATGCTAACATTCAGGTTTTGATGCAAACTGAAACAATCGTTTGAAAACACAGTGAATCGCTTGGTCCCTGCCAGTACTGTTATTGCTTACTTGTGGTCTGCCCCCAGGCAGTATCCAGGCTTTGCTGGTTCACATGTTTCTGGTTTGTTACTGTGTGCGACTACTAAAATCTTTATTGTAGAAAATCTAGGTGTTATTCATTCGTACACTTCCGACACAGAAGATAATAAAATAAGAGAAATTTATTTAATGAAGTAGAAGTTTGTTTTTCAAGACTGCAAGTCAGAATTCAAGAATATCAAGGCCTTCAATTGGGGTTGGTGAAATCAAATGATTTCAAGGCCTGACATGGACTCCAAAATGGGACAAGTGAAAAGTTAACTCACCTAATTGCTGATTGGTCAATGACTCTGGCATCTCCAGTTCCAGCACAATGACGTACTTCTGTCCACGCAACAACAGCTGCAAGTCAATGTGAGATATCTATTTCAGTACAAGTCAATGTGAGATCTCTATTTCAGTACAAGTCAATGTGAGATATCTATTTCAGTACAAGTCAATGTGAGATATCTATTTCAGTACAAGTCAATGTGAGATATCTATTTCAGTACAAGTCAATGTGAGGTATCTATTTCAGTACAAGTCAATGTGAGATATATATTTCAGTACAAGTCAATGTGAGATATATATTTCAGTACAAGTCAATGTGAGATATCTATTTCAGTACAAGTCAATGTGAGATATCTATTTCAGTACAAGTCAATGTGAGGTATCTATTTCAGTACAAGTCAATGTGAGATATATATTTCAGTACAAGTCAATGTGAGGTATCTATTTCAGTACAAGACAATGTGAGATATATATTTCAGTACAAGTCAATGTGAGGTATCTATTTCAGTACAAGTCAATGTGAGGTATCTATTTCAGTACAAGTCAATGTGAGATATCTATTTCAGTACAAGTCAATGTGAGGTATCTATTTCAGTACAAGTCAATGTGAGGTATCTATTTCAGTACAAGTCAATGTGAGATATCTATTTCAGTACAAGTCAATGTGAGATATCTATTTCAGTACAAGTCAATGTGAGATATCTATTTCAGTACAAGTCAATGTGAGATATCTATTTCAGTACAAGTCAATGTGAGATATCTATTTCAGTACAAGTCAATGTGAGATATCTATTTCAGTACAAGTCAATGTGAGATATCTATTTCAGTACAAGTCAATGTGAGATATCTATTTCAGTACAAGTCAATGTGAGATATCTATTTCAGTACAAGTCAATGTGAGATATCTATTTCAGTACAAGTCAATGTGAGATATCTATTTCAGTACAAGTCAATGTGAGATATCTATTTCAGTACAAGTCAATGTGAGATATCTATTTCAGTACAAGTCAATGTGAGATATCTATTTCAGTACAAGTCAATGTGAGATCTCTATTTCAGTACAAGTCAATGTGAGATATCTATTTCAGTACAAGTCAATGTGAGATATCTATTTCAGTACAAGTTAATTACAACACAAGGAAAGGTTATATTTCGATGTTCTTATAATTGTTCACTGTTTTACTTGTACTTGCAGCTGTGATGTGGACATACTTGCTGTTTCAGCATGAATGATAAGAAGGATCATGACTTTGATCCAGGTACTAATAACGCACTTCATTGTATGACTGTATGTAATTACTATCATGTAAAAATACAAAAAAGTCTACCTGGGTACATATACTTATTATATGCAATGTACCATTTCCAAGGATGGCCAATATATATATATATATACATATATATATATATATATACAGGTGTATATACATTATATATATACATATAACTATATATATATATATATATATATATATATATATATATATATATATATATATATATACATACACTGATGGTCTGCTGACTGTTAGCAATGACACAAAAATGCACAAAGAGAAAAAGCTTCATGGATCTACTTACCTGCGGCTGACTTCCCGTGATCAAACTGATGTTATCTGATGGGAATGAGCAAAACTTCTTCTCGGATTCACAGTCAGTTCTGTCAGAACAGATGAACAATTTGATCCATGCCATATTCAAATAAATCGTAACATGTTTCAATAAGTTGCCCCAAAATAAGTCCACTTCGTGCAAATAAAAAAATTGCCACAATGCAAAAATCATTCACTGGATGACTTATTTGTTTGATCCAATTATAAATAGAGCTCAACATTCTGTTTCCTTTAATCATTTAGTTGTACACGTAGTTGCATTAGCGTTTAGACAATTTAAAGGTTTTACCCGTCATTTGGACGGGTAAAACGAATATGGACGGGTAGAAATATGGAGGACGGGTTGTGGACGAGCAAAAAAATGAAGGAGAAAAAAAAAGGTCTTCCAAAACCATAGATATTGTTAGTTATGCCTTGAAAATGAGTGTAAATGGTGTCAAATGTGTGTTTGTAGCCCATTTCAGGTCATCAGGCACAATTTGAAAGTTTATAAACTAGCTTAATAGTTAACATCTATGTGTCCACCAAAACATGTGACTGGCAAACCAAAACATGTGACTGGCAATAATTTGATCCTGCATAAAGCCCTGTGTCCATATATATGTAATAGTTTTGGGGTAACAGTCTAAACCTTGTCAAAAAGAAAAAATTATTCCTCAAATTAGTTGCAGAAATTAAGGTTTTACTTTTCCATTTGTGGTCTCTTGAAGAACCTATGTGATAACTAGATAAACTAGCGAACCTCAAGAGGTGGATTGTCTCACCACGTCATTGGTAATTTACATTATAAACAAAACAGCAACAGTGGCTTTTCATGTACGTCTTGCATTTTTCACAACACATCAAAACACTGACACAGCCTTTTTGCTCCGACTTGTTCTATACTGATATTTGTTACCATTATCGTAAGGCTGACACATGGATTTCCCATGAGTAACACAAACAGGGCCAACCACAAAGGTTTCCTGTCTCCGAGCCACAGGGGTTTCCTGCTAGTGGTAGGACCATCCCGGTGTGTCATGCTGAATGAAACAAAGATTTCCCACCCTTGGGGAGGGGTATAAAAGCCAGGCTCCAGAAACACATAGAGGAGAGCAGACCAAGACAGTTGTCAGGCGCACATGCACACAGGGTCCTGGGTGTGCAGCTGCAGGGATTCCCTCCAGCTAGGGCTGGGAGGTGAGGCTGAGCTGCTTCTGTGTCATAGCTGCGTTGGACTGGTATGGACAGGGTATGGAGTTGAGTTTGTAAATTTAATCTAGTTGGTTCAGATGAGAGTGTAATGGAGCCACATGGGGCTTGATTTGTATCTGTAGTTATATTATACATTGACGGTTAGTTTATTACATTTATATTGAAGAGTAAAATAAAGTTTGTGCCTATCAGACTTATATTTACTTATAACAAAGTTAATCCCCCTTAACTTACTATGCCGTTGCCTAAGAGAAATCTTTAAGGAGCAGTACGACACCATGAACATGGTAAAGTCGTTGTATATTTATTTATTATACCCCATTCATGATTCAGGCCATAAATCAATGTATGGACTAGCACTACTTTCACAATGACAGAACTTTGTCAAGTTGTCACTAGCAAGGCTTTCATAACTATTTAGATAATATGAACATGTATGTATACAATTGGTATGAATGCTTCCTAATAAAGGACGTTACCTGAATACAAAATTGACATCTCGTATGTGAAGCACGGCTGGCATGAAAACATAGTGGAAACTGCCATACATAAACAAAGCAAGCCACAATAGAATAACCAGCACAGCGAATAGCGAAGATATTTGTAGAAATACACGTCTAGCACGAACATATACACGTGCCCCGATCAGATTCCCCCACTCTGACAACGAATCGATCCACATTAACACAGGCATCTTCAGTTTTTAGTTTGGCGCGATCTTCTTCTGTCATCCTCCGTGCGCCATTATTTCTCCAGGTATTAACTCTCGTAACAAAATATTATCTACTCTAAGTATTGGTTAAGCGTAATTAAACCAAACAACAATATGTATATATTATATAATTCATAGGTTTAGTGAGGCAAAGTACGATAATTTATAGCTGAAACTGTGAATAATGTTATCATGAATTTGGTTTGAGGCTATATAAAGATTGCGACTAGCCGTAATTCCCCGTAAATCCAGTGACAGCGAATAGTATTTTTTACTGATAATGTAATAACGACATCACGAAAATATGTGTTCAGCTAAGAATATGTTTGATTTTACATGCAAAAATATTAATAGGCAGTGCTGTACATAAATTGGCGCAAAGCCTAAATGAGCAATATATGTTGGGCGATAAATGGTGCATTTAAGGTTTTGTAGCAGACGACAGAAGAGAGTTCAGTAAAGACGCTCCGTCATCGTGAGGTTTTACAGTACGTTTATACCTTAGTAGCGTTTATGGTGTATTTACACGATCATTTAATCATTCTAATCTTGACGTATGAGGTGATTATGTCCTTATAAGTATCACTGGCAAGTGGCAATTCATGCAAAGTTCATTCGTTGTTTATCCTATCTGGGCTATCAGAAATATTATAATACTATTAATAGTATATATATTGGATGGGAAAATCCGTGCTAGGTTAGACATTTTAAATGTTCTGTTCTAACGCTCTCTCGTGTTACTTTAACACAATTCTTTCTGTATGCTTGAAATGCATAACAAATGCATTAAATTATATACATACTATGTCTAGGTCTAGGAATAAATACAGTCATAGATAAAGGATATCAGCTTGAAATGGCAGGCAAATACATACATAAATGTATCATTTATAATCAATGCATATAACTTTCTTCCTCTGATGTATTAAGACAACATAGAGGGTTTATACACTTAATTATTGCTACATAGTTTTGACACAAGATTTACAATCTTCCTGAGTTTTTAGATGCTCTACCTGCCGACGCTCCTGGAATTTTTTCAGGAGTCTCCCAAATTGTTCTTAATCTCACAGACTCTTAGACTAGAAGGAAATCTCAGATTTTTGCTTCAGATCGCAACCCGTCTTCTGAAGCTGTGGATTGATTAAGCAGACGAAAACCCGAGAGTGAATAATGCGGTGTAATCTTCAGTTCAGCATGTTTCTTACAGCTATTGCTGCCTGGACATTCCCATGATACGCTGCCCTGTCCATCATTCTTCTGTGTGCTCCCTTGACATTATTCTACAACTAGTCACTGTTGTCCTGCTCCCATCTTCTTGGCCGCCCCCTTCCTCTCTTTCCATCTTGCATTCTATGATAATTTTACTATGGAATCATGTCTCTTGAAGTGACCAAAATAGCTCAGTTTCAGATCTTTGATTTTATTAACTAATTGACAGTTTTCATGTCTAATCTGCATTGGTTGTTTTTGTTACCCATAGTATACTGCTGTAAAATTGCATCTCAAACACTTATATGTATATATATATATATATATATATATATATATATATATATATATATATATATATATATATATATATATATTCTTCTCATGTTTCCTCTGTTCAATATCCATTGTTGGATCTGTTGGAAAGATGCAAGTTTAACAGTTCTTATCTTTGTTGGTATATTTTAACCTTTCCATACATTTTCCAGATTAGTTAGTTTTTGTGTTGCTATAGCTGTTCTTCTTCTAATCTCTGGTGATGTGTATATAACAGTAGGCCCAAAACAGTTTGACATTTCAGGTGGCCAGCGCCCTTGTAGTTTAACCGACACTGATGTTTGCGGTGGCAGCACTGCTTGTGTTTCTGATTTGTGCTGGAAACAAATTTCAAGTCGGAGAAACATCAGGCTGTGCGTGGGAGGTTGTTATCACAACCACTATGCGACCATGCTCAAACACCAGCCTCAAGTTGACAGACTACCACAACCCTGAGGCCATCAACGCAATTCTGCCTGCTAGCACATTGATAACGTTGAAATGGAGATTAAGGTTTCTAGTAAGTGCATCTGTGACTTATTTTTGCCTGCACTTGTAATGCACATTTGTTTTACTTGGCAATATATATAGATATATATATTATATATATATATATATATATACACAGATCAAAGTAACAAAACCAAGCAACTTTCACATGTCTGTTATTTTTCCCAGTATATATATATATATACATATATGTATATAAAAAATTATATATATATATACCTATATATATGTAAATATAATATATACCCCCGGTACATACAGTACTGGGAAAAATAACTGAGACATGTGAAAGTTGCTTGGTTTTGTTACTTCATTTTAGTTTGTTCTTTTCCAGCAGATGGATGCACCAAATCATTTAACACCATTGTAGAGTGGACTTGTTTGCAATATATCTGTGATAGTGTATGTCATTTTTTTTTAAAGTAAAATATTGATATTTAACGTGGTTATTGACAGAATCTTGCAGTTGCGTGACCTTGCTATGCTGATTCATCAGTTCAATTGCATGGAACCATGCAAATACAATATACAATACAATACAATACAATACAATACAATACAATACAATACAATACAATACAATACAATACAATACAATAAAACCTTATTGTCCCGGTCCGGGAAATTCAACAAAGATTTGTCAAATAACTTACACAAATATAGTACTTTACGATAAAAAATGTTTTGTGAATAGAAAAGATGAACAAACACCATTGAACGTTGGATATATGTGCATGAGTCTGCATGTTGCGCACAAATTTTGCAATTTTCTAAACGTTCTCTTGTTTCCAATTATTTCAGGGGTGAATCTTTGTACTGCCCTTCGACTTCTGCTGTCTCTTCTTCTTCTTCTTGACCCTCACTGACCTGGCACTGGTCGTCTAATACAGTTTTATTGTTTGCTCTCAGGGAAAGGTTGAGCCATTTGAGCAGAGTTTACTTGCGAGAATCAAGTGCAAGACGGCAGAGGTAAGCACTCCATATGCTATGAAAGTTTACATTACTGACAAATATGCACCTAACAATTCTGACATAACTTAACCATTCTAACAATATATCAGCGTTCCAAATCTGGCAAAGCTGGAGTAGAACCCAAATGCAAGTCAACATCATGATAATCTGTAAAATTATAGACCATCCCTAGTTACCCAGTTGTATTTTATGTTAAAATAAAGTGACAGATTGTGTGGTGACAGGTTGTGTGGTGACAGGTTGTGTGGTGACAGGTTGTGTGGTGACAGGTTGTGTGGTGACACATTGTGTGGTGACAGGTTGTATGGCGACAGGTTGAATCGTGACTGATTTTGCGGCGACTGATTTTGCGGTGACAGATTGTGTGGTGACAGGTTGTGTGGTGACAAGTTGTGTGATGACAGATTGTGTGGCGACATGTGTGGCGACAGATTGTGTGGTGACAGGTTGTGTGGCGACAGGTTGTGTGGTGACAGGTGTGGTGACAGGTTGTGTGGTGACAGGTTGTGTGGTGACAGGCTGTGTGGTGACAGGTTGTGTGGTGACAGGTTGTTTGGTGACAGGTTGTGTGGTAGCAGGTTGTGTGATAACAGGTTGTTTGGTGACAGGTTGTGTGGTGGCAGGTTGTGTGGTGGCAGGTTGTATGGTGACAGGTTGTATGGTGAAAGATTGTGTGGTGACAGATTGTGTGGTGAGAGGTTGTATGGTGACAGGTTGTGTGGTGACAGGTTGTGTGGTGACAGGTTGTGTGGTGGCAGGTTGTGTGGTGACAGATTGTGTGGTGACAGATTGTGTGATGACATGTGTAATGACAGGTTGTGTGATGACAGGTTGTGTGGTGACATGTTGTGTGATGACAGGTTGTATGGTGACAGTTTATCAAGGCAAAACTGTTTCCAGTGGAGCTATAGCCCAGTCCACACTTGAAAGACTATTGTTTTATTCTAAATAATCTTTGACCATCATGACCTGTATAAATGGTCACCACAGTGTCACACCTGTTTGTCACAAACTCCTTGTCACCTGAAGTATGTTGTGCTTGAACCATTTGCCTGAAAACATTCGTCAGTAAGACATTGTAACTAGATTCAAGACCGTCTTTAAAACTAATTTATTTAAGCTGGCATACTTGCACTGAGGGACTGTCGTGTGTGATACTTTTATAAACATATATTTCATGAATTAATAATTTATTTAAACAAATTATTTGTGATAACTATTATTAATTTTATTTATGATTATTATTATATAGTAATTGTACCGTTTTACTTTTAAATATACCATCATTATTTACATAATTGTCTTAATATTTTAGAAAATTTGTCATGTATTATTTACTTAGTATTTGGTCTTTAAACAGATGTATTAATTTTTAGTTAATATCATATTTCGCATAATATGAATAAAAAGTTAGTTTTATAATTCCATGTGATTATGAACATGCAGGCTGGTTCCAAAGTAGGTGCTTTAGAAATGCTGGCTATAATAATAATAATAATGGAAAGTACTTCAACAACCGGTACTTACATAGAGTGTAGCTCTATAAGAGATATGATAATAGTTTCTAATAATAGTATTTTTATTTATAAAGCGCCGTATACATAAAGCGCAGGATACACTTCTGCTCAGAGGTGCATAAAATACAACATTGCTAAATCCAAATATATAAATGTGATGTTTGAAGGAAGGCCGTGCAAGGAGTAGGATGCATGCCTTGACTGGAGGGAAAGTGCGCATAGTATTGCAACACCGGGCACTTTTTGGAATGTCGTTATCTGGTGACCAGTACTTCAGCAAACACTATAGTGCAGCCATGATTGATATCGGTGGTACACCAGGTACACACACGCTAGATTATGCTTTACATTCAGGCGCATAGATATGTTTCATATACTGCCTTTATTGTTCGTCGAAGGTGATGGTGAAGTTGACTTGGTGATGTATGTACTCTGACGTTTTTGTTTTACGAATAAGGTCAACATTTCACATGCACAGTTTTATGCACACACGCACACGCTCACGCACACGCACACGCACACGCACACGCACACGCACACACAGAAGAACAGCAGTAGAAAGCACCATCAGCAGCTAATGCAAGTTGATATGTTGAAATTACAAATGTTCAGAAAACAATTGGCTAGTTTGCACTAACAATGATCAATGAGACTCTGTTTATGTGCCTTGTTTACTGCGTAGGTTGTGATTCCTATGGCAAGTGTCCACTCGGAGCGCTCTGTGACCCTGTGTGGATAGTACCCCTTCAACACGACAATCTCTTGCTATCCATCAGTGGAAAGATGGAAAACGAAGGAATTGGTCAGATTTTACCTTTGCCCAAGTAGGTATATGGGGGACTACAATATGTACTGTTAACTGAATGAACTCGTAAGAAAATCCATCATTAAACTGAATTATTGTTAAATTAAGGAATATTTTTGAAATGCAAAAATCTTACACGTTATCACCCAGGATACTAGTACTATTTATAATACTAATTTTCTATGAAACACCTGCCAAAGTGTCCTAGTGGCATTTCCTGGTTTTGACAGTTTTCATGATTTCATGTTATTAAAGAGCAACAATTTTAAAGAACCCAATCTAGCTTAGGAGGTCATAGAAATGTTTTAATGAAAAAGTCTGTATATCAGATTCAACATACAGATTAAATAATTTCGTTGTCCATTTAAAACAATTTAAAAATATAAATATGTTGTTATATATGTAGTAATTAATTAATACAGAAAAAATGGTAAAATACATTATGGCAGTAATGAAATATGGTAAAATGCATCAAAAGAAAGTACTGAAATTAATAATTGATTAATAAAAATAGATAAATAAATAATTCAGATTCAAGATAAAGATTCAATAACTTTATTGCGCATTTTTTTTCATTAGATACACCAATAATAAAATTAATACAACACATACATTTCTTTAAACCATGGCAGCATTAAACTGGTAAAACACATCGAAAAAGAGTACTAAAATTAATAATGAATTAATAAGCAATAAAACGTAAAGAAATGATTATGTGTAGTAGATTCATCGCAGACATATCGGGCCTGATGCCGAATGTGAGCAGTGAGACGGCCAGGGACCTGACCACGCTCCGGACCGCCGTCGTGCCCCTGCTCCACATGCCTCATGCCTCTTCCTTCGTCATCCTCGGTGGCTTCGATGACGTGTCCACGCTGCTGCTCAGTGAGACCGACTTTGAGGACGTTGTCATTAGCCACGTGGGTCATCTCGTTGTCTCGTTGGGTCCTCGTTATTACAACTTATAATAAATATCTTTAGGTAATATTAGTCTTAATGTTGTCACGTCTAGTTTATCCGGTTTTCAATAAACCGGTTTATTCGTAAACTGCACATTTTGTTTGGGAACCACCTCGATAGCATTTATAATAAAGAGTCTTCGTAGTTTAATAATCTATCCAACCAAAAACCTTTGGAACCAAAGTGTGCAGATAAGTAGAACCTGACTGTATATTATTATATTAATTATTGTATTATATGTATGTGTATACGTAATCCTAACAGCAGCATTGGTTTACTACCTGGTTATGAAAGATAGGATATACCAGCTCTGAGATAACTTCTCTAAAGATGACCAAAAAGATGTTTAGTACACAAAGTGATTGGTATCATTATATGTCTGGGTATAATATGTGTATTAATAGTTCATATTTTAAACTAAAAGGTATCCACGCAACCATCGTAAGCAGACTGGCTTTGGTCTGCTTAAAACAACAATCTACCTAAGACAGTGGCATGCCTATGCTGCTGCCAGGAGTACAGATTTTCAGGAATATTTTACATGGGAATATTTGGAAATGGTGATGGATATGATAGCAGCTTTTGTAGTGTTCATACATAAATTAATTAAACAGGTTGATGTTCGAATGTGTTGTGATTGGCATGTCTGTTTTGTTTCAGCTTGAAGCCGTCTACCCAGAAGTGTTGAGGGGAGAGTCTGTGTGTGACTGTGAGGCTCCACATGGCAGATCACACATGTATGCCACTGGGTCACTCTCGGACAGACACCTCTTGCTCACCTCTGTAGGTTATATCACTCTCTCACAGACACCTCCTGCTCACCTCTGTAAGTTATATCATTCTCTCACAGACACCTCCTGCTCACATCTGTAAGTTATATCACTCTCTCACAGACACCTCCTGCTCACATCTGTAAGTTATATCACTCTCTCACAGACACCTCCTGCTCACCCCTGTAAGTTATATCACTCTCTCACAGACACCTCCTGCTCACATCTGTAAGTTATATCACTCTCTCACAGACACCTCCTGCTCACATCTGTAAGTTATATCACTCTCTCACAGACACCTCCTGCTCACCCCTGTAAGTTATATCACTCTCTCACAGACACCTCCTGCTCACATCTGTAAGTTATATCACTCTCTCACAGACACCTCCTGCTCACATCTGTAAGTTATATCACTCTCTCACAGACACCTCCTGCTCACCCCTGTAAGTTATATCACTCTCTCACAGACACCTCCTGCTCACCCCTGTAAGTTATATCACTCTCTCACAGACACCTCCTGCTCACCCCTGTAAGTTATATCACTCTCTCTGATGTCCCTGTCTGACAGGTCATTGCTGTGCCCTCTGGCAGGTCAATGGTATAAAACTACCGGCAGGTCAATGGTGTGCCCCCTTTGCAGGTCACTGCAGGTTGATGGTATGCCCCTAGCAGATCACAAGTATACCCCTCGGAGGCCACTGGTATGCCTCCTGACAGGAAAAAGGGAAAGGTTAACTGAAAGCAACAAAACCTTAACAGTAGAAAAATTGTGTGATGTGAAAATAACAACTACATGCATAAAGTACTTGACTTGTGGTCTAATGTCTGTATAGATAGGTCTGGTTGAAGTCTATGGGATGTTGGCCTACATGAACAGACTTGTGGTCTAATGTCTGTCTACAGATAGGTCTGGTTGAAGTCTATAGGATATTGGCCTACATGAACAGACTTGTCGTCTAATGTCTGTATAGATAGGTCTGGTTGAAGTCTATAGGATATTGGCCTACATGAACAGACTTGTCGTCTAATGTCTGTATAGATAGGTCTGGTTGAAGTCTATGGGATGTTGGCCTACATGAACAGACTTGTCGTCTAATGTCTGTATAGATAGGTCTGGTTGAAGTCTATGGGATGTTGGCCTACATGAACAGACTTGTCGTCTAATGTCTGTATAGATAGGTCTGGTTGAAGTCTATGGGATGTTGGCCTACATGAACAGACTTGTCGTCTAATGTCTGTATAGATAGGTCTGGTTGAAGTCTATGGGATGTTGGCCTACATGAACAGACTTGTCGTCTAATGTCTGTATAGATAGGTCTGGTTGAAGTCTATGGGATGTTGGCCTACATGAACAGACTTGTCGTCTAATGTCTGTATAGATAGGTCTGGTTGAAGTCTATGGGATGTTGGCCTACATGAACAGACTTGTCGTCTAATGTCTGTATAGATAGGTCTGGTTGAAGTCTATGGGATGTTGGCCTACATGAACAGACTTGTGGTCTAATGTGTGTCTACATATAGGTCTGATTGAAGTCTATGGGATGTTGGCCTACATGAACAGACTTGTCATCTAATGTGTGTCTACAGATAGGTCTGGTTGAAGTCTATGGGCTGTTGGCCTACATGAACAGTAGCACGCTCTACCACAGCGACCACCCCCGGGGTAACGGGACGTCACACCTGAGACTGTCGCTGAAGAAGCCCAGGTCTGTCGTTGCCTTCAAGCGCTGTGCTCACAAGATGATCCTGCCAGCACAGGACCTCGCCTTCTACCAGTACGTCCTGCTCACTGGCGCGTGTCAGGACGAAGGAAGGCTGTTTGTGGCTCGCATTTGGTCCAAGACGAGTAAGTTTGGCACCCAGCACACAGGTTATTTACCAACTGTTAGTGTATATTATTATTGTTATTATATTGTGTTTTATCAAAAAACCTTTTTAAGAAATATTACCTATTTATTTATTCTACCTATTTGTTGTGCTTATTTATATACTTATAATTGATTAACTTTACACATTTTAGTGCTGATTAGTATTATTTTCATTTTAATGGTTCTTATCAACAGTATTTGGGTCACCAATCTTAATGTGTAACTGAAGAATCATTTCCATTTTTAATGTAATGCTTAAAAAGGACAATAAAGTCTTTTGAATCTCTTAATTTGTGTTAAATGGCCTGAGATGACATAATTATACTAAGTACTGTTTGACATAGTAGTAGAGAAGTAGAATCCGGGGCTGCAGTGTCAAACCTTGGGTAAGTTTGTTCACACCACATTGCTCCAGTTCACACAGCTGTGTGAATGAGTACGTGGCTATAGACAGTTGTGCATATTGGTATACAGATAGTCTCCATGCATTAATTGCAGCATGGCTGGATGCTTCCCAGAGAAGTCAAGATAGCGTAAGATTGAACATGTCTGCCAGACAATAAAGCAATTTGAATAATCCTGATGTATGTAATTGGATAATACACTATACAAACACTTACCATTTTACTTTTTATATAGTCATAGTTGATGTAAACATAGTGCACTCCAAATTTCTCATAATCACTTGTACTGTATGGTAGCCTTCCTTTTTTCGTTTGTTATTCTGCATGAGTACTGTTTTCCTGTAATCAGATATATTGCCTGATTTGCATTGTTGCAAAAGTACTAATTTATTAGAATAGATTTATAGATGGATACACTAAATGTTATCAGGAATAATGATGTCTACAAAAGCCATTTGGGTGTTGCATTCAAATACAATGTAAAATAATAATATTATTATAATTGTTATTAAAATAACATGAAGCAATTCAAAATTACTGACTTTTGTAGATGACATAATCTTATATATCGGGACATCCAAAAAATATAAATTCACTGCTTGCAACGTTGACCTTTTAAAATGTTGAAACGTTTATTTTTAATAGTTTATTTTGTTATGAGCTCATAATGTTAGCAAAATGGTGACCTAGTGTCTGATCAAAATGTCCATAGTCTTTATGACTTTTTTATATCCTAATGAGTTTGAGTTTCTGAAGATTTTGGTGTTGTCAAATGTTTACTCACTAAAACTGCATAACTATATATATATATAATATATATATATATATATATATATATATATATATATATATATATATATATATATATACACATGATGAATAACTTTAGCAAAGCGTTCCACACAAACACTTCAAGAAACCATCAGCTGTATAATATGGGTAGTACTATGTGTGAAGAAGAATATTGACTAGTGGTTCACTGTCTTCTTTATCTTAGGCTCCAGCCTGAAATTCACCGAATTACTGCCTCCTGATGGGAGTCTGCTTGGTTCAATGTTTCCGGCTTCATCTCGTATCATAGCCACTGCTCAGTCGGCTATCAGTGGGGGCAGATTCTTTGCCCTGCTTGAGACAAACCAGTTTGGTTTGCCTGTATATGCAGTCACTATGACTAGAGGTGGTGAACCAACTGTCAATATGACCACAGGTGAGTATGGGTTATTCTTCATGAAATAACAGTCAATATGACCACATGTGAGTATGGGTTATTCTTCATGAAATAACAGTCAATATGACCACAGGTGAATATGCGTTATTCTTCATGAAATAACAGTCAATATGACCACAGGTGAGTATGGGTTATTCTTCATGAAATAACAGTCAATATGACCACATGTGAGTATGGGTTATTCTTCATGAAACAACAGTCAATATGACCACAGGTGAGTATGGGTTATTCTTCATGAAATAACAGTCAATATGACCACAGGTGAGCATGGGTTATTCTTCATGAAACAACAGTCAATATGACCACAGGTGAGTATGGGTTATTCTTCATGAAATAACAGTCAATATGACCACAGGTGAGTATGAGTTATTCTTCATGAAACAGCAGTCAATATGACCACAGGTGAATATGCGTTATTCTTCATGAAATAACAGTCAATATGACCACAGGTGAGTGAGTATGGGTTATTCTTCATGAAATAACAGTCAATATGACCACATGTGAGTATGGGTTATTCTTCATGAAACAACAGTCAATATGACCACAGGTGAATATGCGTTATTCTTCATGAAATAACAGTCAATATGACCACAGGTGAGTATGGGTTATTCTTCATGAAATAACAGTCAATATGACCACAGGTGAGTATGGGTTATTCTTCATGAAATAACAGTCAATATGACCACAGGTGAGTATGAGTTATTATTCTTCATGAAACAACAGTCAATATGACCACAGGTGAGTATGAGTTATTCTTCATGAAATAACAGTCAATATGACCACAGGTGAGTCTGAGTTATTCTTCATGAAATAACAGTCAATATGACCACAGGTGAGTATGAGTTATTCTTCATGAAATAACAGTTAATATGACCACAGGTGAGTATGGGTTATTCTTCATGAAATCTGTGAAAGTAAAATGTTGTGTGCACATCTGCACAGCCAAGTGGTGAGGGCAATTAACCAGAACCATGATGTAATGAAGTAAAATTACTTCATTACATTACGTAAATAGAAAAGTTTATTTTTCTTGAATAACAAAGTATTTTTGGAAGTAGTTTTACTTGTAATGAAGTACAAATATGTGTACTTTTTCTAAATGTAACACAGCACTCATGATTTCTTTGTTAAATATGCGAATATCCTAGAAGTTTCGTGAATTGTCTGCGTTGGAAGCAAGGCACTGTTTGTCGTCAGCACAGATTTACTTTCATATATCAATGGGAATGTACAACACGCAGACATGTTAAGTGTCCTTAACTGGCTGGATGTATATGTCAGTTGAACAAACGATCTACTTTGTCACCTGATGAAAGCAGTGTGATCATTGCAATCTGGGGCACAAGTGTCCAATAGACACAACACAAGTGTCTAATACACACAACACAAGTGTCTAATACACACAACACAAGTGCCCAATACACACAACACAATTGTCTAATACACACAACACAAGTGCCCAATACACACAACACAATTGTCTAATACACACAACTCAAGTGTCTAATACACACAACACAATTGCTCAATACACACAACACAATTGTTCAATACACACAACACAAGTGCCCAATACACACAACACAATTGTCTAATACACACAGTACAAGTGCCCAATACACACAACACAATTGCTCAATACACACAGCACAAGTGTCTAATACACACAACACAAGTGTCTAATACACACAACACAATTGCTCAATACACACAACACAATTGTCTAATACACACAACACAATTGCTCAATACACACAGCACAAGTGTCTAATACACACAACACAAGTGTCTAATACACACAACACAATTGCTCAATACACACAACACAAGTGTCTAATACACACAACTCAAGTGTCTAATACACACAACACAATTGCTCAATACACACAACACAATTGTCCAATACACACAACACAAGTGTCTAATACACACAACACAATTGTCCAATACACACAACACAAGTGTCTAATACACACAACACAATTGTTCAATACACACAACACAAGTGTCTAATACACACAACTCAAGTGTCTAATACACACAACACAATTGCTCAATACACACAACACAATTGCTCAATACACACAACACAAGTGTCTAATACACACAACTCAAGTGTCTAATACACACAACACAATTGCTCAATACACACAACACAATTGTCCAATACACACAACACAAGTGTCCAATACACACAACACAATTGTTCAATACACACAACACAATTGTCCAATACACACAACACAAGTGTCCAATACACACAACACAATTGCTCAATACACACAACACAATTGCTCAATACACACAACACAATTGTCCAATACACACAACACAAGTGTCCAATACACACAACACAATTGTTCAATACACACAACACAATTGTCCAATACACACAACACAAGTGTCTAATACACACAACACAATTGCTCAATACACACAGCACAAGTGTCCAATACACACAACACAAGTGCCCAATACACACAGTACAAGTGTCCAATACACACAGTACAAGTGTCCAATACACACAACACAAGTGCCCAATACACACAACACAAGTGCCCAAAAACACACAACACAAGTGTCCAATACACACAACACAAGTGTCCAATACACACAACACAAGTGCCCAATACACACAGTACAAGTGCCCAATACACACAGTACAAGTGCCCAATACACACAACACAAGTGTCCAATACACACAACACAAGTGTCCAATACACACAGTACAAGTGCCCAATACACACAACACAAGTGTCCAATACACACAGCACAAGTGCCCAATACACACAACACAAGTGTCCAATACACACAGCACAAGTGCCCAATACACACAACACAAGTGTCCAATACACACAGCACAAGTGCCCAATACACACAGTACAAGTGTCTAATACACACAACACAAGTGTCCAATACATACAGTACAATTGCCCAATACACACAGTACAAGTGCCCAATACACACAACACAAGTGTCCAATACACACAGCACAAGTGCCCAATACACACAGTACAAGTGCCCAATACACACAACACAAGTGTCCAATACACACAGTACAAGTGCCCAATACACACAACACAAGTGTCCAATACACACAGCATAAGTGCCCAATACACACAGTACAAGTGTCTAATACACACAACACAAGTGTCTAATACCCACAACACAAGTGCCCACTACACACAACACAAGTGCCCAATACACACAACACAAGTGCCCAATACACACAGCACAAGTGTCTAATACACACAGCACAAGTGCCCAATAAACACAGCACAAGTGCCCAATACACACAACACAAGTGCTCAATACACACAGCACAAGTGTCTAATACACACAACACAAGTGCCAAATACACACAACACAAGTGTCTAATACACACAACACAAGTGCCCAATACACACAACACAAGTGTCCAATACACACAGTACAAGTGCCCAATACACACAACACAAGTGCTCAATACACACAGCACAAGTGTCTAATACACACAACACAAGTGCCCAATACACACAACACAAGTGTCCAATACACACAACACAAGTGTCTAATACACACAACACAAGTGCCCAATACACACAACACAATTGCCCAATACACACAGCACAAGTGCCCAATACACACAACACAAGTGCCCAATACACACAGCACAAGTGCCCTGTATCTACAGAGATACTTGGGTTGTTATCATAATTAAAATTTGTAATCCATTGTATGGGTAAAATGACATTTCGCTTACTTTGGTCTGCTGTGTGCTGCAGGACCTTCTGGACACACGAGTAGTGAGCTACTGACCGTCATTCCACGGCAGGTTCCCAGCAGGTACGACCTCGATGAACCCCTCATGTTGACCCCTGACCTGCTGTCTGACTACAACCTCACGGAGAAGCTCGTCCTCCGAGGAATCTCGGCCACGGCTAGACTGTCCCACCATCTCTTCCTGTGGGGAAGCAGGATCTTACACAGGTGGGCGATTCCTCCCACCCCAAAGAGAACGTAATGAAGATCCGTCATTACATTTATTGTTAATAATAATAATAATAATTCCGTTGTTTAATATAACGCTTTTTAGCTAACTAAATATCAATCAAAGCGCTTCACATTAATACGATGTGTTCTCTAACCTAAAATATAAATTAACTAAATACATAAGGTAAGATAACAATAAATAAGCTAAGATAAATAAGTAAATAAGTTAAGATCAATAAAAACACATTACTATGACGTGTTGACCAATTCTAAAATATAGACTAATTAAATACATAAGGTAAGATCAAATCAGTAATCTAATTTAAATGAATAAGTAATATAAGAGCAGTAATAAGTAAAAACAAATAAATAAGCTAAGATAAATAATTATAAAACAATAAATTAGTGTGTAAAAATACAATTCCAAACCGAACAATTTAAAACCAAGCAGCGTCATAGAATACAAATCAGTGTCATCAAGGCAGGTAGTGTAAACGAAATAAGTGAGTTTTTAATTGTTTTCGGAAAGCTGCCAGTGTCTCAGTTGTTCTCACACTATTAGGAAAGCTGTTCCACATGTCAATGCTACAGCTCTCAGGACGGTTGCTGTTGTTTACTTCATGTGTGAGTTGTAATTAGGATATGAGCCTTGATGCCCTTTTTATATCCATATTTTGCTCACAGTTAATATACAAAGTAAAAGTAATGGGGGCCTGCTGTGCTTTGCTTGGTTTATGGAGCGAGAGATAGCATGAAAACAGAAACAGATGTGGGTGGAAATTGGCAATGCCCGTAAATTGCACAAACAAAGAGAAATCAAATAGTATACAAGACTATAAGCATTGCCGTTGGCCTAGAAAAATAAAGCAAATCCCCTTAAAAGCATAGATGTCGTAACATGTCTGTCAGTGGGGATAGCGTAAGATTAATTATCTAAACAACTAGCTATCTAAGCAAAATAAATGTGGGGGCCAGAAACTACCAAATATTGGATTAAAAATATTGTATGTTTACATCAAATGTAACAGTTATGAAGGGAGGGGAGTGGTAGTGTAGCGATACAGTGCCTGACTGTTGATGGAGAGGACAGTGGTTCAATGCTACCTGCCACCATAATTTCGAAACT
>OZ024856.1:41398269-41400769 GCA_964017155.1 Oasisia sp. SBJ-2009
ATAATGCTGTATTGTAAAAACTATTAAAAATTAAACTTATGTTAACACAAAATAAATAGAAATACAAATTTGCAGTTGTTTATAAAAATATATATTACGGCAGTGTCCGTGAGGTGGCAGGATTGTATAGATCACGCGGATACCAAACAAAAGCCATAAATGGTACCAGACTGTCTTCTCGGCGTAGTTCCGCAGCCGACCGACAGTTGGTTAAGCGAGACTAACTTCATGCCAATCTCTTGCACTTTGAGTGTGCCACATTCTTTCACTGCAGCTCTTGGCAGCAGGTGATGTACTCCCAGTTTGGGTGTACATATTAACCCTTTCAGTGCAACAGCCCTCGGATGCTGTGATCATGGAATACTGCATTCCCAGTGACTTGACATGAAAATTGACTGCATCACTTCAACACAAGATTTCAGCTACAGTAATGCATTTTACCATCAGGAACGTCATATATATTCGGAAAATTTAATACTACACAAGTAATGTAGATAGGATGTATTTTATTTTCATAATTATTAACTTGACAAATATGTCATTCACAATTAGCATAATGTCCGAATATACATACTGCTGCTGTTAATTGCATGTTTGCATCTGTCGGTAATGTTTACAAAGTCTATTATCACTGCCATTATTTACTTACAATGATCGTCACTGGCTGTATCCAACAAATTACATCACTAATATTATAAAAACAATCGATGTAAATAAGTTGTTACTTGGTAAATCACCATTGATGACATAAGTAATGTCATTTCCCATAGTGTGGTCAAAGTATTTTTGCGATCGGTTATACAAAACTGAACAAATCTCGAAAAAATCCTAGAGGGTGATAATCCATGTTTAGTGCTAATGCATAGTCTCGCTTAACCGACTGTCGTTCGGCTGCGGAACTACGCCGAGAAGACAGTCTGGCTACATTAACGGCTTTTGTTTGGGTAGCAGCCGTGATCTATAAAATGCTGCCACCTCACAGACACTGCCGTAATATATTTTTTTTTAAACAACTGCAAATTTGTATTTCTATTTATTTTGTGTTAATATAAGTTTAATTTTTAATAGTTTTTATCATACAGCATTATTTGATCAAAAGGTTTCCTTATTTAATTTGTATGCTATCCGTGTCGAGCTAAACAATGCTGCCACCTCACGGATACTGGTTAATCCTGCCGTAATTCTTATTTTATAAACAACGGTAAATTTGAATTTTTACTTACTTTTGTGTTAATATAAGTTCAATGGTGAATACATTTCATATGATATTATTATCTTGTAAAAGTATATCGTTATTTTAATTTTTATTTCATAGTTGGCCTGAGAGCCAATCAGCGTCTCTACCCTAATCTGGGGTAAGGCTGCCCGGATGTAGAAACTTAAGCCCATTAATGTCCCAGGCGGAGTTGAGGGGGCTTAAAAGTGCTGCCACCTCACGGAGTCTGGGTAACCGAGGCTAGCTAATGCAATGCTGTGGTATCAGCCAAAAAGGCTATATAGAAAATGTACAGTGCATAGATGTGCACGAAAGCGATTTTAATAGTAGACATCCTCAATGCCGCTGAATGGGCTTATTGTATTGAAGTGGTTAACATTTGGCTGAATAGTTGATTCACTAAAATGGCTATGTAGGTATAGAAATGATTCCATGATGGTGGAGAAAGGAATAATGTTTTTAATGTGTGTTTATTTTAGCAATATTTTGTAATTTACTTATCCTAGACATTCAGTTTTAATTTGCGTATTTTTTTAAAATACAGCATAATTAAGTTTTAGTATCCATGACTAATTTTAATGATCGTGTATATTTTCTGCCAGTATCTGTGACTTGTTTTAATGATCAAACCTGTGAGTAGTTTAGGCTGAAAAGGGTACGATATAAATGTTCATGTTATTACGTCCACAGGAGGTGTTGTACTACCCTCCATTCGTCACACATGAAGGCAAAGCCTACTGGCACTCGAATGAATCTCTGCTGTTCTACCATTCCTTCATCAAGAACATGACAGGTTACATGGACGGGTTCCACTTTGAGACGTACACATCCACCAGTGTGTCCCCGATTGAACGGTGGAAGGAGATTCAGGGTGATAAACAGGTCAGTTGCTGACTTCCATGCATTGTTCGTCAGGGCTTTATGCAAGGTCAAACTTTTGCCAGTCACACATTATTTTGGTGGACACATGGATGTTAACTCATATACATATTACATACAAGCCAGTAAAACCGGAAATAAACTACAAACATGTGACACCCATTTTCAAGGGATAACTTACAATATCTAAAATATTTGAATGCTGTTTTTGGTCGTTCTTTTTTAGCCGTCAGGTCACTCAGGGGTAGAGCTTCAAACTCTCGACTAAGAGAACCCGGGAATGCTGTGCTGCGGTGTTAAAACCTTGGGCAAATTGTTTCAATCTACATTGCTCCAGGTCACTCAGCTGTATAAATGAGTAACTGGCTATAGACAGTGATGGATATGTATAATGTATATGAGCAA
>OZ024856.1:41405769-41424834 GCA_964017155.1 Oasisia sp. SBJ-2009
ATAAATGATGTTGTGAGGCATTTGTAGAGTGCAGTGACTCAGGGGTAGAGCTTCGGACTCTCGACTACGAGAACCCGGGTTCGAATCCTGGCTGCGGTGTTAAAACCTTGGGCAAGTTTTTTCACTCTACATTGCTCCAGTTCACTCAGCTGAATAAATGAGTACCTGGCTATAGACAGTGGTAGATATGTGTACGAGCAGCTTTCGCGCATTAATTGTAGCATAGGCTGGATGCTTCCCAGAGAAGCCGAGATGGTGTCTGAGTGAACAGGTCTATCAGGGAAGTAAAGTGTTAAGCGCTTTGAGCGGTCCTGAGGACTGGGTACTGCGCTATATAAGAACTGCCTTTATTTTTTACTTTATAAGTATTCCGCTGTTTGCGCAGGCTTTTACCCGATCTTCCGGGTGTTTGACGACACTTTGTTCCAATCGTGGGAGTTTGAGGGCAACTACACCTTGAAGGTGATTGGAGGGTCACCTCATCTTGAAACTATGAGAAACTACACGCAGAAGGAGATCTTCGCCTACAACAACAAGCACGGGTAAGGAAATAATTCGTGTTGTACCATAAAGATTATTACGTAGACTAAATATGTTGTGTGCAATTTGCAAAAGATTCCATTTGTGAGATGTGGCTTGTTAGGCATTCGTTACATGTCAACTGAGCATGTTTGCTGATGTCATCGTGTAGGCAGGATGTGTCATTGATTTGGAGTGGAAATGATGACATCATCACCGAAGATGGCTGGAACATGTATAGTATGGAGAACAATGGAATAAGGTAAGGCCAGTTTGCCATTATATTGTCTTATCAAAAGGAAATTCTTTAAAGAAATATTTTTTGCTTATTTTATGCATTTATTGTACTTATTTATCTCACACTTATTGGAGGAACATTTGCCACTTGTGGCTTAACTGTAGGAATTTGACAATATGTAATTAATGTAATGTTTAAAATGGACAATAACGTCTTTTGAATATCCCATCTGCATTTCCACGAGTAAGAAAGACAGCATCAGTTGTCTGTATACCAGTCATGGGAATGCCTAATCATTTTGTTGAGCAATCGTGCTGGGGTTTTGCTGCCACATAAGTCATTTTATTATTATTTATTATAAAAACCTCCAAAATATGACGCATATGAGTCAACAGGTGACGACACTCGGTGGCCACTCTCACCCATTTCTGCTGAATTAATATTTAACACAAGCACAGCAAAGTTTTTAATGGTTTTTGCTATGCTTGTTGCATAAACATCCCCATGTGGCTAATGAATGGATATACTGCATAAAACACAAACCAATCGAAGACAACCATTAATGTCAAGAGCTGTTATCACTCACTAACTCACTAACTCACTAACTCACTCACTCACTCACTCACTCACTCACTCACTCACTCACTCACTCACTCACTCACTCACTCACATCTAATATCAGTCAAGTCTGCTTGAAACCTTCAAAGAAAACAACTCATGGGAATTTAAAAAACAAATATAACTTTCTTCTGAGGAGTCAAAGACGAATCCTGGAAAGTTTGGTTCCCGAAATGTTGAGGAGGAAAATGTCAATGTATCCATATGCGTACATATGCACATACATGCAAACACATGTATATATATATATTTAAATATATACCGTGTATATATATATATATATATATATATATATATATATATTCATATATACAAATCACCATTTCACATGTGAATTAATTACAGCATATGGCTAATAAATTGTAACGCACCTTGAGCAGTCCTACAGACTGGATACTGCACTGTATATGAACAAATCTTGTTACATGTACCTTTACCTTCCAGATGGCTCTGTCAACCCAGGTCACCCTGCTCTGGTGGTAAGCCCAAGTTCCCCAGTACGCCAGAGTTCTTTCTCCTCATTCAATTCACCAATAGGTTAGTGCTTACTTCAGGCTCTATCCTGTGTCATAGTCAACTGTTGCTGACTGCCAGTGTATTGTTCCTCTAAGTAGTACAGGAAGTAGCAGAATAGCGCCTCATAACACAGAACCTACCTCATGGGAAATGCCAATCTTGGCTATACTGTGTGTGCAGAGGTGTATTGTAGTGTGGTTGTGTGTGGTTTTGTATGTTCAGACACACAACATTGTGGTGTGAAGCTGTTGCTGTCAACATTACGATATTTGTTGATATACCGGTATGTACTATATGTTTATACATTGTAGATTAGTCGTATGCCCTGTCGTATGGATTTGTCGATATCTTGTACTAAGTGTTCACATATTGTGGCATAGTTGTATGGAGTTGTTGATATCTTGAACTAAGTGTTCAGGCAGTGTACCTATATATCTGTATGGAGTTGTTGATGCCTTGTACTAAGTGTTCAGGCAGTGTGCTATAGTTGAGTTCTATCGTAGAGCGCCATGGCTCAGGGGTAGCGCTTCAGACTCTCGACTACGAGAACCCGGGTTCGAATCCTGGCTGCGGTGTTAAAACCTTGGGCAAGTTTTTTCACTCTACATTGCTCCAGTTCACTCAGCTGAATAAATGAGTACCTCGCTATAGACAGTGGTGGATATGTGTACGAGCAGCCTTGCGCATTAATTGTAGCATATGGCTGGATGCTTCCCAGAGAAGCCGAGATTGTGTCTGAGTGAACAGGTCTGTCAGTGAAGTAAAGTGTAAAGCGCATTGAACCGTCCTGAGGACTGGATACTGCGCTATATAAGAACTTGCCTTTTTTTTTACTTGTGCTAAGTGTTCAGGCAGTGTGAGTGATGTTGTCAGTTTCTGTCCTACACCAGCACATGTCCCACGTTGTGTGTTGTGCAGAGACGTTGACAGCCATCGCACCAACTGTGACTTCACCTTCACCTTCATTGTCCACCTTCACGGCCTGCCCATAGACGCCGTCAGTACGTCACTCGTCATACTTGCGGTAAGCCACTCATTCACATCATGTTTAGTGCAGTTTTATACCTGCATATTCATCCTCCCAGTAAACCTCCAACTGCACCCCCTCATAGCTCCAATAAACATCCAACTGCACCTCCTCATAGCTCCAATAAACCTCCAACTGCACCCCCTCATAGCTCCAATAAACATCCAACTGCACCCCCTCATAGCTCCAATAAACATCCAACTGCACCCCCTCATAGCTCCAATAAACATCCAACTGCACCCCCTCATAGCTCTGATAAATTTCCAACTGCACCCCCTCATAGCTCCAAAAAACCTCCAACTGCACCCCCTCATAGCTCCAATAAACCTCCAACTGCACCCCCTCATAACTCCAATAAACCTCCGACTACACCCCCTCATAGCTCCAATAAACCTCCAACTGCACCCCCTCATAGCTCCAATAAACCTCCAACTGCACCCCTCATAGCTCCAATAAACCTCCAACTGCACCCCCTCATAGCTCCAATAAACCTCCAACTGCACCCCCTCATAGCTCCAATAAACCTCCAACTACACCCCCTCATAGCTCCAATAAACCTCCAACTGCACCCCCTCATAGCTCCAATAAACCTCCAACTACACCCCCTCATAGATCCAATAAACCTCCAACTACACCCCCTCATAGCTCCAATAAACCTCCAACTACACCCCCTCATAGCTCCAATAAACCTCCAACTGCACCCCCTCATAGCTCCAATAAACCTCCAACTACACCCCCCATAGCTCCAATAAACCTCCAACTGCACCCCCTCATAGATCCAATAAACCTCCAATTGCACCCCCCTCATAGCTCCAATAAACCTCCAACTGCACCCCCTCATAGATCCGATAAACCTCCAACTGCACCCCCTCAAAGCTCCAATAAACCGCCAACTGCACCCCCTCATAGCTCCAATAAACCTCCAACTGCACCCCCTCATAGCTCCAATAAACCTCCAACTACACCCCCTCATAGCTCCAATAAACCTCCAACTACACCCCCTCATAGCTCCAATAAACCTCCAACTGCACCCCCTCATAGCTCCAATAAACCTCCAACTGCACCCCCTCATAGCTCAAATAAACCTCCAACTACACCCGCTCATAGATCCAATAAACCTCCAACTACACCCCCTCATAGCTCCAATAAACCTCCAACTACACCCCCTCATAGCTCCAATAAACCTCCAACTGCACCCCCTCATAGCTCCAATAAACCTCCAACTACACCCTCTCATAGCTCCAATAAACCTCCACTGCACCCCCTCATAGCTCCAATAAACCTCCAACTGCACCCCCTCAGCTCCAATAAACCTCCAACTGCACCCGCTCATAGCTCCAATAAACCTCCAACTGCACCCCCTCATAGCTCCAATAAACCTCCAACTAGACCCTCTCATAGCTCCAATAAACCTCCAACTGCACCCCCTCATAGCTCCAATAAACCTCCAACTGCACCCCCTCATAGCTCCAATAAACCTCCAACTGCACCCCCTCATAGCTCCAATAAACCTCCAACTGCACCCCCTCATAGCTCCAATAAACCTCCAACTGCACCCCCTCATAGCTCCAATAAACCTCCAACTGCACCCCTCATAGCTCCAATAAACCTCCAACTACACCCCCTCATAGATCCAATAAACATCCAACTACACCCCCTCATAGCTCCAATAAACCTCCAACTCCACCCCCTCATAGCTCCAATAAACCTCCAACTGCACCCCCTCATAGCTCCAATAAACCTCCAACTACACCCCCCATAGCTCCAATAAACCTCCAACTGCACCCCCTCATAGATCCAATAAACCTCCAATTGCACCCCCCTCATAGCTCCAATAAACCTCCAACTGCACCCCCTCATAGATCCAATAAACCTCCAACTGCACCCCCTCATAGCTCCAATAAACCGCCAACTGCACCCCCTCATAGCTCCAATAAACCTCCAACTGCACCCCCTCATAGCTCCAATAAATCTCCAACTGCACCCCCTCTTAGCTCCAATAAACCTCCAACTGCACCCCCTCATAGCTCCAATAAACCTCCAACTGCACCCCCTCATAGCTCCAATAAACCTCCAACTGCACCCCCTCATAGCTCCAATAAACCTCCAACTGCACCCCTCATAGCTCCAATAAACCTCCAACTGCACCCCCTCATAGCTCCAATAAACCTCCAACTGCACCCCCTCATAGCTCTGATAAATGTCCAACTGCACCCCCTCATAGCTCCAAAAAACCTCCAACTGCACCCCCTCATAGCTCCAATAAACCTCCAACTGCACCCCTCATAGCTCCAATAAACCTCCAACTGCACCCCCTCATAGCTCCAATAAACCTCCAACTGCACCCCCTCATAGCTCCAATAAACCTCCAACTACACCCCCTCATAGATCCAATAAACATCCAACTACACCCCCTCATAGCTCCAATAAACCTCCAACTCCACCCCCTCATAGCTCCAATAAACCTCCAACTGCACCCCCTCATAGCTCCAATAAACCTCCAACTACACCCCCCCATAGCTCCAATAAACCTCCAACTGCACCCCCTCATAGATCCAATAAACCTCCAATTGCACCCCCCTCATAGCTCCAATAAACCTCCAACTGCACCCCCTCATAGATCCAATAAACCTCCAACTGCACCCCCTCATAGCTCCAATAAACCTCCAACTGCACCCCCTCATAGCTCCAATAAATCTCCAACTGCACCCCCTCTTAGCTCCAATAAACCTCCAACTGCACCCCCTCATAGCTCCAATAAACCTCCAACTGCACCCCTCATAGCTCCAATAAACCTCCAACTGCACCCCCTCATAGCTCCAATAAACCTCCAACTGCACCCCCTCATAGCTCTGATAAATGTCCAACTGCACCCCCTCATAGCTCCAAAAAACCTCCAACTGCACCCCCTCATAGCTCCAATAAACCTCCAACTGCACCCCTCATAGCTCCAATAAACCTCCAACTGCACCCCCTCATAGCTCCAATAAACCTCCAACTGCACCCCCTCATAGCTCCAATAAACCTCCAACTACACCCCCTCATAGCTCCAATAAACCTCCAACTGCACCCCCTCATAGCTCCAATAAACCTCCAACTGCACCCCCTCATAGCTCCAATAAACCTCCAACTACACCCTCTCATAGCTCCAATAAATCTCCAACTGCACCCCCTCTTAGCTCCAATAAACCTCCAACTGCACCCCCTCATAGCTCCAATAAACCTCCCAACTGCATCCCCTCATAGCTCCAATAAACCTCCAACTACACCCTCTCATAGCTCCAATAAACCTCCAACTGCACCCCCTCATAGCTCCAATAAACCTCCAACTGCACCCCCTCAGCTCCAATAAACCTCCAACTGCATCCGCTCATAGCTCCAATAAACCTCCAACTGCACCCCCTCATAGCTCCAATAAACCTCCAACTAGACCCTCTCATAGCTCCAATAAACCTCCAACTGCACCCCCTCATAGCTCCAATAAACCTCCAACTGCACCCCCTCATAGCTCCAATAAACCTCCAACTGCACCCCCTCATAGCTCCAATAAACCTCCAACTGCACCCCCTCATAGCTCCAATAAACCTCCAACTGCACCCCCTCATAGCTCCAATAAACCTCCAACTGCAC
The DNA here is from genome assembly GCA_964017155.1 of Oasisia sp. SBJ-2009. Lineage (NCBI taxonomy): Eukaryota > Metazoa > Annelida > Polychaeta > Sabellida > Siboglinidae > Oasisia > Oasisia sp. SBJ-2009. The sequence goes on from OZ024856.1 coordinate 41,412,318, forward strand.
CCCTCATAGCTCCAATAAACCTCCAACTACACCCCCTCATAGATCCAATAAACATCCAACTACACCCCCTCATAGCTCCAATAAACCTCCAACTCCACCCCCTCATAGCTCCAATAAACCTCCAACTGCACCCCCTCATAGCTCCAATAAACCTCCAACTACACCCCCCATAGCTCCAATAAACCTCCAACTGCACCCCCTCATAGATCCAATAAACCTCCAATTGCACCCCCCTCATAGCTCCAATAAACCTCCAACTGCACCCCCTCATAGATCCAATAAACCTCCAACTGCACCCCCTCATAGCTCCAATAAACCGCCAACTGCACCCCCTCATAGCTCCAATAAACCTCCAACTGCACCCCCTCATAGCTCCAATAAATCTCCAACTGCACCCCCTCTTAGCTCCAATAAACCTCCAACTGCACCCCCTCATAGCTCCAATAAACCTCCAACTGCACCCCCTCATAGCTCCAATAAACCTCCAACTGCACCCCCTCATAGCTCCAATAAACCTCCAACTGCACCCCTCATAGCTCCAATAAACCTCCAACTGCACCCCCTCATAGCTCCAATAAACCTCCAACTGCACCCCCTCATAGCTCTGATAAATGTCCAACTGCACCCCCTCATAGCTCCAAAAAACCTCCAACTGCACCCCCTCATAGCTCCAATAAACCTCCAACTGCACCCCTCATAGCTCCAATAAACCTCCAACTGCACCCCCTCATAGCTCCAATAAACCTCCAACTGCACCCCCTCATAGCTCCAATAAACCTCCAACTACACCCCCTCATAGATCCAATAAACATCCAACTACACCCCCTCATAGCTCCAATAAACCTCCAACTCCACCCCCTCATAGCTCCAATAAACCTCCAACTGCACCCCCTCATAGCTCCAATAAACCTCCAACTACACCCCCCATAGCTCCAATAAACCTCCAACTGCACCCCCTCATAGATCCAATAAACCTCCAATTGCACCCCCCTCATAGCTCCAATAAACCTCCAACTGCACCCCCTCATAGATCCAATAAACCTCCAACTGCACCCCCTCATAGCTCCAATAAACCTCCAACTGCACCCCCTCATAGCTCCAATAAACCTCCAACTACACCCTCTCATAGCTCCAATAAATCTCCAACTGCACCCCCTCTTAGCTCCAATAAACCTCCAACTGCACCCCCTCATAGCTCCAATAAACCTCCCAACTGCATCCCCTCATAGCTCCAATAAACCTCCAACTACACCCTCTCATAGCTCCAATAAACCTCCAACTGCACCCCCTCATAGCTCCAATAAACCTCCAACTGCACCCCCTCAGCTCCAATAAACCTCCAACTGCACCCGCTCATAGCTCCAATAAACCTCCAACTGCACCCCCTCATAGCTCCAATAAACCTCCAACTAGACCCTCTCATAGCTCCAATAAACCTCCAACTGCACCCCCTCATAGCTCCAATAAACCTCCAACTGCACCCCCTCATAGCTCCAATAAACCTCCAACTGCACCCCCTCATAGCTCCAATAAACCTCCAACTGCACCCCCTCATAGCTCCAATAAACCTCCAACTGCACCCCCTCATAGCTCCAATAAACCTCCAACTGCACCCCTCATAGCTCCAATAAACCTCCAACTACACCCCCTCATAGATCCAATAAACATCCAACTACACCCCCTCATAGCTCCAATAAACCTCCAACTCCACCCCCTCATAGCTCCAATAAACCTCCAACTGCACCCCCTCATAGCTCCAATAAACCTCCAACTACACCCCCCATAGCTCCAATAAACCTCCAACTGCACCCCCTCATAGATCCAATAAACCTCCAATTGCACCCCCCTCATAGCTCCAATAAACCTCCAACTGCACCCCCTCATAGATCCAATAAACCTCCAACTGCACCCCCTCATAGCTCCAATAAACCGCCAACTGCACCCCCTCATAGCTCCAATAAACCTCCAACTGCACCCCCTCATAGCTCCAATAAATCTCCAACTGCACCCCCTCTTAGCTCCAATAAACCTCCAACTGCACCCCCTCATAGCTCCAATAAACCTCCAACTGCACCCCCTCATAGCTCCAATAAACCTCCAACTGCACCCCCTCATAGCTCCAATAAACCTCCAACTGCACCCCTCATAGCTCCAATAAACCTCCAACTGCACCCCCTCATAGCTCCAATAAACCTCCAACTGCACCCCCTCATAGCTCTGATAAATGTCCAACTGCACCCCCTCATAGCTCCAAAAAACCTCCAACTGCACCCCCTCATAGCTCCAATAAACCTCCAACTGCACCCCTCATAGCTCCAATAAACCTCCAACTGCACCCCCTCATAGCTCCAATAAACCTCCAACTGCACCCCCTCATAGCTCCAATAAACCTCCAACTACACCCCCTCATAGATCCAATAAACATCCAACTACACCCCCTCATAGCTCCAATAAACCTCCAACTCCACCCCCTCATAGCTCCAATAAACCTCCAACTGCATCCCCTCATAGCTCCAATAAACCTCCAACTACACCCCCCATAGCTCCAATAAACCTCCAACTGCACCCCCTCATAGATCCAATAAACCTCCAATTGCACCCCCCTCATAGCTCCAATAAACCTCCAACTGCACCCCCTCATAGATCCAATAAACCTCCAACTGCACCCCCTCATAGCTCCAATAAACCTCCAACTGCACCCCCTCATAGCTCCAATAAATCTCCAACTGCACCCCCTCTTAGCTCCAATAAACCTCCAACTGCACCCCCTCATAGCTCCAATAAACCTCCAACTGCACCCCTCATAGCTCCAATAAACCTCCAACTGCACCCCCTCATAGCTCCAATAAACCTCCAACTGCACCCCCTCATAGCTCTGATAAATGTCCAACTGCACCCCCTCATAGCTCCAAAAAACCTCCAACTGCACCCCCTCATAGCTCCAATAAACCTCCAACTGCACCCCTCATAGCTCCAATAAACCTCCAACTGCACCCCCTCATAGCTCCAATAAACCTCCAACTGCACCCCCTCATAGCTCCAATAAACCTCCAACTACACCCCCTCATAGCTCCAATAAACCTCCAACTGCACCCCTCATAGCTCCAATAAACCTCCAACTACACCCCCTCATAGATCCAATAAACATCCAACTACACCCCCTCATAGCTCCAATAAACCTCCAACTCCACCCCCTCATAGCTCCAATAAACCTCCAACTGCACCCCCTCATAGCTCCAATAAACCTCCAACTACACCCCCCATAGCTCCAATAAACCTCCAACTGCACCCCCTCATAGATCCAATAAACCTCCAATTGCACCCCCCTCATAGCTCCAATAAACCTCCAACTGCACCCCCTCATAGATCCAATAAACCTCCAACTGCACCCCCTCATAGCTCCAATAAACCGCCAACTGCACCCCCTCATAGCTCCAATAAACCTCCAACTGCACCCCCTCATAGCTCCAATAAATCTCCAACTGCACCCCCTCTTAGCTCCAATAAACCTCCAACTGCACCCCCTCATAGCTCCAATAAACCTCCAACTGCACCCCCTCATAGCTCCAATAAACCTCCAACTGCACCCCCTCATAGCTCCAATAAACCTCCAACTGCACCCCTCATAGCTCCAATAAACCTCCAACTGCACCCCCTCATAGCTCCAATAAACCTCCAACTGCACCCCCTCATAGCTCTGATAAATGTCCAACTGCACCCCCTCATAGCTCCAAAAAACCTCCAACTGCACCCCCTCATAGCTCCAATAAACCTCCAACTGCACCCCTCATAGCTCCAATAAACCTCCAACTGCACCCCCTCATAGCTCCAATAAACCTCCAACTGCACCCCCTCATAGCTCCAATAAACCTCCAACTACACCCCCTCATAGATCCAATAAACATCCAACTACACCCCCTCATAGCTCCAATAAACCTCCAACTCCACCCCCTCATAGCTCCAATAAACCTCCAACTGCACCCCCTCATAGCTCCAATAAACCTCCAACTACACCCCCCCATAGCTCCAATAAACCTCCAACTGCACCCCCTCATAGATCCAATAAACCTCCAATTGCACCCCCCTCATAGCTCCAATAAACCTCCAACTGCACCCCCTCATAGATCCAATAAACCTCCAACTGCACCCCCTCATAGCTCCAATAAACCTCCAACTGCACCCCCTCATAGCTCCAATAAATCTCCAACTGCACCCCCTCTTAGCTCCAATAAACCTCCAACTGCACCCCCTCATAGCTCCAATAAACCTCCAACTGCACCCCTCATAGCTCCAATAAACCTCCAACTGCACCCCCTCATAGCTCCAATAAACCTCCAACTGCACCCCCTCATAGCTCTGATAAATGTCCAACTGCACCCCCTCATAGCTCCAAAAAACCTCCAACTGCACCCCCTCATAGCTCCAATAAACCTCCAACTGCACCCCTCATAGCTCCAATAAACCTCCAACTGCACCCCCTCATAGCTCCAATAAACCTCCAACTGCACCCCCTCATAGCTCCAATAAACCTCCAACTACACCCCCTCATAGCTCCAATAAACCTCCAACTGCACCCCCTCATAGCTCCAATAAACCTCCAACTGCACCCCCTCATAGCTCCAATAAATCTCCAACTGCACCCCCTCTTAGCTCCAATAAACCTCCAACTGCACCCCCTCATAGCTCCAATAAACCTCCCAACTGCATCCCCTCATAGCTCCAATAAACCTCCAACTACACCCTCTCATAGCTCCAATAAACCTCCAACTGCACCCCCTCATAGCTCCAATAAACCTCCAACTGCACCCCCTCAGCTCCAATAAACCTCCAACTGCACCCGCTCATAGCTCCAATAAACCTCCAACTGCACCCCCTCATAGCTCCAATAAACCTCCAACTAGACCCTCTCATAGCTCCAATAAACCTCCAACTGCACCCCCTCATAGCTCCAATAAACCTCCAACTGCACCCCCTCATAGCTCCAATAAACCTCCAACTGCACCCCCTCATAGCTCCAATAAACCTCCAACTGCACCCCCTCATAGCTCCAATAAACCTCCAACTGCACCCCCTCATAGCTCCAATAAACCTCCAACTGCACCCCTCATAGCTCCAATAAACCTCCAACTACACCCCCTCATAGATCCAATAAACATCCAACTACACCCCCTCATAGCTCCAATAAACCTCCAACTCCACCCCCTCATAGCTCCAATAAACCTCCAACTGCACCCCCTCATAGCTCCAATAAACCTCCAACTACACCCCCCATAGCTCCAATAAACCTCCAACTGCACCCCCTCATAGATCCAATAAACCTCCAATTGCACCCCCCTCATAGCTCCAATAAACCTCCAACTGCACCCCCTCATAGATCCAATAAACCTCCAACTGCACCCCCTCATAGCTCCAATAAACCGCCAACTGCACCCCCTCATAGCTCCAATAAACCTCCAACTGCACCCCCTCATAGCTCCAATAAATCTCCAACTGCACCCCCTCTTAGCTCCAATAAACCTCCAACTGCACCCCCTCATAGCTCCAATAAACCTCCAACTGCACCCCCTCATAGCTCCAATAAACCTCCAACTGCACCCCCTCATAGCTCCAATAAACCTCCAACTGCACCCCTCATAGCTCCAATAAACCTCCAACTGCACCCCCTCATAGCTCCAATAAACCTCCAACTGCACCCCCTCATAGCTCTGATAAATGTCCAACTGCACCCCCTCATAGCTCCAAAAAACCTCCAACTGCACCCCCTCATAGCTCCAATAAACCTCCAACTGCACCCCTCATAGCTCCAATAAACCTCCAACTGCACCCCCTCATAGCTCCAATAAACCTCCAACTGCACCCCCTCATAGCTCCAATAAACCTCCAACTACACCCCCTCATAGATCCAATAAACATCCAACTACACCCCCTCATAGCTCCAATAAACCTCCAACTCCACCCCCTCATAGCTCCAATAAACCTCCAACTGCACCCCCTCATAGCTCCAATAAACCTCCAACTACACCCCCCATAGCTCCAATAAACCTCCAACTGCACCCCCTCATAGATCCAATAAACCTCCAATTGCACCCCCCTCATAGCTCCAATAAACCTCCAACTGCACCCCCTCATAGATCCAATAAACCTCCAACTGCACCCCCTCATAGCTCCAATAAACCTCCAACTGCACCCCCTCATAGCTCCAATAAACCTCCAACTACACCCTCTCATAGCTCCAATAAATCTCCAACTGCACCCCCTCTTAGCTCCAATAAACCTCCAACTGCACCCCCTCATAGCTCCAATAAACCTCCCAACTGCATCCCCTCATAGCTCCAATAAACCTCCAACTACACCCTCTCATAGCTCCAATAAACCTCCAACTGCACCCCCTCATAGCTCCAATAAACCTCCAACTGCACCCCCTCAGCTCCAATAAACCTCCAACTGCACCCGCTCATAGCTCCAATAAACCTCCAACTGCACCCCCTCATAGCTCCAATAAACCTCCAACTAGACCCTCTCATAGCTCCAATAAACCTCCAACTGCACCCCCTCATAGCTCCAATAAACCTCCAACTGCACCCCCTCATAGCTCCAATAAACCTCCAACTGCACCCCCTCATAGCTCCAATAAACCTCCAACTGCACCCCCTCATAGCTCCAATAAACCTCCAACTGCACCCCCTCATAGCTCCAATAAACCTCCAACTGCACCCCTCATAGCTCCAATAAACCTCCAACTACACCCCCTCATAGATCCAATAAACATCCAACTACACCCCCTCATAGCTCCAATAAACCTCCAACTCCACCCCCTCATAGCTCCAATAAACCTCCAACTGCACCCCCTCATAGCTCCAATAAACCTCCAACTACACCCCCCATAGCTCCAATAAACCTCCAACTGCACCCCCTCATAGATCCAATAAACCTCCAATTGCACCCCCCTCATAGCTCCAATAAACCTCCAACTGCACCCCCTCATAGATCCAATAAACCTCCAACTGCACCCCCTCATAGCTCCAATAAACCGCCAACTGCACCCCCTCATAGCTCCAATAAACCTCCAACTGCACCCCCTCATAGCTCCAATAAATCTCCAACTGCACCCCCTCTTAGCTCCAATAAACCTCCAACTGCACCCCCTCATAGCTCCAATAAACCTCCAACTGCACCCCCTCATAGCTCCAATAAACCTCCAACTGCACCCCCTCATAGCTCCAATAAACCTCCAACTGCACCCCTCATAGCTCCAATAAACCTCCAACTGCACCCCCTCATAGCTCCAATAAACCTCCAACTGCACCCCCTCATAGCTCTGATAAATGTCCAACTGCACCCCCTCATAGCTCCAAAAAACCTCCAACTGCACCCCCTCATAGCTCCAATAAACCTCCAACTGCACCCCTCATAGCTCCAATAAACCTCCAACTGCACCCCCTCATAGCTCCAATAAACCTCCAACTGCACCCCCTCATAGCTCCAATAAACCTCCAACTACACCCCCTCATAGATCCAATAAACATCCAACTACACCCCCTCATAGCTCCAATAAACCTCCAACTCCACCCCCTCATAGCTCCAATAAACCTCCAACTGCACCCCCTCATAGCTCCAATAAACCTCCAACTACACCCCCCATAGCTCCAATAAACCTCCAACTGCACCCCCTCATAGATCCAATAAACCTCCAATTGCACCCCCCTCATAGCTCCAATAAACCTCCAACTGCACCCCCTCATAGATCCAATAAACCTCCAACTGCACCCCCTCATAGCTCCAATAAACCTCCAACTGCACCCCCTCATAGCTCCAATAAATCTCCAACTGCACCCCCTCTTAGCTCCAATAAACCTCCAACTGCACCCCCTCATAGCTCCAATAAACCTCCAACTGCACCCCTCATAGCTCCAATAAACCTCCAACTGCACCCCCTCATAGCTCCAATAAACCTCCAACTGCACCCCCTCATAGCTCTGATAAATGTCCAACTGCACCCCCTCATAGCTCCAAAAAACCTCCAACTGCACCCCCTCATAGCTCCAATAAACCTCCAACTGCACCCCTCATAGCTCCAATAAACCTCCAACTGCACCCCCTCATAGCTCCAATAAACCTCCAACTGCACCCCCTCATAGCTCCAATAAACCTCCAACTACACCCCCTCATAGCTCCAATAAACCTCCAACTGCACCCCCTCATAGCTCCAATAAACCTCCAACTGCACCCCCTCATAGCTCAAATAAACCTCCAACTACACCCGCTCATAGATCCAATAAACCTCCAACTACACCCCCTCATAGCTCCAATAAACCTCCAACTACACCCCCTCATAGCTCCAATAAACCTCCAACTGCACCCCCTCATAGCTCCAATAAACCTCCAACTACACCCCCCATAGCTCCAATAAACCTCCAACTGCACCCCCTCATAGATCCAATAAACCTCCAATTGCACCCCCCTCATAGCTCCAATAAACCTCCAACTGCACCCCCTCATAGATCCGATAAACCTCCAACTGCACCCCCTCATAGCTCCAATAAACCGCCAACTGCACCCCCTCATAGCTCCAATAAACCTCCAACTGCACCCCCTCATAGCTCCAATAAACCTCCAACTACACCCCCTCATAGCTCCAATAAACCTCCAACTACACCCCCTCATAGCTCCAATAAACCTCCAACTGCACCCCCTCATAGCTCCAATAAACCTCCAACTGCACCCCCTCATAGCTCCAATAAACCTCCAACTACACCCTCTCATAGCTCCAATAAATCTCCAACTGCACCCCCTCTTAGCTCCAATAAACCTCCAACTGCACCCCCTCATTGCTCCAATAAACCTCCCAACTGCACCCCCTCATAGCTCCAATAAACCTCCAACTACACCCTCTCATAGCTCCAATAAACCTCCAACTGCACCCCCTCATAGCTCCAATAAACCTCCAACTGCACCCCCTCATAGCTCCAATAAACCTCCAACTGCACCCCCTCATAGCTCCAATAAACCTCCAACTGCACCCCCTCAGCTCCAATAAACCTCCAACTGCACCCGCTCATAGCTCCAATAAACCTCCAACTGCACCCCCTCATAGCTCCAATAAACCTCCAACAACACCCTCTCATAGCTCCAATAAACCTCCAACTGCACCCCCTCATAGCTCAAATAAACCTCCAACTGCACCCCCTCATAGCTCTGACAAATGTCCAACTGCACCCCCTCATAGCTCCAAAAAACCTCCAACTGCACCCCCTCATAGCTCCAATAAACCTCCAACTGCACCCCCTCATAACTCCAATAAACCTCCGACTACACCCCCTCATAGCTCCAATAAACCTCCAACTGCACCCCCTCATAGCTCCAATAAACCTCCAACTGCACCCCTCATAGCTCCAATAAACCTCCAACTGCACCCCCTCATAGCTCCAATAAACCTCCAACTGCACCCCCTCATAGCTCCAATAAACCTCCAACTACACCCCCTCATAGCTCCAATAAACCTCCAACTGCACCCCCTCATAGCTCCAATAAACCTCCAACTACACCCCCTCATAGCTCCAATAAACCTCCAACTACACCCCCTCATAGCTCCAATAAACCTCCAACTACACCCCCTCATAGCTCCAATAAACCTCCAACTGCACCCCCTCATAGCTCCAATAAACCTACAACTACACCCTCTCATAGCTCCAATAAATCTCCAACTGCACCCCCTCTTAGCTCCAATAAACCTCCAACTGCACCCCCTCATAGCTCCAATAAACCTCCCAACTGCACCCCCTCATAGCTCCAATAAACCTCCAACTACACCCTCTCATAGCTCCAATAAACCTCCAACTGCACCCCCTCATAGCTCCAATAAACCTCCAACTGCACCCCCTCAGCTCCAATAAACCTCCAACTGCACCCGCTCATAGCTCCAATAAACCTCCAACTGCACCCCCTCATAGCTCCAATAAACCTCCAACTGCACCCCCTCATAGCTCCAATAAACCTCCAACAACACCCTCTCATAGCTCCAATAAACCTCCAACTGCACCCCCCCATAGCTCCAATAAACCTCCAACTGCACCCCCTCATAGCTCCAATAAACCTCCAACAACACCCTCTCATAGCTCCAATAAACCTCCAACTGCACCCCCTCATAGCTCCAATAAACCTCCAACTACACCCCCTCATAGCTCCAATAAACCTCCAACTGCACCCCCTCATAGCTCCAATAAACCTCCAACTACACCCCCTCATAGTTCCAATAAACCTCCAACTGCACTGTGCATGTGCATTATTTCTCTAAGTTGACACAACATCAGCTAGGTGTATCTTTCTCTCATTCCCACCTCAACAACTTCGCTTCTGTCATAAATATAAACGTGTACATTTTTAACTTCCTGTTTGTGCATCATTTTTACAATGCTAGAAAAACTATTCTTCACTTGAGTGTGCCACAACAGTTACGTACAAAAGGAACAGCCCCCCCCCCCCCCACAGTGACAAACATGCCACAACAGGTGGAACACCCCACTCCCACTACCACTACCACTACCACTCCCACTACCACTACCACTACCACTCCCACTACCACTACCACTCCACTACCACTACCACTCCCACTCCCACTACCACTACCACTACCACTCCCACTCCCACTCCCACTACCACTACCACTCCCACTACCACTCCCACTCCCACTCCCACTACCACTCCCACTACCACTACCACTACCACTCCCACTCCCACTCCCACTACCACTACCACTCCACTACCACTCCCACTCCCACTACCACTACCACTCCCACTCCCACTCCACTCCCACTACCACTACCACTCCCACTCCCACTACCACTCCCACTCCCACTACCACTACCACTCCCACTACCACTACCACTCCCACTCCACCACTCCCACTACCACTACCACTACACTCCCACTACCACTACCACTACCCTCACTACCACTCCCACTACCACTACCACTACCACTCCCACTACCACTACCTACCACTCCCACTACCACTACCACTCCCACTACCTACCACTCCCACTACCACTCCACTACCACTCCCACTACCACTCCACTACCACTACCACTCCCACTCCCCCTCCACTCCCACTCCCACTACCACTACACCACTACCACTCCACTACCACTACCACTACCACTACCACTCCACTACCACTACCACTACCACTCCCACTACCACTCCCACTCCACTACCACTCCCACTCCCACTCCCACTCCCACTCCCACTACCACTCCCACTACCACTACCACTCCCACTCCCACTCCCACTACCACTACCACTACCACTCCCACTACCACTCACTCCCACTCCCACTACCACTCCCACTACCACTCCCACTCCCACTACCACTACCACTCCACACCACTCCCACTACCACTACCACTACCACTCCCACTCCCACTACCACTCCCACTCCCACTCCCACTACCCTCCCACTACCACTACCACTACCACTCCCACTACCACTCCCACTCCACTACCACTACGCCACTACCACTACCACTACCACTCCCACTACCACTACCACTCCCACTGCCACTACCACTCCCACTACCACTCCCACTCCCACTACCACTCCCACTCCCACTACCACTCCCACTCCCACTACCACTACCACTCCCACTACCACTACCACTCCCACTACCACTCCCACACCACTCCCACTCCCACTACCACTACCACTCCCACTACACTCCCACTACCACTACCACTCCAACTCCCACTACCACTCCCACTACCACTACCACTCCCACTACCACTACCACTACCACTCCCACTACCACTACCACTCCAACTCCCACTACCACTACCACTACCACTACCACTCCCACTACCACTACCACTCCCACTACCACTACCACTACCACTCCCACTACCACTCCCACTACCACTACCACTCCCACTACCACTCCCACTACCACTACCACTACCACTACCACTACCACTCCAACTCCCACTACCACTCCCACTCCCACTACCACTACCACTCCCACTACCACTACCACTCCCACTACCACTACCACTCCCACTACCACTCCCACTACCACTACCATACACACCACTCCCACTACCACTCCCACTACCACTACCACTACCACTACCACTCCACTACCACTACCACTACCACTACCACTACCACTCCCACTCCCACTACCACTACCACTCCCACTCCCACTACCACTCCAACTCCCACTACCACTCCCACTCCCACTACCACTACCACTCCCACTACCACTACCACTCCCACTACCACTACCACTCCCACTACCACTCCCACTCCCACTACCACTACCACTCCCACTCCCACTCCCACTACCACTACCACTACCACTCCCACTACCACTACCACTCCCACTCCCACTACCACTACCACTACCACTCCCACTCCCACTACCACTCCCACTACCACTCCCACTCCCACTACCACTACCACTCCAACTCCCACTACCACTCCCACTACCACTACCACTACCACTCGCACTACCACTCCACTAC
>OZ024856.1:41425034-41527534 GCA_964017155.1 Oasisia sp. SBJ-2009
CCTTCCAACGGACACAATAAAATATAAACAATAAGAAAAGGACTGTTGCGAAAACATTATAATTACCACGCATTCTACCCTTTTATTAGTGTGTATTGCATTAATAACTCAGTTGCGTAGTTATAATGCCAACAATTAAACAGCGTAAAACTGGATTCCTAGAAGAAGAGTATCAAACATAATCCATTCAAACAGATTGGTTCAATGCTCAAAACTTGGTGAATAGGCAAGTTATAAGATGAGATTGCGGCGGATCATCACAAAATTTTTATTGCATTGCAGGCTCAATAAGTTAAATTATAACACTTGGAGATTTATCAATTGTCAAGAAATAAGAACGAATAAGCAACTGATCGCCACAGCTTCTTTATTGCATTGCATATTTTAGTAACATGAAGAACGAAATAACGACTGATCGTCACAGATTATTTATGCATTGCATATTTTTGCAACATGATACATATGCTGTACCATCATATCACTTCGTTATATTGGTGAGGGTATGGTAAGCGTCACTCCCTGTACGGGCCAAGATCAATGCCTATACAGGCCGAGATCACTGCCGTAAGGCCGAGATCACATGGCCGAGTTCACCAAACAGGTCGAGGTCACTTAGGCCGAGATCGCGAAAGGCCGAGATCACCGTGAAGCCCCAGCCAGCACCCATTCACACAGCAGCAGGACAAGCTAATTGACTTCCCATGCATCAGTTTCATCTACTGATTAGTTGCTGGGTAATATTTACCCAGCAGCTTCATTGTCCAACTTTTCTTGGTCATTCAACACCATTGCCTGCACAGCAATACTCCCAACTGTCTGTAAAATATCCTTCACAGCATCACAAAAACATCGGATGCTCAATTCCTTTTCTCCCAATTCAATTCAATTCAAAATCTTTCAACTCCAATTCAAATCAAATTTTTTAATTCAAATTCAATTAATATTTTTCCACATTTTTCAATTACAATTCCCGCTCCAATTGCCAAATTGAATTGGAATTGAATTGATCAATTCAAATTCTTTTTTTAATTGACCACGGCCCTACGCGAGCAACAAAACTCCCTATTTATCCCAAGCAGCCTAGCCTGCAACCAATCACCATGGAAGAATTTAACCGACAGAATATTTTGGAGAAATGTTGATGGTTTCTTGCAGGTGGAATTTGTTGAAGCTACTCAGCCTCTATCCATCATGGTAAGACTGTCTGCTCTTCTAAACTGATCTCCGTGCTGCCACCTATCAACACAGACTCGGACTCTGTCTGACTTAAAGGTTGACAATCATTTCGTTTTGCCCATCGCCAATCCTTTTCTTTTATGTCCTGTTGTGTAACGTTTCAATAGTTTAACTAGTATGCGCAATCAGTTTAATTTTAAAATGCGTACTTATCTTTTTTTATTCGGCAAAAAAGAATCGTCGTTACACCGGGTATAACTGACGAAACTATTAGCCGGTGTAGACGTCCTGCCCTTTTTGGGTCACGTGTTTTATACGAGATCGGCATCCTACGGCACAATAACAAACCGCATGTGCTTTTGCGTGTCGTGACGAACGTTCCGAAGTGTTTCTTCTCTGAAGGTATGTATTAAGTGTTTTATTGCAGTTAGCAACCAGGGCGAGTAGTCGTGGGCTAATTCAACAAGAACTGCAACTTGTGAACTTCATTATAGGCCTACTCGACGTGGATTCTCTAACTTGTTAGATTATTTTTAAAGTTTGACAGTCGGCATCGGCATCGCTTAGACTCCTTAGGCTTAGTCTCAGCCAGATACACTCATACAGCCTTTATTTATAAGTTTATATGTATTGTATTTGATAACGCAGGTTCTTGTTCATAAGCTGTGTACTTGCAAAAGTACATATCTAGAGAGTGTAGATGACGTTAGGGACGAAATGATATCTCATTGGCTTCGGAACATTGGCAGTAGCTAGGCTCCGGGTGATGGTCACCGTGGGGAGCATCCGTTATCTCGTGCAACAGAACGTCAAACGAAGAATTATGTTGGTTATCACAATTATTTAAACAGTGTTTTGTGACTCACATTTTACTATGATTGCTGGATGTTGCTGATTTGCATTATATTTTATATAATAATAATATTATAATTATATAATAATTAAAAAAATTATGACAACCATGATGGTGATGAATTTATTCAATATACAAAAAGGTAAACATGAATATAAAATGCTTGTATAGCTACTAGCCAGTGTACACCATATGCAAGTATTACACATAACATTCTTGCACTTGTTTCCATTGTGGTCAGTGATGCCTGGCTGTAGTCTATGTAATACCTGATACCTTTCAACTCACATATGCCAGCTGTTCTAATCTTTATCTTTTCATCACAGCAATATATGAATGCATAATACAACTCAAATTATGATATATTAGTATGGGCCACACTACAATGCAAGTGAGACGAGGCAGAGGAGGGACTAAGATTAATGCAATCACTTGTGTCGGGCAAATGCATGGAGGATACATAGTTTGCAAGAGGCCAACGTCTGATCACTCCAAGTGAATTAAACATTTTAACAATCAACAATGTATACATTTTATAAATATTTTAATATGCCCATTTCAATACTCATTTGCTTTCATTAGCATTTTCATAATATCTCGGATATGGAAAACTAGGATAACCTTTGCAGTTGTGTAATGCATGTTATACTAAGTGTGTCCAGTCCAGTGTCCACACAGACTTCGGTCAACACCTTTAAAAAACTATTCAGCATACAACAATAACTCAGAAATAAATTTATAAAATCAATTATTATTCATTCTGAAGAAGGTAGACATGTTTGAATATTCAGTGAAGGAAATATACTGTTGGCATCACAACAACACCTTATTTTGTCACTTCCAACATTTACTTTGACATCCAGCTGAGCCATAAAATGTCAAATATAACATGCAGTAGTTATTACATGACATACCCTGACACAAAATTGTATATTGAAAATAAAACAGAAAATATGAATGCGCTATGTTTGGGAGTAAATATAATTCTATAATAATATATAAGATAAGGCATCCCTACATTTAAAAATAGCATGGTAATTTTACTTTCATGTAATGACAATACAGACCTAATAAATTACAACCCTGCTTAGATATGAACCTGTACATGCTGCTGTAGCCAAATATTTCTTGCTGCCTTTTTTGTGGAATGCTTTAGGTCATACATAAAATATTATGTTATACAGCTGTAGATTTATTGATTATGGCAAAGAACACTCCATAATGACAACTCTAATACCATGATGCCAGTTTTTGTTTACTGAGTTTGAATATTATGCTTTTCTTTTCAGGTCAACACTCAACAGGAAACTGAACACCACCACTAGGTCAACAAGTTAATAAGCTATATACCATCCAAGATCCCGGACAAGATTCCACAACCATGGGCTGTGCAAGATGCTGCAGATCAAATGTCATGTGAATATCAACCGAGTGATCTCAGTCGTGTGTTGCATCCATAACAGACTCCCCTGTACTGATGGTGTGTGCACTGACTTCCAGGCCAGTCAGTTACCCAAACTGACTAGAGACCCATATAGAATGCAGGTTGCTTGACATGCGAATATGGTGATATCTGACTAGCTTTGCAGTTTGTGGTAGAACAGTGGGTACCATGGTCTGGCAAATATGGCATGAGCCTTCGGTCAACCTCTCTCAACACAATAAGATAGGTTCGGCATTCTTTGGTGAACTTCATCGGCTTGGATATCGATGGCATTACTGTGTTACTTAGTTCACTCTCTTTAATGGTACTGCATGCCAGGTACCTGACATTTTCTGTGCATCCACATCTACCTGTGCAAGAAACAAAGTGACAATTAACATGGCTGTGACATTTATGATATCATATGTGATGATACATTTAGCAAAAGTCAATTATAGAATTGTTTGGTATTTGGTATTCATATCGTAAACTCTGCATGCCAGATATGTTACACTTTATTAAGATCTGTTAAATCAAACAACATATCTACTAATGTAGGAAGCATTCAGCCACACTTATGTTATTATGCAAAGACTAACTATATAAAGTAATAATATCTACCACTATCTGTAGCCGGTACTCTTCATACAGGTGAGTAAACACATACCCGGGGTAGTGATTGCACATGTAACTCTCAGCCACATGGCGAGGACCATGACTAGTGTAATCATCATAATTATAGTTAACTTAGTGTACTTTATTTGTTATTATTGTTATTTAATATGTACACATTACATGTATATAGTATGTATATGTACTTTGTATCTAGAAAGTCAAAACTTTCTAAGACAATTACTTCAGGAGTTAACCAGTTAAACTTTGTCACATTGTAAATATTTTGGACAAGTCATTTATAAAATCTTGTCAGATGAGTCTGCCATTCAAGCCAAAGTGAAACTTGTATGCAAACTTGTCAAGAGAAATATGTTTAATAAAACATCAATTTATGTTCTACTGCTGTAAAAAATAAGCTATTTACAGCATGTTTCAGTAATATCCATAATGCATGCATTATGAGTAAACTTTACAATTTTAGGTAAATTGCCAGGATTTTGTTCTTGTGTAACAATTGTTTCAGGATTTTGAACAATTTGCCCATGGGTGTAGTGTTAGGCACACATTTGCAGTAGGTAATGTCATTTCGGGTAAAGGCATCATTTTAAAGCCTAATAAATGGGATTAATGTTTTTTAACTAACCAGCATTTGACATACTATGTATTTGTGCTGGATATTTTTGTGAATGAATGAATCGTGATAAAAGTAACTGTTTGTTTATATATATATATATATATATATATATATATATATATATATATATATATATACCATACATGTTTTCAACCTTTTCCTAATTTTATATTTTACTGATTGTTTTTTTTTATCTGATGTGCATGTGATATTAAAAATAAATACATATATCATGTGCAGTGCTTGCCATTATGTTGTAGTCAATCTTGTCAAAAGTTTCAATAAAATGTTTTTACTTTATGTTGTCTTTACTTTAGTCCACATGTGATTCCAACAATATACAATCTATCCAGGACACCCATTACTGCAAAAACCTCATGCAGACAAATAAACTGTCATACGCAGGAGCAGGTTCAGAAATTAATTCTAGGGGGCACAAAAACTTCCACTGGCAGATGAATAAAATTCATATACCTAAGCTGACAATTTAGATGCATATTAACATATATAATGCTCTACTGGTTAAGCCGTTTAATTTTTTTAAACGTTACAACCGTGCATAGCTGTGTATGTGACAACAATTGTAATAATTGTTTTACCAGCAGAACTGATTAGTATAAAGAATTTGTGTTACTCAATGACAGAAGTACCGCACATTTTATTTTATTTTATTTATTTTATTTTCAGGTCACAGGGAAGCCTGCACCCTTTGACTTTGCATAATCTATCCATCTACACAAATAGGCAAATAGACGACTGTGACAAATACTTATTACACATAATTTCATGGGGCTAATAATGAATAATTTTGAATATGTTGTAAGTTTGTAATTATGAATTAAATGTTTCTTCACCATAATCACCTAGTTGGCATATTTTTCTCTGGTTATTCATATGAGATGACCACAAACACAGCAAAATTGTGTGAATGCAGTGACATAGGTGGGCATTAATTAGTGCTTTCTGTAAAGATAGTTATGTATTCCACTCTACTCAGCCTGCCCAATCAGAATGCAGTTGATACCAATTATAGTGCATGATGTAATGGTATTTCAATGTATAATTTCCATAATATTAATTTCTATGTTTGTAACATAAATATGGCAACATATAATTAACCAATATACACCACACTTTCATCAATTTAAACATAATCAAAACAAACATAACATCTTTCTTGCCATATACAAAATGAATAGTTTTTAAGAAACATCTTTAAAATGCAGTTACTTGTGTCATGATGATATTTTATGAATATCAAATACCAATGATTACCTCCATTCTGGCAAGCTCCAAAAGGCATTCTTTGTACACAATGCAGAATGGTTTGCCAGTGACGTCTTCCGCTCTTGTCATCAGTGTCATGTCTTCATCGTCTGTACTCATCAGTCACAATTTCTTCAATGTCATGCACAAAAGTTCACATATAGTAACAGGCTGCAGAGTGGCAACGTCTTTGCGACATCTGAAATAAAACATAACCAAACCAGTGAGCATTACTGTAAACACCTCAAAATGGACATTTAATCATCATCACTGGCCCAAGAGGTCCTCAGGTCCTTTGGACTATACAGCCCTGAATAGTTAATTTGTAATATTGAATGAAATATATTTTTGTTAATCTTAATCACTGCTGAGTTTTTCACCACAAAACACAGCAAATTGTGTTTGTTAACTTGCACAGGACCATAACATGTCATTAGTGGTTTTAGGCAAAATAATATTACAATAAACTTACTAAAATCAGTTAATTTTAATGCCATGAAGACTAAGTGAGCTGAAAACCTGCTTAGTGTTCCTCACAACTGCACTGCAGGCATACTACTGAAACTTCATCATGACGAAATTTACCAGTCTGTGAGACTAACAGTTTTTCTTTAATATTGGTCATAAACAAAGGTTGCTAGTATTAGCGCAGTGGTTCAGGGGTAGAGCATCAGACTCAAAAATAAGAGGACCCAGGTTCAAATTTTGTGCTGCCATGTGAAACCTTGGGCAAGTTGTTTTCACACTACATTGCTCCATTTCACCCAGCTGTATGAATGAGTACCTGGCTATAAACAGTGATGACTATTTGTGTACAAGCAGTCTTCGCAAAATTGCTACATGGCTGAATGCTTCCCAGAGAAGCCGAGATGGTCTTCGAATGAACTACCAGGGAAGGGAGTAAAGTGTAAAAAGCGCTTTGAGCAATCCTTACCTTTACCTTTAAATCATGACAAAAGTTACAATTTTGTGTCATAGTATATCACGAGCAATTTATTTTAAAAATTGTGGCACCCAGGCGTATGCCATTTTTGTTGTGAAGGAAGCTCGGAAGGATATTGAGACTTATTTTACTAGTTATTTGAGTTATAGGAATGAGCTTACACATAGAAAAGGTTTTGTGACAATACAAGCTACGCCTCATCGAAATGTTTGGGTCGGAAGTTGGTCATATTTTAAGAAATATAATAACATACCATCTTTGCATATACATGTATAGATTCATCATTAAGGCAACCAGACCTGCCATATTCCTCCGATTTGCACATTTATATACCAAATATGTACAATTTATCAATTTATGTCTAAGGTATGTGTATTCTGCTCACAATCAGGGTCTGAAAACCCTATCGCGAGTGATATTTTGAATAAATCTTAATCATGATTTGTATCACCTAGCTGTACATTAACCGTACACTGTATTTATATTCTAATTGTAGTTATGTAATCTCTATATTATATAGATCAACTCACCACAATTTCACTGACACAGGCTCAAGATTGCAGAATATATTGACTAGTGAATTAAATGTAAATACAATTATTTATTTTTAACAACCTGTCAAATGTCAAAGTGCCATAACTTGAAACCTATTTAAGCTACAACGCTCAAATTTTGGATTCTTGCTAATCTTACCAAATGCAAAACTGGAAAGGCTCTCATCATACTGTATTAGTACTGATCTATTCAAAAATAATCTAAGACTAAGTCCACGACGTCGATGACAGCAACCAATTTATGGAATTTTATTTGCGTTCACTCGGAATGACCCTAAATGGCCTAATACCGTCGACTAATTTAATAGCAAAACTATTTTGTCAGCTGGCACACGCAATATTAAAACAATGTGAAATGGTTGAAGCCGAGTAATAACAGAGTACTAACCTGTCGTACATGTCATTTGATTCCACAACTTGCACAAGTCTATAACTTTTTCCAAATAAACGTGTGCGCACGGCCGCTGTTTCTGTCTTTCTGCGGCTCTTTGTGCACTTCCCTGTTTCCTTGCCGATTCGGTCGCAAACATACGCGGGCGTCCCATCGTTGAACAAAAAACAGCAAAAGAACGGGAATATTGCGACTCTATAAATTATAGTAAACAGTCTATCGAAGGACTGACAGCATGGACGGGTCAAAGGTCGATCTCACTGCTCGTTTTCGCTCACGCGAGATTTTCAAGCTACAGTCTCTTCCGGATGTCACGGTAACACAGGGTGTCCGGTTCGAGTTTCGGCTATGATAGCAAATACTCTTTTTCTGAGTTTTCTGTTTATTTAATAAAAACGAAGCCACACATTTGCACAAACGAGTTAGCATGTCACAGGGGATACTTCGTACGTTTGCTTTTTCGTGAAATTAGTCTGAAACGCGAGGAGCAAAAACAATCGAACTGATTGTACATTTTTAACTGCAATTGCGTCTTAACTACTATTCTTACTGCGCGGATCGGTGGATTCATTCAGTGTTACCTTTTGCAAAGGTTTCTTACACCCTCTTTAGGAAATTCTAAACCGAGACACCTACTGTCTACTGGATTTACCCCACGCCACTTCTGACACATACACGGACCGCAGACTTCATAACCGAAATCGTGAACATATCGGCTACTTGTCGAATGTCCAAGCAATGTCAACCGCCATCTGGTGACACTTTGTGAAGTTACTGCCAAGAAACAGGAAGTGCATACAACATGCGTCATATGTAAAGCTGCGTTTGATTGCAGCGTCGTTTAACCAACAACGAATCAAAGAATCGCTTACACAAACGATACAATGGCGGAATGGAAAACATGAGAAGCCACGTATTTTCGTCCTGTTGTCGTTGTCAATTTTGGTGACTGTAACTAACTGCATGTATTATAGAGTAAGACATACCATCCGTTATCCATTGACATCAGCGTGTTGCAAAAATCCATGGCATCAAATACAGGTAAACTCTAAATTCAAAGGTAAAAACGCATAATTTTCACTTCGATCGTCAGAATTAAACCGACGTGTCTTGACACTGACAGTCGGCGCGACGCCGGTTGGTGACAGTGGATGAGTGACAGTGAATATGTATCGCGTACCTTCGCAAGAAACCAGTAGTGGTTATTGTATACGACGGGTGTGTGTGCGCATGTTATTGAGTGTGTGACTGAGCTTCAAGTCAGGCGGCTGAAATCAGTTATGCCTTGGTTTCAGTCTGAATATGCGACTCGTTAAACTTAAGTTTATTCCAACCAATAATTATTGAGAAAAAAATTATGTGGGTAGTATGTAGCATCTGGTGTTGTTGGTTGTCCTTCAGCTTTGTCCTTTTGATATGAGTTCTTGATGCTTGATGGCGTTGGCCATTGTGGATTAGGTATTCTGAACAGTGTCCCTGAACAGTCCATTTCTAGAGATGACGCAGTCATTAATATGGCTCAGCAACAATTGGAAGTCAATTACGTTCGCACCTTCCCAACGGACACAAATAAAATATAAACAATAAGAAAAGGACTGTTGCGAAACAATTAAATTACCACGCATTCTACCCTTTTTATTAGTGTGTATTGCATTAATAACTCAGTTGCGTAGTTATAATGCCAACAATTAAACAGCGTAAAACTGGATTCCTAGAAGAAGAGTATCAAACATAATCCATTCAAACAGATTGGTTCAATGCTCAAAACTTGGTGAATAGGCAAGTTATAAGAATGAGATTGCGGCGGATCATCACAAAATTTTTATTGCATTGCAGGCTCAATAAGTTAAATTATAACACTTGGAGATTTATCAATTGTCAAGAAATAAGAACGAATAAGCAACTGATCGCCACAGCTTCTTTATTGCATTGCATATTTTAGTAACATGAAGAACGAAATAACGACTGATCGTCACAGATTATTTATGCATTGCATATTTTTGCAACATGATACATATGCTGTACCATCATATCACTTCGTTATATTGGTGAGGGTATGGTAAGCGTCACTCCCTGTACGGGCCAAGATCAATGCCTATACAGGCCGAGATCACTGCCGTACAGGCCGAGATCACTGGCCGAGTTCACCAAAACAGGTCGAGGTCACTTAGGCCGAGATCGCGAAAGGCCGAGATCACCGTGAAGCCCCCAGCCAGCACCCATTCACACAGCAGCAGGACAAGCCTAATTGACTTCCCATGCATCAGTTTCATCTACTGATTAGTTGCTGGGTAATATTTACCCAGCAGCTTCATTGTCCAACTTTTCTTGGTCATTCAACACCATTGCCTGCACAGCAATACTCCCAACTGTCTGTAAAATATCCTTCACAGCATCACAAAAACATCGGATGCTCAATTCCTTTTCTCCCAATTCAATTCAATTCAAAATCTTTCAACTCCAATTCAAATCAAATTTTTTAATTCAAATTCAATTAATATTTTTCCACATTTTTCAATTACAATTCCCGCTCCAATTGCCAAATTGAATTGGAATTGAATTGATCAATTCAAATTCTTTTTTTAATTGACCACGGCCCTACGTGACAGTTTGACACTCTGTGAGTGTGACCAGCATCTGTGACTCTTCTCTGACTTGGGCCACTCACTGATCACCCTCACAAATGCATGTTGACTGGAGTTGATTATGCAGTAAAATAAACAACCAGTGTTATACAGTGACACCAAGCTATAATAATTACATAGTTGTCAGTGAGGTAACTGAAGATAATCAATGAGCTGGTCCATCATGCTTTTTATAATGCAACTGCAGAACAGTCCACATCCACTCAGGTTTTATTGAACAGGATATTGACACATCCTTATTGCAGAACCCAGATTGCTAATTAAATTATATTGTTGGAACACCATACAAATAAAAACTACTACTGATGTAAAACATCTGCAGACGTTAGATCAAGTCACTTATGTCCCAAAAGTTATAGACAGTGTATCTAAAAACAGATAAATAAAAGTGATGTTTAAGATGCACAAATACACCATAGTGCCATTATTAGTGCTAATAACATTTAATATCCAATGATTTACGTTTAACCTTCAATGCAGAAATAACATGTACAAACTTATAAATAAATTTTACATATAAAGTCTGAAAGCTGTATCTAGGACATGTTAACCTTTGGTGCAAGTAAAAAACAGTAAATACTTTATGTATGCAGTTTCAGATAAGGATAAAATTGATGACTCAGGTAAGTGTACTTGAAAGTGGAGAAACACATTCCATAAATGTGACCCATCTTAACAAAAGCGGTCGGATGTCGGTAAATGCTGATTTTGTGAAAACAAATCGGGCATTCGTCAATTTTGAGATTTTCCCTGAAAATGATTCTTCAGTATTCGTTTTATCGATTGCCACACTTGTTATCATCTAACTAACTCTGTTTCGTGTATTTTAAAGACATTTTCGTAGAGCTGTGCTAAGAAGGCCTAAGTGTTCCCCTCCATTTCCATAAAACAAAGCCGAAAATGCCAGTAATTGCGCGCATTCTTTGCCGCTAATTTTGGGACGATCCCTATCATAACTGGTGTCACCGCATAGCTTAACGCGTCATCTGTCCATATATGGTCATATTTATGCTAATGCATGCATTTTCAGGCCTCCAGAATGCTTGGAATAGACCCCCTATCCGTGCCAGCTGTGTAAACAAACCGGGGTCACATGGTAACAACAGCCCAGGCAACCGTTCTCATTGGTCCAACGTGGAACATTTGCATAATTTTCTGAACAACGCGTGCGCACCGTGTATTTTCTTCGCGTCACTGCTGACCTAGTTAGCGAGGAAGACGAAGCGAAAAATTGCGATGTTGTTAAACTCTGATGCAAGTGATCGGGCACAAATAGATAGTTTGATTGAGGAGTATTTTTTGGAGGAAGTGACTGATGAAAGCGAGCCGGACGATGACGATGATGACAATTTTGCGAACTAATCACTGACGAAGACGACGAGTTCGACTTTCGTCAGAATGATTACGACACGGCGGCGGCCGCTATGCAAGTAGCCGACCAATCCGTTGAGACGGTGTCAGATTCTCCGGATGAGGAATTGCGAAAATGTTCATATTAATACAGTATCTTAAGAATAACATTATCTTCCAACCTGCCAATTTTCAACATGTTCAGACCATGGTAACTAAGGTACATTCCATGAAACGTAACAAATAGTTTGCATCAACTTTGAAGGCCATTTTCTTACTTTGAAGGTTTCTACCCCATACATGTTTGTCAAGCTATAACTTTGGCTAGAATCGAGATATCTTATAGCATGATATCTCATATGAAAGCAGAGATTCTGCACTTTCCAGTGGTACTTATGACTCAATTAAAAAAATTACCGACATCCGACCGATTTTGTCAAGATGGGTCACAAATAATGCTAATACTAACATGAAATTTGTTCTTCTTTAATATTTTCTTTCATAAACCAAAACATTTACAATTTATTTTAATGCAAGCAACATGCAGGATAATTGACAGATAGTTGCCATCTTAAAATGTTCTGCCCACAGCAGGGTGTAAAATAAGAAGGCGGTCTACCCAGTAAAGAGTTAAATAGGTTGTTACTATCCTGTAGACATTTTTATTACAATAATATTAGTGTATTCCATGTTAATTAAAGTGAAACAAAAGCCTATTGTTCATGTTATGCACATAAATTAACCATTTGTAACTACTGTCAGCAACTCGGAATGTTGTGGCAAAGTGGAAGATTCTAATAAAATGATTTTATATCTTAGAAGCTGACATGTTTCACTTTCTGAGTGGTTGACCAACTTGATCAATAAGTGCTGAGCTGTGATGTTAGTTATGACATGCCAGTGTCCTTGGTTTGATAGAAATGTACAGCTGTATATGAATACACCAGCGCATTATTGGTTTCTATTATTTCGTGGATTCAGCAAGTGAGTCGCAACAGTTACTATAATACCACCATATATCAGATGCCGAATTAGGAATGACAGGATATGTAATGTTTAGGAAAGATAGATTAGGAAGAAGGGGAGGCGGAGTTATTTTATATATTAAAGAATCCATCCAGGCTTACGAAATAAAATTAGAAAAAGAAGCAGAATGTGAAGCTGTCTGGTGTAACATAGTTACAGGAAACTCAACATTAACTGTTGGGTTAGTTTATCGTAGTCCAAACATAAGCATAGAAGAGAATGAAAAAATGCACAACGCTATAAAAGAAGTGAGTCAACAGGACTGTATTATTATGGGGGATTTTAACCATGGGCATATAAAGTGGACATCTCTACAGA
The DNA here is from genome assembly GCA_964017155.1 of Oasisia sp. SBJ-2009. Lineage (NCBI taxonomy): Eukaryota > Metazoa > Annelida > Polychaeta > Sabellida > Siboglinidae > Oasisia > Oasisia sp. SBJ-2009. The sequence goes on from OZ024856.1 coordinate 41,438,229, forward strand.
GTCCTGGGAGAGAGGATCAAGAGTTTTTAAATTTAGTACAAGATAGTTTCCTTTTTCAACATGTGTTAGAACCAACCAGGGACAAGAACGTGTTGGACATAGTTTTGAGCTCACAGAAGGAATTTGTTGATAATGTCAATATATGTGAGCCACTGGGATGTAGTGATCATAACCAGATACATTTTATCATCAAAGTAACAGGAGAACGGAACAGAAAAATACGGTACAGGAAAAATTTTCACAAAGGAAGATATAAGGACATGAGGGAATATTTAGCGAAGATAGACTGGAATAACACACTGAAGAATAAGACAGCAACAGAATGCTGGAATATCTTAAAGAGGGAAATTGACTGCGTAGTTGACAAATTTGTCCCCTTGAAAAAACAGGGGAAAAGGTCAAAGAAGAAACACTTATCGAAGGAAGCCATTAGAAAAATCAAGTACAAGCAAATGATGTGGAAGACATATAGACATACTGGAAGTGACGAAGACTATGCCATTTATAAAGAAGCACTTAATCAAGCTACAGCTGAAATTAGAAATTCGAAGAGAAGCTATGAACAAAAAATAGCTTTCAACATAAAACATGACAGCAAGAGTTTTTATGCGTATGTTCGAAGTAAACAGAAAGTTCAAGATAAGGTCGGGCCACTAGAAGGTAGTGATGGAAACATAATAACGGAGGGATTCTTAATGGCAGAAAACCTAAATGAATACTTTAGTTCGGTGTTTACCAGGGAAGATATTAGTACATTACCAGTACTAGAGACTAAGTTCGAAGGGAGAGAGTGTGACTATTTAGGACAACTAACTGTAACCCCAAAAATGGTAGCTATGAAAATAAGAGATATGAAGGATAATAAATCACCAGGAGTGGATGGGATTCCTCCCAAATTACTACTGGAAATTGTAGAACAAATTAGCATACCACTTGCAACAGTGTTCAATTTGGCATTAGAGGAAGGAGTGGTTCCGGTAGAATGGAAAGAAGCAAACATCATACCATTATTTAAAAAAGGATCAAGAAGCAAGTCAGAGAACTATAGACCAATGAGTTTAACATCGGTGATTTGTAAACTATTAGAAAGACTAATTAAAGATCACTTGGTTGATTTTCTTGTTAAAAATAAATTGATAAACACATCTCAACATGGGTTTTTAAAAGCGAGGTCATGCTTAACAAATATGTTATGTTTTTTGGAAGATGTCACAAAGTGGGTAGATGAGGGATCACCAGTAGATATAATCTACTTAGATTTTAAAAAAGCCTTTGACAAAGTGCCACACCAAAGATTACTACTTAAACTAAAGGCCCATGGCATAGGAAATAGTATGATTAACTGGATAGAAAAATGGCTTATTGATAGAAGACAAAGAGTAGTAGTTGATGGGGAGGTTTCAAATTGGAAATCTGTTTTGAGTGGAGTACCGCAAGGATCAGTATTGGGACCTATTTTATTCTTAATATATATCAATGATTTGGATGATGACATAACAAGCAAGGTGTTGAAGTTTGCGGACGACACAAAAGTGTTTAGGAAAATAAAAAGTGATGCAGATAGACAGCATTTACAAGATGATCTAAATAAGTTGATAGAATGGTCTGAGAAATGGCAAATGCTGTTTAACTTTGGAAAGTGTAAGTGCCTCTACACAGGACATGGGAATGAAAATGCACAATATACAATGGGTGGTACTGTACTAAATACTACTGTAAAGGAAAAGGACTTAGGTTTAACCATTAGTGCTGACATGAAGGTATCAGAGCAGTGTGGAATTGCAGCAGCGAAGGCAAACCAAATTCTTGGATTAATTAGGCGAAATATAGTATACAAAGAAAAAGAACTAATAATACCGCTTTATAAAACAATAGTTAGGCCTCATTTAGAATATTGTATACAAGCATGGAGGCCATATCGCAAGAAGGATATTGATATGCTAGAAAGAGTACAAAGAAGAGCAACAAAAATGATACCAAAACTCAGGAATATTAGTTATGAAATGCGTCTAAAAGAATGTGGTCTAACAACACTAGAAACCAGAAGATTGAGAGGAGATCAGATTGAGGTTTTTAAAATATTGAATGGGTATGAAAATATTGACAGAAATATTTTTTTCACGGTCAAGGAAGAGAGAAGGACTAGAGGACATGGAGTTGCATTAGCAAAGAAGCAGTGTAGACTAGATATTAGAAAATTTTCATTTTCCCAAAGAATAGTAAACGAATGGAACAAATTATCAGCTGATTGTGTAGGTGCTAGAAGTGTTAATATGTTTAAAAATAAAATTGACATATACCTAAGACGGGCAGGGTATACTTAGATAGATAGGTTGGACTCTCGATAAGCCAAACGGCTTCCTTGTCCACCTGCCATCTAGAGTTGATTCTCTAGGTGGCAATCTTGTTAAATCTTGTTAAAAAACCATGGTGATGTAACATTTTTCAAATTACATTAGTGGCATAACCAGCTGAGACCAAATTATATTACGTAATATTTGCTAAGATGGTTAGCCAAAACATAAGGGTTCACTGAGCAGGTTAAACAGGCCTAATATTCCCATTTTTAAAACAGTGCTGTCCATGTAACTTGAGTTTTGTGTCTTCAGTGTTTTTCTTCCAAACTGCTTGCATAGTAGTTTTAATTGTAGTTGCAAATGGGAAGGGTTTGTTAATACTTCTAGATGCATAGACCCAAATTGTTACTCTTTAACCATAATTGTAGTATGGTACCAGGTTTTTGTGTTCTTATTTCTTAATCCATATTATGTGCACTTCTGTTAGATTTATATGTTTGACTACTGACTTGTTCCATGCAGACTATGTGTTTTTAATTACCAACAAAATATAATTTGAACCACACGCCATAGAAGTGACACTGTGATAGTTAATACACCTGCCAGTCTACCACAAACACAGGAAGATTATTATGTTCACAAGCTTAAAAACACACTTATTGTGTTTAATATATAGCCATACAACTAATAATTAAAAAAAATAGCCAATCAAATTTCCGGTTTTTACTTTTAACCAGTATTTTGTTGAATACTGGACTGAAGGGTTTATTTCCCTCCAGAAGTTGTCGCGATGTTGTTTGTTATCCTGGTGCTGTGAAATTTGGCTGTTGTATCATCTTGGTTTCCAAACAGGCCATATAAACTGCACCGTCGGCAAATAAACTGTGGATGTAACATTGTTTCGGTGATGTATAGAAGAAGTTGCTCCCAGCGGAGGACTGATCATGATGACTGTGTTGTTTCACTGGTAACTGGAGAACAGGATGGTAGGGAACCCGTCCTGTCATAATCACCTGCAAGATCAAACAATTACATGATACAGAATACAGCATCTTTTGTGTGGCTTTTAATAAAACCAGTCCGTTGCAAAAATCTCACTCACAGACATAGCAAAACATCAAGGAACTTCTTATAGTTATAATTGCATTGCACAATGTAGTGGATGTTGAAGATTATAATAAAACATGCAGGCTTACAAATCACACAGCACAAGTCAGTTACTGTGATACAGTTCAAACAAAACAAACACTGCGAGATAGTGTTCTGCATTCAACACGACTGTACAACTGTGGGTAGTTGCTAACTGTTTACACCAATGTTTCCTTTCCCGTCAGACATGAGAATGAGAAGTGCCGCCGCCACGGTCGATGTGCCCGACACGGTAAGTCAGACCAGTTTATTTTTATGGTGACAAACTTTAGGAATGAAGGGTTGTCGTCGGGTGAAATACAACACAATCTTCAACAAATCTGAAGTGAATCAATAGTTGGGTGGAGGTTTTTGGACTTGTATTAAAATTGAAAAAAAGGGCCCATTTGAATTTATACTTTATACATGTAAACAGTAATTTCTGTTTAGTGTATGTCATCTGATTATAGTATTTCAATTCAGATTCTTTGAATATGCAACTTGGTGAGAAGCCACAACTTGTTTCACACTCACAGTCATATTTAATTTTAGTTCTTCATTCTTTGGACATTTGTAGTGTGTCATATTACATTATTTGAATTGCATTTAAATTTATTTCAACAACAACTGCTACAGTGTACTACATTATAAATACAGTGCATACAATACAATTGTTGAAAAAAGGGTAAAAGAAGTACAATACTTATCATGTTTACCCTTATAATTTCTTAATTTTATACATAAAGCATCTGAACAGTGCAATAGAAGGTGCAACAACACTATTTATATGTGTAACCATACAACGTTTAATAAATAAAAAGACATTAGACATTTGTTGAAGAAAAATAAAACCTTTTATAACAATAACAAACTGAATATTTAATTTTGTTATCTAATTTATGTTAGCAAAAATGGTCTAGGACTCTAACACATAACTATACAACAGTCTATTTGTATAACACCTTTTGAAATGATGAACATTTATACAACTAATCAGTGAATTATCGAGGGAGTTCCACCAAAGTTTAATTCCAACTTTTTAAGTTAGTACGTACATAGATTTGCTTGAACTTGCATTTATGCTTGGATGAATATCGTGATTCATCTATTTTGAACAATTTTTGTACATTATAATAGTATATGTACTGTGGTAATATTAGGCTTTAGTTTGTCATCCATGTGCAGTATGTTTCATGGTGACATTAACTTTAGTTCTTCAGATATGTGCAATGTGTTTTCTTGTGGTATTTCACTTCAGTCTTGCAGTATGTTTCGTTGACATTCCAGGACACGTTGCACACTTTCCTGCCCACAAAGAGGTCCTTGGTGTCTTCCCTTTCAAAAGAAGTTCGGGGCATGACAGCAGACAGACAGGTGAGACCTGTGTTTATGTCATCAGCAGACTAACACTAAAACTCTGTCATTGTAAACAGTCATCCCAGTAAATATGTGTCATTGTAAATACTCATCATATGCATCCATCATCATTAATTCCAGTCAGCTACGATCAACCAGTAGTAATCCTCTTTACATTCCTCGGGTGAAAACGAAAGCTGGGTCCCGAGCTTTCTCTGTTGCTGCACCAACTGTGTGGAATTCGCTTCCTGCCAGTGTAAAATTAGAAGGAAATATAGTTTCATTCTGCCAGCATTTAAAAACCTATCTCTTTAAATTTGCCTCTCCTCCTTAGATTCCTAGCACCTTCATCTATCCGTCGACGTCTAGTTGCATAGTTTTATACATTTGATTACCAATGCCACTTAGTTCGGATTCTGAGGATATTGGTGCCACAGAAGTTATTTATTATTAGTAGTATCGTTAATATTAATGTATATAAGTTGGTGAACTGTCAGTGATGGAGAAACAGCTGTGTTATAAGTCATGAGAGACGTACAAGGGCACTAACCGTGTACTGTGTCATGTGATGACAGGGCAAGAAGATCCTCATATTTGCGTGTTTCAACATCCTGTGTTCCGTGATGCTGCTCGTGTGGTGCAACCAGACTAACAGCATGGGTCAGTACTCACACCCTTCGTCTCCCGTGCAACTCTCAACTTTACACGTTGTTTTAGAGCTAGTGCAGGTTATGTAATTTGAGGCTTTACATTTTGTGTAAACAATTAAGTTCTTTGTATAAATCGAATGCACACTAAGTCATGAATACAGTTACGATGTTGATTTTAGGTTTCCTAAATAAATGTTTGCCTGAATTGGTTCACTTGAGGCATATTTACAATGCCTTTTATGTGACTGGTAGAGTCTGTGGGTTAAACAGACAACCTTCAAAAACGTTTTGCTGCAGATGGGTGCATTTGTGCAGGGAAATTAAATATAGTTTGTCTCTGCTGAGTTTGCTGTTACAGTCTCTGCACAGTTATTTGTGATTACATTTATTTGACACACTTATTTGTGTTTACATTTATTTGACACACTTATTTGTGTTTACATTTATTTGACACACTTATTTGTGATTTCATTTATTTGACACACTTATTTGTGTTTAAATTTTTTTGACACACTTATTTGTGTTTATATTTATTTGACACACTTATTTGTATTTACATTTATTTGACACACTTATTTCCGATTACATTTATTTGACATACTTCCTTGACACCAGTTTAGTATGCGCATTACACAATAATATAATTCTACATGTTCAGTAACATTAATTTTACTTTATAATAACTTTGGATTGATTGGGTAGTAGTTTCTTGCAATGCTATTTGCTAATGCTGAATAATTTCTGTTGCAGATTAGTGTGACTAGACATTAATTTATATTTATTTATGGAAAACACTGTTGATTATAATTACTATTGTTTTACATTTCTACTATTGTTGCAGCATTAACTGCGTACAGCTACTTGACAATCTTTGATTTATTCCGGTGAGTTTTACAGAGTCAGTAATGTGATTACATTTATATTTAGTTACTTTAATCTACTGCAATTCATTCTGTATGAAGGAATTTCTATTTTTAGTAAACCAGTTTTGGTTGGTGTTTTATCAGTGCTATTGCTAACAATTTTGTAGAAAGCACCTGTCTTTTGAGTGTGACTAATGCATGCTGTAATCAGTGATTTTCAGAACTGGGAAGAAATAGCTATAGAAATGTTTTATTTTGACATATCCAACATAATGCTTACCGTGGACTTGTAAAGACTATAACAAAACCTGTTGGTTGTTAAAGCGAAATTGTTTATATAAAAATGAACTATACTGAAGACTGTTCAGAAATTTGCAAAGAAATAGCATCTTGTAGAATTGATTTAGATGACCTTTCATCTACCAAGGAGGTACATCACGGGCTTTCACTGTTGCAGTTACATCACATTACACAGTGTATTATCACTGGATGTAACTTGATTGAGCTCATTCCTATAACTGTTTATTTTCTGCCAGTTAGCGCCTTTAACATAACACACAGTGATGTTACCTAGGGAATGATTGACAACCCGTTTTGTCCACAGGTAAAAGTAAATAACTCTAAAATAACTACCTTTCCGGGTTTCAATGACGTCAGTTGGTAGGTAAGAGGCCAGTGAAGGGGATCTCAGTGCTTGAGAACGTAACATATCAATGTATAGATGAACAAATTTAAGATGTTTTGTTTTTACATTTCTGTATTGTTCTATTATGCAATTGAATCTCTTTCACTGACAGACAAAAAAGCTAAAAATGTTTTATGTTCATGTTTCCATGTTGTTCTATTATATGATTGAACCTCTCTTTGATAGGCTGTTGACGTGCCTGATATCAATGTGGGTAGGAAAACAGAAGCCAACATGGAATTTCTCATTTGGGTGAGTTCTATGAATACATCATGTAATAATGTTGACTTGTGTCAAATATGTCGGTTTATAACATCTAGTGTGGGCTGTGGTACATTAGCTGCATTTCCCAATTACCATTTTTAGGAATGACAACATGCTTTTCGATGTCTGCTGGTGCAAGATTAAATGTATGTGATGATTTAAAGATAGAAGGATTGGAATATACGTCTTCACAGTACAACCAAAATGGTACAACGCTTTAAGTTAATTGATCTTCGAATGTGCTCATATGCAACATGCAGTCCTGTCGTTAAATGTTTACTATAAAAACATATTCCAATATTTATTTATACTATTTGTTTTTCTTTCAGATATGAGAGATTTGAAGTTCTCGCTGTATTTTCAAGTACTCTGCTAGCCCAGTTGGGTGGATTGTTTGTCTTCAAAGAAAGGTGCATATTTATAAGATAATGAAATCTTTATCACAATAATGTTAGTCATTGGAGTTAATAATGTGTCACATTGTCTGTAAATGTGTAAAATTAAATGTACACGTGTGTCTATTAGACACACGTGTACAACTCTATGGATGCAGATTATCAGATATGTCAGAATGTTTATTATCGGTTTATGTTCGTAGACAGATCAATGGATTAAAAAGGCATGACTTGGATTGTTTTGTAGTGTGGTATAATGTGAACATTGTCTTCTGCTTACAGCATAGAGAGGATGCTCCAGCAGCCAGAGATACACACGTACGTGACAAATGTTTTTTAAGTCTTCTTTCATGTCTTAGTTGCCTAAATAGCGATACCGATCATTATGTATAGTTTTGCTTTGAGAACATGGTGCGTGATTAAAATGATACTTTTTTAATTTTAATCTATGCAAACGTTGCATTTTTTAATAGTTAAATGCATTTCTAATTTGTTTTTATTTAGTTTATTTTGTTGGTTTATTTTATCACTCTCTTTGCAAGAACAAGAAGATGTTAATGTTTGAAGTAGGTAGAATAATTATGATATGTTGTGCGTGAATTACAAGAAAGATACTTGTAGTATTTCCTGTTTTACGACATTTGCCAATTCCATATTTTTAATGATTGTAGAAAACAATTATGGACTACCTTTACCCTGCATGTGTAAGCAAAATTAATTTGGCTTCAATATTTTCCTTGTAAGAATAGTTGCCTCCATAATATTGTTCTTACTATCCAGTGCAATACATCATTGTTTTAGTTTTTAGTTTTAATTATTTACACTTCAGTGCATGCCAGTACTGATTAACCAGTGTGATGCCGTATTTTCCACCAGGGGACGCCTCCTCATGGGCACGTCCGTTGGTTATTTCTTCCACCTGGCGGTGACCTATAACATGGACAACAAAGCGTTCAACCACGTAATTGAGGCGTCCAGTTCAAGCTGGCTACAGGAACATGTCACAGACATGAGTGAGAGGTATGTCACTTGCTGCCGTCTAAGATCTAACCAGATTGCCATCAAAAGCTTCCTGTTTCAGATGACAGGTGAACTAGGCAGCACTAGGCACATTGAGAATCTAACAAGTCTCCACTTTCTACGTCTACTATTAGCTGAAAGTGTCCATGTTCAGTCTCTCGTCATTGCCACATGTATACATAACCATCTATGCCGTGTTCACGCACGCACGCACGCACGCATGCACGCACACACACACAATGCCATATTAATATGCAACAAGCAGGTCTGTATCACATAAACAGTTTAATAATTTATTGCTGACATTTGCTCCATTTCTATGCATTCTCAGTAAACCATCTATTATACCAATTTGTATGCTTCCTCCATTTTTATTCTAAAAGTGCACGGCAGTGATATTCAGTCACAACTGCAGGGAGTATTTTCAATAAAAACCTGTCGTAAATTCTTATCTGGTTTTCTTTTGCACAAGTAAAAAGTAGCACAAAACCATTCTGTATTTACCGAATTGTGTGTCGTAGAAGTCAGTCTATTGACTAAATCTGTATACCATTCAAGACCTGATGTGTGTAACTAGTTAAGCACAAGAATCTGAGCACTAACATCTGCTATGCGTGCCCTGTCTCGGTGTCTCATGTGTGTTGTTGTCCTTTCACTTTCAGTATCTGCCACGTGGTGCCTGGTCTCAGTAAGCTGCTGTTGCCGCGACTCAACCCGTTTGCTCTGATTGGTAGCGCAGGAGCCGCTGCCCTCCTGGCCACCTACATCGCCGTCGACGTCAAGTGAGTCGCTAGATTCAGTCAATCCTAGTATTGTGACTGGTTATGGTAGAGCGCATTGGCTCAGAGGTAGAGCTTCAGACTCTCAACTAAGAGGACCTGGGTTTGAATCCTGTGCTGCGGTGTTAAAACCTTGGGCAAGTTTGTTCACTCTACATTGCTCCAGTTCACTCAGCTGTATAAATGAGTACCTGGTTATAGACAGTGGTGGATATGTGTACAAGCAGCCTTCGATCATTAATTGTAGCATATGGCTGGATGCTTCCCAGAGAAGTTGAGAAGGTGTCTGATTGAACAGGTCTGTCAGGGAAGTAAAGAGTAAAGCACTTCGAGCAATCCTGAGGATTAGATGCTGTGCTATATAAGAACCTACTTTTTTATGGTCTGTGGTAACTTTGGCAAAAATATTTTTATTTACAATATCAGAAGCCACACAAAGTTTCCATACAAAATTATAATTTGCCTTTAATCTATCAACTAGGAATGTTTTTTGAAAAGGTAATTATTTTGAGGTATTTTGAGGTGAAAAAATTAAATGGTGAGATATTCTCTGGATGGCACTGCTGTAGCATGTTTGAATTACTAGCAAATTATATTTGTCATGTGAAGTCACAATTGGCATCAGCATAATTTAAATCATCAGTGCGAATGTTTTTATTAGAAAACTATACAGGAGATAACAGTCTGTGTGTGTTAAGCTGGTGTGGAAGATTATTATAACACATTAAACCGAAAGTAATTTCTGATATGCTGATTGTTGTAGACTACCCACATAATATACATTCCACAAGTAAGGTATGAATACTGCACTGGTTATGAAGTGTTTCAATGTGATCAGTCCAGTGAAACAGAGATTAATTGACTGATCCAATGTTTCACGGTTTGCCTGTATCTCATTTAAAACTATGCAAGCTTTGCACATGTCATTATTTGGCTGTTTATGTCACTGCCGACCAACTGAAGTGTGTGTGTTCCAGTGAGTACTACACGGCGGACACGTGGGCAGCCATCTGGATCGCAGCCATGACCTGGGGCACTATGTTCCCCATGTGTGTCTACAGTGGCAAGATCCTCCTACAGGTGAACTTACTGGTGAACTTACTGACTCACACGTCTGGAACTGGAGCATAAACTAGTGGATACAACAGTGGTCTCATGTTGAAGACACACACCACATACCACATATACACCATACACACCACACACACCACACACACCACACGCGCCACACCATGCACACCACACGCGCCACACGCGCCACACGCGCCACACGCGCCACGCCATACACACAATACACACACCACACAAACACACACACCACACAAACACACACACACCACACAAACACACCACACAAACACACCACACAAACACACCACACAAACACAAACACAAACACACACACACACACACACACACACACACACACACACGCCACAAATACAAGTTCATTTCATGTTCCTGTACCTCACTCAGCTGTATGAATAAGACATGTTGTTGTTGTTGTGTAGACGACTCCATCCTACATCATTGGTCAGCTGGACAAGTGCATCCGGGAGGCGTCCACACTGGACGGAGTGCTGGAGTTCCGGCACGAACACTTCTGGACATTGGCATTTGGCACAATGGTAGGTGCAGCATTATTGCAAGGGATTCTCACATTGTAATATTCATTTGAGTGTAATTGTTTCTAAGTTGATGTCAACACGTTGTCAACGTTCCTTGCTCTATCAAAAACATGTGGTGGACAAGTTGAATGGTCTGAAGGCAAACTGTCAACCCGGTAATTGACAAGCAAACTACCTGATGTAGTGACATTGGTCTTTTTTAAGCTAATTAAACAAAAGCTGCACTTTTTATTTATTAAATCAACTTTAGAAAATACTTACTGATGGAGGTCAGTCTATGTAGAAGGAACAATTGCAAATAATTATGAAGTTGCAATAACTACACCATTTGCATCGCTGTGTGTTTTCTACGATTGTACATCATTTACGTAAAACGTCTGCATAAGTTTTGTATAATGTGATTAATTCGACATTGACTACATTCCTTGCTGTGATCACAAATTGGCAAAACAAGAACTTATCACACATATTTGGAAATATTTCAGCTCTACTATTCAAGACTTCCAGCTGTAATACAGTGAATCCATTTTATATAGCTAAAGAATGCTTTCTCAACAATAACAGGGAACTATTTCACTAAGATAAAGAGCTTTTAAGGAGAACAATATTCAAATGTCCATTGTCGCATTACAGAGGACACTATTTCCATCCATGACACACCCGTGACATTGTCCCATTGACACATCGTGGTGTTGACAATTTTCTTGTATTCAAGATCACTGTTAAGGATCAAAATTGGGTTTAAGAGTTCTCAACATCATTAGTGAAATGGTCCCCTGGACATACATTAAACTTAATAATAATACATTTTATTTGGCATAGCGCCACATCTGTAATTGTTCGTGATGCTTCACAACATATTTACTATTCAAAATACATATTCAAAATACATAAAAAGGATATTTGTATACATTAATATGAATACTAATATTTTAAAATAGATAATAAAATATATAAGTAACTAAAATTAATATTGTATTAAATAGCATAGCATTTCTAAAAATAAATAACCTGTTGGTCATAAAATACATAATGATCAGTCCAGCAAATAATTACATAACAGTAACACTGATAATGAATGTAAATACAGTAAATAGTAAAATATAAATTAGTATATGTAAAAAAGTAACAATAATATTAATAAATAAGTGTATACAGCTGTATTATGCATTGATAATATAATAATTTAGTAAAAAAATCATTAAGGCAATGCAATATGGTAATTTGGCTTTTTGTTATTTCTTATGGTACCTTGCTGAAATTTTCAGACAATCTAATTTTTTTTCAAAAGGAATGTGTATATTTTTTAAACATTTGTTTGGACCCCCTTTAGACCTTGGCACATGAAATGTCTGTACAACTGCCATGTTGTGTCTTCAGGCGGGTTCTGTCCACGTTCGTATCCGCCGGGACGCGGACGAGCAGATGGTGTTGTCGCACGTCTACCACCGCCTGTCCAACCTCCTCTCTGTCCTCACCATCCAAGTCTTCAAAGACGACTGGTCGCGACCTTCGACCTATCAGATCCTCGGCGACTCGTCCCTCCTGTCGAAGATGCGTCCGGGTTCGACGCCGCCGAAGATGGCGTCGCACAGCCACGGGCCCGGCGGCGCGGCGCATTCGCACTCGCACAACAGTGGCATCACACACAACGTCACACCGGAACTGTTCGCAGCACCGGCCTACGACACGCAAAGGGTGTCACCGAGAACAATTGATCCGTTGGTGAAATCGTCAGCATTCACGTCGGCTAACTTGGTGACACCGCCAGTAGGTGGCGCACACTCTCATCTGGGCAGCGGTCCAGTAGGGGGCGCTTCTCAGCACGCCGTCGAACTTGACAGTAGTAAGAATCATGGACATAGTCATAATCACCACGGCCACAGTCATTGACAGCACTGGGGTAGTTACGCTGTTAAATATTATTAAATATTAATATTAAAGTCACGCATGAATGTTGGCTTTGGCTACGATAAATGTCGGTGTTGGAAGTAAAGATGTGCTTAATCAACACTAGCATGATGCGATCGAGAAAAAGACACGATCGTAATATTTTATCACAATGATATAATTATTACAGAGGTCATGCTCAGTAATATTATTAGGACAACAATGTGGAACTGGAGGTTTGGGATCGTTTCTGACGTTTGGAATTGTTCATAAACTTCTAGATAGGGTTGTGATGATACTATAAGCCCTACTTGCAGCTGGCACGGGAGAAACTGTAGATCTGCAGGAATGGAATGAAGACGTCAACAGGACATTAATTTTGGTAGATCACAGCTTGGAGACGATTGCATGACGACATAGCAATCTCAGTTGCAGTTTGTACAAAATTAGGCAACACTAATTAATATACTAAGTTACTGTTACAGTTGAATGTCAGTGTTGATCACTTGTGCCAATAAAATAATAAAAGAGACCGAGTGAGTAAACTTGGCTTTGAAGGAACAGTTCGTCTGCTTCAGGATAAGGATGCCTTTGTGAAGTTGTAAATAAATGTTACTGCAATGATGTGCGAGTTGAATATCTAGTCTGATGATGACAATAAAATGTACTGTCTGGGTGTTTTTCCAAGACTTCCGATAATTTGCCTCGGATTGAGGGCAAGTATCATTACTTGTGTGTCACCCTCCTGGGACATCCCGCCAACTACAGCTTTCTGTCTCCTGTCCTGGGCTGTTTGTTTTTGATATCATGGACAAGTCCAATTCCTTGGGTGGATCTTCTAACTGAATATCTTTCCAGAGCTAAACTTGAATCGTATATAAATGGCCAGTGTCAACTCTACGCAGTGGCCAAAGGGTGGTCACAAGTTAGCCAAGTCACTGTTCTACCTGTCACAGTTCACCACTGATGACTGTCAGTCACTGTTCTACCTGTCACAGTTCACCACTGATGACTGTCAGTCACTGTTCTACCTGTCACAGTTCACCACTGATGACTGTCAGTCACTGTTCTACCTGTCACAGTTCACCACTGATGACTGTCAGTCACTGTTCTACCCATGTCACAGTTCACCACTGATGACTGCCAGTCACTGTTCTACCTGTCACAGATCACCACTGATGACTGCCAGTCACTGTTCTACCTGTCACAGATCACCACTGATGACTGCCAGTCACTGTTCTACCTGTCACAGATCACCACTGATGACTGCCAGTCACTGTTCTACCTGTCACAGATCACCACTGACGACTGCCAGTCACTGTTCTACCTGCGTCACAGGTCACCACTGATGACTGCCAGTCACTGTTCTACCTGTCACAGATCACCACTGATGACTGCCAGTCACTGTTCTACCTGTCACAGATCACCACTGATGACTGTCAGTCACTGTTCTACCTGTCACAGTTCACCACTGATGACTGCCAGTCACTGTTCTACCTGTGTCACAGATCACCACTGATGACTGCCAGTCACTGTTCTACCTGTCACAGTTCACCACTGATGACTGCCAGTCACTGTTCTACCTGTCACAGATCACCACTGATGACTGCCAGTCACTGTTCTACCTGTCACAGGTCACCACTGATGACTGTCAGTCACTGTTCTACCTGTCACAGATCACCACTGATGACTGCCAGTCACTGTTCTACCTGTCACAGATCACCACTGATGACTGCCAGTCACTGTTCTACCTGCGTCACAGGTCACCACTGATGACTGCCAGTCACTGTTCTACCTGTCACAGTTCACCACTGATGACTGCCAGTCACTGTTCTACCTGCGTCACAGGTCACCACTGATGACTGCCAGTCACTGTTCTACCTGTCACAGATCACCACTGATGACTGCCAGTCACTGTTCTACCTGTCACAGATCACCACTGATGACTGCCAGTCACTGTTCTACCTGCGTCACAGGTCACCACTGATGACTGCCAGTCACTGTTCTACCTGTCACAGATCACCACTGATGACTGCCAGTCACTGTTCTACCTGTCACAGTTCACCACTGATGACTGCCAGTCACTGTTCTACCTGTCACAGTTCACCACTGATGACTGTCAGTCACTGTTCTACCTGTCACAGTTCACCACTGATGACTGCCAGTCACTGTTCTACCTGTCACAGTTCACCACTGATGACTGCCAGTCACTGTTCTACCTGTCACAGTTCACCACTGATGACTGCCAGTCACTGTTCTACCTGTCACAGTTCACCACTGATGACTGCCAGTCACTGTTCTACCTGTCACAGATCACCACTGATGACTGCCAGTCACTGTTCTACCTGTGTCACAGATCACCACTGATGACTGCCAGTCACTGTTCTACCTGTCACAGATCACCACTGATGACTGCCAGTCACTGTTCTACCTGTCACAGTTCACCACTGATGACTGCCAGTCACTGTTCTACCTGTCACAGATCACCACTGATGACTGTCAGTCACTGTTCTACCTGTCACAGTTCACCACTGATGACTGCCAGTCACTGTTCTACCTGTGTCACAGATCACCACTGATGACTGCCAGTCACTGTTCTACCTGTCACAGTTCACCACTGATGACTGCCAGTCACTGTTCTACCTGTCACAGATCACCACTGATGACTGCCAGTCACTGTTCTACCTGTCACAGGTCACCACTGATGACTGTCAGTCACTGTTCTACCTGTCACAGATCACCACTGATGACTGCCAGTCACTGTTCTACCTGTCACAGATCACCACCTTGGCAGTGCCGCCACACACTGAAGGCATTGCATCATTCCATGGTTCGATTACTTGACACAACCCCACCCCGTCTGCTGTTCAAAGGTGCAGTCAAAATTAGTCACAACTAGAAAGGGTATCTGAAAAGTGTTGAGTCAGTCAGCTTGTTTCATGTTCACACAAAACAATTCTACAAATCACTGGCTCCATGTGCCCCCACAAACACTGCACGTTTTACTCCAGGCGTGACCAAGCTCAGTAAGTCGAACTACAGACTTCCCGAGGACATAAGAATCACACACACACACACACACACACACACACACATAGAGATCTTTCCACGGACACAGTTTATGTACAACAAAATAACCTTATCACACAACAATGTTGATCATCGACCGATCAATACTATCCAATAATATAACAAAATGTTATTAAAAAATGTAACCAACATTCATAAACTGTTGCTCGTGGGAAACAAACATCTTCGACACACTGTACAACTGTCTTACACTTCCTGTAGCTTGCAAGTCCTTTAAGGCCGATAACAACATATCACCAATATCTTGATAATGTTAGTAGAGACGTACAAGCAAAATTTATGATTATACAACTAATAATTTCTATTCGCATCAAGGTTTATGCCACCATCAGCAGCTTTCTTCAGAAGGCTGCCGATGGTGGATGAAATGTTGCCTGAAACGCTGATGTGAGTAGAAATTATTAGTTGTGCTTCTAAGTTGATGAACATTTTCACGAATGTTAGTAGAGATGGTCGAATGGATAAGTTGAGTATGGTCAAATCTCAAAAGGAATGTCTTATTTTTCTGACAAACCAGATGTTTAGTACTATATATGTGGGTTACTGTAGCACCTAAACACTTCCCGACAAAGTATTATTAGAATGAAACCACATTGCATGAGTTTTATCTTAAGAAACATCCTTGTTATTGTGAGATTTGTGATACGAGACATTACAGACAGCAAGCAACATTTGCTTCCACCTTGCCCATACATCTACTTACATAGAAGTAAAACATGTCTACACAACTGATCTTAACATTAACAATTCCACACTATTTCAAGCATATTTTCATTTGGCACTAAGCAAATTAAAAGTTGGTTCTCCGTCGCGTTTGTACATTTGTATTTGTTCCACTGTGCACCAAAGTGATATCCAACATGTGAGGGGTGTTCACTTGACAGCCAAGTGACAGCGACATCTTGGCTCTGTGGCTCTGTGTTCACAAATATATTATTAGAAGCCTGATGTTGGCCAGTGACTTTGTCACTAGTTGTAACTGTCCAGTGCAACAAGTCTTGTAAGGTGTCGTGTCGACCGCTGTAGCCGACTAACGACGTCTTGTTTCTGTGGCTTTCTGTGTTCATAAACATCTTATTAGGGGCCTTGTATCATCCAGTGACTTTGTCACTAGTTGTAACTGTCCAATGCAACAAGTCTTGTGATGTGTCGTCCACTGTAGTACACTGTACTGTTAGCGTCTTGGTTCGGTGGCTTTCTATGTTCACAAATATCTTGCCAGAAGCCTTGTACTGTCCAGCAAATTTGTCACCAGTTGTAACTGTTCAATGTCACAAGTCTTGTGAGGTCTGGTCCAGTCACTGGGCGCCGTAGTACTGCTGTGCGTAACCGCTCCAGCCAGGATGCTGGTAGCCATAGCCGGTGGGATTCTGTAAACAATTGAAGACGTTGATGATCGGTTACAATGCAAAATCAATATTATAAAAGATAGTAAACACTTTCAGAAACATGAGTTCCATTAATCTTAGCAGTGTGCTCGTGCTAACAAAACACATCTAAAATAAACAAATGAAACTAGGCGTGGACAGTCCAACGAAGCCCATGATCAGTACATCTGTGAAATGATGACGAATCCCACCATTGCATATCTGTGCCCATATTGCATTAACATCACAGTTAGGCAGTAACACAATGTCGACAACCACTGTCAATATTTAGCATACATTAGTGTCCACCTGAAAATTACAATAAATAACCTAGATAATAAATAACCTAGATCAAAACCACCAAATGCCTTGTATATTGTCGAAGCTGATATTTATCGATACGACCCAACCCAACTTGCTTCCAAATAAATTCTCATTTCCCAAGACTGTGAAATCACATGCATCAATCACATGTCACCGAGTTTCAGACTACTTTTCTAATGTAAAAGGAGGATCTGGCTGGGATAAAGGAAAAAACACCTAGCACAAGTGAGGTTACTGGACCGTTTCTGGGTGGTCTGCACAGTAAATAATTAACAAACATCACATTAGTGTCTTATCTCATCATCTGTGCCAAACGAATAATGTAGATGAAATGGCAGCATTTGGGCTGGAGATATTTGAGGAAACAAAGTGTGTAATATAATAAACAACACCCAACATGTGCTGACTTGTGTCACCACAAGAAGTAGTCGCCCCACCGTTGGACTCACCCCGTACGCGCCCCAGTGCTGGCTGTAGTTGTACGCCGCACTCATGTCGCCATACGACTGCATCACTGGCGGCGGCTGCACGTAGTTACTACTAGCGACATCTGGAGTCATTTCTGGGCGGTTCTTTTTATCTGCCGACTCCCTGAAACAAATCGCTTACAACCGTGAGTTAGCAATTACAAATGTTATACCCTTGTTTGTTGCACAACCAAAAAGCGACCTACAAACTTGTCATCACGTGCTGTTTGTATACTCATCTATCGTCTGCCGTCTAGAGAACCCTTCACTGGATCATTTCTTTTGTAAACAGAAAGCGTCTCTACACAATTTCAGCTATACACAGCATACAACATATTCCGAATCCTCACACAAATGAATGTATTTCCCAGGGGCAAGAGAAAGCAGGAGACTGCAGAGAGTGTGCAGTGTTACATCGAGCGTCTAAGAGCTCCTCCCAGGTTTAGGAGCTCATCCCACCAATATTACCTTTTTTTTTTACAAAGAATCACAATATTTGTGTATTAGTTCAGTAGTTCTTTTACTACATGTGCTTTATTCGTCACGGAAAGAGTGCATTCAAATACTGCTACACCTGAAACACTGCCACAGAGAACACACGCTACATACTGTGACTCAGACATCTTCCGCTTCTTCGTTGACTGTAGCTCTTTCAGTATCTTCTGGTGCTCCTCGTACGCATCCAATATCCTAAGACAAAGATCGTCACAAACGATAAATCACAAATGTCGCTTTGAATACATAAAGCAATACATCACAAAATTATAATAATAAAGATTTATAAACTGTACTTATTAGTAACAATGTGAACTTTTTTCGGTTAGACAGACTTTGCACATAATCCATCATAATGGATCTGGAACTTATCTGCTGAGATAATCTTATCATGCATCTTTGTAACAAAATGACGTGTATGTCTAAAGCAGGGCTCACGGCCTCGCACCAAGGAGTCTCGCTCAATGCGAGTTTTCAAAGCGTTTCGACCACATTTCAATCATTTCATTATAACCATCTCGACAAGTGTGCACACTATTTCATGTGTTATCTTAATTTCTGCCTGCAACAACAAACTGACAATACAAAGGTGCATGCTCCTGACACTCACCTTGTGACATTCGAGCCGAAATCTTCGAGGAATTCGAGTCTCCGTTGAGAGAACGCAACGCGGTGTTCAGTGGGGAGGGGACCATCGATTGCACGGCCAAACAACTTCAACATGGCCTGCTCGTCTACGGTTGACTTCTGATACTCCACATCGACCAGTTGTAGGTACAACTTGTGGTTAGACTGGAGGAGAACAAACAGAACACTGTAATGTTGACACTCACCAAGGTGACAACTGTAATTACTAGCAACAATGCCCAAATATCAACATACACTAACTCAATTAGTTAGACCCTGAATGTTTTCAAGTAACTTTATAACTGGCCACAAGCTGGAAGCAGAGCTACTGTACTGTGTGGCACCCGTAGCGCTAGTAGGTCTCAATATTGGGTCTCGTAGTAGTTTCCGAGAGTCGCCATGCCATGCCATGCCATGCCATGCCATGCCATGCCATGCCATGCCATGCCATGCCATGCCATGCCATGCCATGCCATGCCATGCCATGCCATGCCATGCCATGCCATGCCATGCCATGCCATGCCATGCCATGCCATGCCATGCCATGCCATGCCATGCCATGCCATGCCATGCCATGCCATGCCATGCCATGCCATGCCATGCCATGCCATGCCATGCCAGTATTAAAATCTTAGAATGCAGGAATATACCTGTAGAAATGCAATGTTTCACTGCATAAATAATTGAACATTTACATGTCAATGTTAAAACAATGTACAAACCTGATCGCTATCCAAGGCATCTTCTAATATCGTTTTTGCTGCATCTATGTTGCCAATAACCTGCAGGACAACGATGGAACTTACATAAACAGTTGCACCTGCATTGTATGAAAACAAACACACACACACATGGAAAGTAACTAGCCCTTGCTATTAGTGCTCTTCAGATCTAGACTAGGTGCGTATTGCTAGACAGATTATTATTATTATTGTTATAACATTTGAATAGTAAGGTATTTAAACTACTGAATTGATACATGCCTTATAAATAACTGATAGTTGTAACATGAATGTTCATCCTTTATCACTGACAGCACCAGTGTTACATTTCAATGGACATGACACTTGGATTTTTTAATTCTGCTTCTAGTTATTCCAAGGCACCCACCTATTCCAAAGCACCCACTTATCCCAAGGCACCCACTTATTCCAAGGCGCCCAGTTATTCCAAGTCACCCACCTATTCCAAGTCACCCACCTATTCCAAGGCACCTACTTATTCCAAGGTGCCCAGTTATTCCAATTAGGGATGGGACGATTAATCGCGGTTCACGGTATTCGCGGTTTTAAGGCTCACAGTTC
The DNA here is from genome assembly GCA_964017155.1 of Oasisia sp. SBJ-2009. Lineage (NCBI taxonomy): Eukaryota > Metazoa > Annelida > Polychaeta > Sabellida > Siboglinidae > Oasisia > Oasisia sp. SBJ-2009. Next base: position 41,458,858 of record OZ024856.1, read on the forward strand.
GGTGCACCGTCGTTAGATTGCGTACCGCGTTTTTTCCCGATTTTGATAAATGGCACATCGTCATCGCCTAATCGGTGTTTCCGTACATGGCCACCACTGATGGCCACCGTCGATGGTTACGCCTAACTCTGTGATTACTGTAATATTCATATGGTGTATGATTAAAGTTTAGAAACTTAGGCTAAGTACTAGGTTAGTTTAGGATAAAACCGGAATCCAGATTTAGCGACACTGCGATAAAATATCGACGTTACGCCACGGTAATCTACGCCTAGGCCGCTACGGCCTTCGCGTAACACTAACAGTCGCCGGCCATGTCGACTTTAGTTTAGCAAAATTTTGATTTGTAAATATTATTTGTCACAGCAGTTTAAATGATTTAATTTTATGACCTAGCGTATGTATATGTAATATGAGTTATTAGAGAGGAAGTTTCGTGGCTGTAGGATGTCGTTTTCATGATTAGATCAGAAAGTAAAAGATCGTTTTGCGGCACTGGAAAGAAAAACAAAATGGCGACCGCGGTGCGATTACCCAGACGCCGTGAGATGGGAGCACTTTTTAGCCCCTCAGACCGAATTTGAAATAAATTAACTGAGAATAGTATTTATATCAAACATGATTAAAAAACAATTCAAAATGAGGATACTCTTTATCAGATATTATTTTTAAAAAAAGATTCAAAAGTAAACTTATACTGAAACGTGTCACACATAAAATAAACAGAATAAATATTTTTTTTAAATAATTTTTATGTTGTCTTTTATTATTTTCTCCTTTTTATTTTGTGTATTTTACTACTTAGTCGTTGTAAGCGCCCCCTAGTGTTGGTGTTAGTCGTTGTAAGCGCCCCCTAGTGTTGGTGTTAGTCGTTGTAAGCGCCCCCTAGTGTTGGTGTTAGTCGTTGTAAGCGCCCCCTAGTGTTGGTGTTAGTCGTTGTAAGCGCCCCCTAGTGTTGGTGTTAGTCGTTGTAAGCGCCCCCTAGTGTTGGTGTTAGTCGTTGTAAGCGCCCCCTAGTGTTGAATGTTGCAAACCCCTCACAAGAGACCAACCCTCTTTTAAGACTGCCCCACTCTGATCTGAATTCCAATTCACCCACCTATTCCAAGTCACCCACCTATTCCAAGTCACCCACCTATTCCAAGGCACCCACTTATTCCCAGGCAGCAACTACACATACCTTGGCGAGGTAGCGTGCGTATTTGATGGCGTAGAAGCTCCTCACTTCCGACGACTCAGCCTTGCCAATGTAGTCCTTGTAGAGTTCGTCAACACGACTGAAGTTGCCCTGTCGTCTCTCCAGACTGATACAGCGCAGCGACACCATGGCCAGGCCATTCAGGTTCTTCTCAAGTACGTGCAGCACGCCTGCGGCCTCCTCAAACTTCCCTGTAACACACACTTCTATAGTCATGTCTACTGTTACATCTGATCAAACTTCCCTGTAACAAACACCCTCTACAGTCATGTCTACTGTTACATCTTATCAAACTTCCCTGTAACAAACACCTTCTATAGTCATGTCTACTGTTACATCTGATCAAACTTCCCTGTAACAAACACCTATAGTCATGTCTACTGTTACATCTTATCAAACTTCCCTGTAACAAACACCTTCTATAGTCATGTCTACTGTTACATCTGATCAAACTTCCCTGTAACAAACACCCTCTATAGTCATGTCTACTGTTACATCTTATGAAACTTCCCTGTAACAAACACCCTCTATAGTCATGTCTACTGTTACATCTGATCAAACTTCCCTGTAACACACACCCTCTATAGTCATGTCTACTGTTACAGCTTATGAAACTTCCCTGTAACAAACACCTTCTATAGTCATGTCTACTGTTACATCTGATCAAACTTCCCTGTAACACACACCCTCTATAGTCATGTCTACTGTTACATCTGATCAAACTTCCCTGTAACACACACCCTCTATAGTCATGTCTACTGTTACATGTGATCAAACTTCCCTGTAACAAACACCCTCTATAGTCATGTCTACTGTTACATCTTATGAAACTTCCCTGTAACAAACACCTATAGTCATGTCTACTGTTACATCTTATCAAACTTCCCTGTAACAAACACCTTCTATAGTCATGTCTACTGTTACATCTGATCAAACTTCCCTGTAACAAACACCCTCTATAGTCATGTCTACTGTTACATCTTATGAAACTTCCCTGTAACAAACACCCTCTATAGTCATGTCTACTGTTACATCTGATCAAACTTCCCTGTAACACACACCCTCTATAGTCATGTCTACTGTTACAGCTTATGAAACTTCCCTGTAACAAACACCTTCTATAGTCATGTCTACTGTTACATCTGATCAAACTTCCCTGTAACACACACCCTCTATAGTCATGTCTACTGTTACATCTGATCAAACTTCCCTGTAACACACACCCTCTATAGTCATGTCTACTGTTACATGTGATCAAACTTCCCTGTAACAAACACCCTCTATAGTCATGTCTACTGTTACATCTGATCAAACTTCCCTGTAACAAACATCCTCTATAGTCATGTCTACTGTTACATCTGATCAAACTTCCCTGTAACAAACACCCTCTATAGTCATGTCTACTGTTACATCTGATCAAACTTCCCTTTAACAAACACCTTCTATAGTCATGTCTACTGTTACATCTGATCAAACTTCCCTGTAACAAACACCTTCTATAGTCATGTCTACTTGTTACATGTGATCAAACTTCCCTGTAACACACACCCTCTATAGTCATGTCTACTGTTACATCTGATCAAACTTCCCTGTAACACACACCCTCTATAGTCATGTCTACTGTTACATGTGATCAAACTTCCCTGTAACAAACACCCTCTATAGTCATGTCTACTGTTACATCTGATCAAACTTCCCTGTAACAAACATCCTCTATAGTCATGTCTACTGTTACATCTGATCAAACTTCCCTGTAACAAACACCCTCTATAGTCATGTCTACTGTTACATCTTATCAAACTTCCCTGTAACAAACACCTTCTATAGTCATGTCTACTGTTACATCTGATCAAACTTCCCTGTAACAAACACCTTCTATAGTCATGTCTACTGTTACATCTTATGAAACTTCCCTGTAACAAACACCTTCTATAGTCATGTCTACTGTTACATCTGATCAAACTTCCCTGTAACAAACACCTTCTATAGTCATGTCTACTGTTACATCTTATCAAACTTCCCTGTAACAAACACCTTCTATAGTCAAGTCTACTGTTACATCTGATCAAACTTCCCTGTAACAAACACCCTCTATAGTCATGTCTACTGTTACATCTTATCAAACTTCCCTGTAACAAACACCCTCTATAGTCATGTCTACTGTTACATCTGATCAAACTTCCCTGTAACACACACCCTCTATAGTCATGTCTACTGTTACAGCTTATGAAACTTCCCTGTAACAAACACCTTCTATAGTCATGTCTACTGTTACATGTGATCAAACTTCCCTGTAACACACACCCTCTATAGTCATGTCTACTGTTACATCTGATCAAACTTCCCTGTAACACACACCCTCTATAGTCATGTCTACTGTTACCTGTGATCAAACTTCCCTGTAACAAACACCCTCTATAGTCATGTCTACTGTTACATCTGATCCAACTTCCCTGTAACAAACACCCTCTATAGTCATGTCTACTGTTACAGCTGATCAAACTTCCCTGTAACAAACACCCTCTATAGTCATGTCTACTGTTACATCTGATCCAACTTCCCTGTAACAAACACCCTCTATAGTCATGTCTACTGTTACAGCTGATCAAACTTCCCTGTAACAAACACCCTCTATAGTCATGTCTACTGTTACATCTGATCAAACTTCCCTGTAACAAACACCCTCTATAGTCATGTCTACTGTTACATCTGATCAAACTTCCCTGTAACAAACACCCTCTATAGTCATGTCTACTGTTACATGTGATTAAACTCCGTAACAAACACCCTCCACAATCACAGAACCAGGTAGTCAAAGTTATTTCGAAGCACGTAACAATTCAGCAGTGCTACAGCTGTGCTAGAAGTACAATACAACCGGCCACGTGGACGTGACAGTGCAGTTCCTCACCGTGCCGTTCCTCGTAGGCTGCCCATGTGAAGTGGAGGTGTGGTTTCTTGGGCAGGTGGATGTGGCAGGCCCGCTGCAGGACGTGGCGGACCGCCTCAATGCCTCGTGGCTCCTGGTACTTGGCGTACTGAAACACCACATCACATCGGCCACTGCGAGATGCCAGTAACAGCAAAGATCCAGAAAAGTAAGTTTTCATATCGTGCAATATCCAGTCATCAGGATTGCTCAAAGCAGTTTACACTTTACTATTCAATCAAACACCACCTCGGGTTCCCTAGGAGGAAATTAATGCGCGAAGACTATTCGTATACAACTATCCACCACTGTCTATAGCCAGATACGTATTCATATAGATGAGTGAACTGGAACAATGTAGAGTGAAAAAAGTTGCCCAAGGTTTTACATGGTAGCACAGGATTCAAACCCAGATTTTCTTAATCGAGAGTCCGGAACCGTAGCCACTGCGCCACTTAAAACACTGTCAACCATGCACTATACTCCAGGGACTGTCATTAGATATCACTGTTAGACACAACCACAATTGCATGGTGATGGTAAAAGCTGTTCACTGGCTAATAACTATGGTCAACTTGGGCATCATTGGAGTGTTTTTGCAAGGTGCAGTGTGTTATTTCATCGAGTTTGTTTGTACAAATTGAGCAACACGTGTTACAGAAATATAATGATGGATCTCTATCATGTTTCTCTTTACATATTTCCTCTAGTCATCACTTTTTATACACACTGATTTCTATCTATTTGATGCTGTTCAATACAATTATTGCTGGCAAACATTCCTCAGCATTGACAGTGGTAGCTAAACAAAGACAGCAGATGACTCAGATACTCTCAACACTGAGAAACCATGAGTAAACCAGTGCAATGCACCAACCTTCAGCCAGAACTCCTCATAGAGGGCGCACGTGATCACGCAGCGCTCGAAGAGAACGACAATCCTGTCGTGTGAGCCGCAGCTGATCTCAAAGTCGAGGTAGTCCCGCCAGTTCTTCAACTGCGACTTCTCGAGTGGCTTCACGTGGAAGTACGGCCGCCTCACCTGCAACAAACAACACACACAGTAGTGAAGTGAATATATTGTCTCCAAGAGTGGTTTATTGTAGTATAATTAACTTACTTTGGAGCTTTATTGTCAAAGGTGAGTACGACGTTTCGAACCGTCATCTACGGGTCTTGTTCACGTACTGGTGTCACGTGTGTTGCCTCAGATTTAGGCGGGATAATTTGGTTGTAGATGGCAGGCAGATGGTATCCCTGGTGTCTGTTCATGGTAGGGGCTCTTTGTTTGATGTCTATAGCCTCTTTCACTTTTCTCTTGCGCCAGTTGGATTCACGGGTACTTTAGTGTTCTTCATGGACCCTGAGTGTCCTGTGGTTCGACAATGATCTCCTACTCCTGTTGGTTTATCCAGGTTTGTGTGTTCTTTAAATCTCTGGCTGAGGTTATCTTGGTTTCACCTATGCATGTGTGGCTGCTGTCGATGTTGTACTCATCATCGACAATTAAGCTCCAAAATTAATTATACTACAGTAAACACACACAGTGACAGAAAAAACAGGCTTCACTCGGGAAAGGGTTTGCAGCCATGTTATTGTGTATCAAGCATCAATATGTTTTTCAATCAATCATCAATCCTAATTCATAAGGAAACTAATGAAAAGGGAACAAATACTGTCGTCCGTATTCGATCTAATAAGTACCATACAGTACCTTTCAAAATATTTGAGAAACAAAAATATGTCATACATTCTAATAAACGTACAAATACAAAACCCATTTAATTATTGAGCTTTGAAGCTAATGTGACAAAGGTTGAAATTAAATTATAATCATGGAATCAACGTACAATGGCTTTAGAGATTGCTGTCACGATGTTGACGTTACTAAATAGTGGGGTGTACGTTTAAAAGAGCAACTACGGTATATAAACTCTGTTACTAATGTTATTACATGTATGCACCCATGATACATACTTACAAAGATCCAAAGTTAACATATATATATAATATATATGTGTGTGCGTGTGAGACGTCAAAGCTACAACACAAAGGACGAGGAAATATTTCTGTACATCCAGACCCAGTCAATGTAACTAAAAGTTGTGTGTGGTGGTAGTTGTAGGACACAGGTTTTGTTTCCAGATGGCTCCTGACTCGATGTAATGCCAAGTTGCCAAGTCAACACACAAACACTTACGGTTTCCTCAAATGTCCACCGTTTGCCGACTTCTGTCTGCAGTGCTTCAAACATGGCACGTCTTAGTTCGATGATCTTCTCCCTCAGTGGCGCCACCTCTGCATCGTCCCCCTGGAGCAACACCACCACGAATGAAACAACTCGTCAAAATAAAAATCACTGAACGGTTACTCACTAAATTAGTTTATATTACTTCAAATTTGAAGTTTTCATAGATGGAATAAATGGAAACAAAAGATAAATGGTCACGCATTCATTCCTAGGTGATGTTGCATGCAAATATTTTTTTCTTTTTATGCAGTATTATTACAGTATCGATTTGGCAATATTAGCAGCTAGCCACATTGGAAGAGTTTTTTTAATACTAATGTAATGGCGCAATCCATTCTTCTCAATCAGTGTCACAGTCACAATTTTTATCATTAAAGTTCCATTTAATTCTTTATAACATGGTTACTGGTCTGACAACTTATTCCTCAGCAACCAGATAGGCAACCTTCACGATATTTTCAACATAAACCATACGAAAATCCCTCGCAAAACTCCACACCAGTAAGCAGATTGTCACGCTAACCTTGCTCGTCGTTCCCACGGTACCTGGGGCGGGTTCCTCCCCCGGTGGCACCTCCAGTCCGGGGGGTGGTTCTTCCACCCCTGCCGGGGGTGAGTCCGTGTCGTCGACATCCGCCGTGTGGAGGGCGGACTTGCTTGCAAACACCTGGTTACGCAGTCGCAGGAACTCGTCAACATCGAGGATGTCCTTCGGGTGGTGACTGTTGATGAACTCTTTGAAACTGAGATGGCAGCAGACAAGTATATTAGTCATGTGCATCAACGTAAAACAGCGAAATGAAGGTGAACATCTTATTTTTGCTAATGGGTCAATTGTTTTTTATTTCGTTTACAACACTGACGATGACACCTTGTGACATTCTTCCAGTCGGTTTTAGATGTACGCATTTCATTTCAATTTTCTATAGACGTGGGTTACATTTAAAAAAATTACCACAAAGGTGATTGCTACTAGTCTTATCCTCATGTATAAACTGCCTCTTATATAATGAAACGAAGATGCAGACGGGAAGGAGAAACAGCAGGCCATAAGTGAGATGTACAGGCTGTGTGAGGGGCCACTTTGTCAGGGTTGCTACTCATGGAAGCCTTCAAAATTCCCTGACTTGTCCCTGCCAAAATAACAGTTATGGCATTATTACAACAGCCAACTGAAGAACGTATGGTATCCACATTTTTACCAGCATATGTTTGTGATATCAACATTGTTTCACGGGATCGTTAAGCGTAATGAATTCGAGTTCGCGGCGTTACGCATACGACATAAGAAAGTCAAATTTCCCTGACTTTCACGGGATTTTCCTGTATTTCCCTGACTTTTCTCAAAATCTCAAATTTCCCTGACCCAGCACAAAATTCCCTGACTTTTCCCTGACCTTGAATTGCCCTGACTTTTGACCAGTGGCAACCCTGTTTGTGGGAGGACTTAAGGACGAGACACGGAGAGCGGAGATGACCTGCCTGGTTTGAAGAACGAGACATGGAGACGGTTCTAGTGGTGGAAGAAAAACAAGTACTGATGACCAGCTGGACGACGGGACAATAAGGGGGCAACATGAAGGGTGACAGACCAGTCGAAGTGGTGTCGGTAGAGCTGTGTGGGGGTGGTGAGCAGGCGGTCGTAGAGCGCCGTCACCCGATGGAGGTCTCCGTTCTCCCTCTCCCACTTCAGGTACATCTCCCAGAGTTTGTCCGACCGGAAGTCCAGGCCGGCCGCCCCCATGGCCCGCTCAAACAGACTGCAACCACACACGCCGCATCACATCACGCCTCGTTGTATAAGACGATTGACATGTTTATGTAAATGCAGTGTTTCCGCTGCTATATGATGAGTGAGGTGGGTCACCTTACTGTTTTCCATGATATGTTGAAATTGCCACCTCTTAGCAATAACTTGTGTCCCTGCTAAGTGCAAACTATGTTCTAGTAATTAATGCTACAAACACACTTACATGCTAACTTGTAAAATTTTCTTTCATCATTATATACCACGGATAAGGTTAAAACACTTTATAAAGCGTCATATTGAAATTCGTTTTTTAAAATAGACAAGCCTCCAGACCCTCTTAACATTAAATTGTGCCTTCAGGGCTTGCTCAGCTCACTGTCCTTCCCACCTCTCCCATCACCATCATTTTACCCAGGGGAAACACAGAAATGTATAGGTTTCAACCCATAAAGCACAAAGACGAACTTCTTCCGTTGTTTTAACACTGACTAGCTACATCTACCATCTGCTCCAGCACAAACTGTTCTGGGAGCAATCTGTGCTGAAGCAGACGTCGGGTGCAGATAATGGAAAGGTAGACATCCTAGACATTAAAAGGAATAAATGGCATCACCAAAAAAGCATACTGTTTTATCTCAATCTGAAAGATGGCCAGTCACTGTGAAACCTTTCCATCTGACTCAGAGCAGCACGTTTATTCAAATATGACGTGTTCTAACGAAATGGCTCGTTTGTCAAAAAAATTAAAAATTGAGTTAGTCACACCATTGGAAAGAATATGTATTAATCTTTCCAACGGTGTAAAAATTACGGACATATCTCACACACAGCCAAAGTTATTGGATCCTAAACATGCCTAGGGTAGAAAGGTTCAAATGGAGAAAAACGCATTTGAAGTTCGAGGTCAAGTAAGCACACGGTCGAGTACATTGTCAATCTAACATCGGCCGTTTTTCTTCTATTACTCCATTTCATGCATTCGAAATAAACTCCCAAGGCATGTTCGCCGTCGAGGATATATCATGCTAACTGTGTACTGAAATTATTACAACATAATCCGAGTATTTAGCAATGTTTTGTAGCAGCGACCCGATCGGATTCCACGTTGTTTACGGGTAGCGAGAGCGCACTGCGCGAACAGCTCTAAGCCAATCAGGGGCCCGCTGTCAGCTGTTGTTCGACGACTACTGAAGTTTATTCATAGATAGGCCTCTCCATTACGAGCCGCTATTGGCTTACACTGACGTCATTGGGAATTTCTACTACAAGAATCCGAAAGAGGGCACCATGGGCTTTCTTGTGGTACCAAATAAGTCCGCCATGGATTGAGGGAAATCCAGCAATGCGACATAACTACTGCGATTTATCGGTTCTGTTTTACGAAATTCATGCGTGAAATGTTACGTAGTGTGTCTAAAAAGGCTATAAAAAGGTACTAAATAATAATATAAACGAGAAATAAGCATTGCCAATTGACAAAAAAGATACCAAAGTATACTTTGGTGACAAAAACTCTAAATCGTCGAAAATCATCGTTGCGTGTTTATGCGGTGTTTTCTCGAAATCAAGTTCGCTGACATACGACTCATTTCGTTAGAACACGTCACAAATGAGAAGTAATACCATACTAGAACTGCACCACTGATAGATACTTACCCTCGTATAATGGACACCTTGTCGCCATGGCTAGCATACTTGTTGACCGCAAATGTCAAGTAGTGAATCCAGAGGTCGATGCTCAACGCCACAGCCTTGACCCCTTGCTCGAACACCTGCGCAATTCACAGAACGAATGCCGCCTGTTACCACTGCACAAGATACCATCTGGTGCTGCAACGCTCAGAAAATTCTACACTGGAAATCTCAAGAGGTAGGTAAGGATAGAAGCCATAACGTTGGCATTACCGTTCACTTCCGAGCGCGACGTTAACCAACTCTACGATTGCACATGGCGCAGCCGTGCTCTTCTGTTGCCGTGCCGCTGCCTGCAGTCGCGAAGAAGTCAACCACCAATCAAATACAACATTCAGGTCAAGGTTTCGAAATGTTCAGTGGCACGTTTTGAAAACAAATCGACAACCCCGCTAGATCCGGGCTTAAACGTACTCAGCCATAGCCTGCGAGCAAAAAAACAGCAGCAAGAAAACATGCAGTCAGAAACTTCATGTACGCGAAACAGGGCAAGCTCTACTGAGATCTGAAAGCAGTAATTTCCGTGCAAGAGCAGTAATGCCAAAATCGTCCAAAGGTATAATACCAACATTTTTCAATCCAAACCCCACTCAAAGTTCCAAACGTCACACTGCCAAATCAAAACTAAGTAGATTTAATTTGTAACAAATGAAGAACATACTTTCAGATATCTGTGAGCTTTAAACACTGCAGCAAAATCGAAGAAAAGTAACATCAATTAAGTGTTTTGTTTACCTCTTCTGTTTTGTCTGGTTCTTTCTCGAGATCAGCGTACTTCTTCCAGTAGCCGTAGCAGTAGGGGTAGTGAGCGAGGAATGCATCAAAAGCTTTGTGCACTGTCGCCATGTTTTTCTAAATACAGTGCAACAGACAATTCAGTATGTCACAAGATGAATCAGACTATGTACAAAATAAAACAGCATTTGTCATAATTTTATTAAAATGATGAAATGTGTATTCTACCCACAGCTTTATGCAGAACACGTATAATCTGCAGAGATTCGTCCACCCATTATTTGGACAGATAAAACATGTTGTGGATGGATAGATATATCACTGGCCAGGAAAAAAACAATGGACCAAAAAAGGTCTTTAAAATCATAAATATCGCCTAGAAAATAAATGGAGTATCAAGCATACATCTGTTTATACTTTATTTCAGGTCATAAAACACATCTCAAATGAGTTAACGTCCATGTGTCCACCAAAAAATGTGGCTGACAATTTTTTTTATCCACGAAGCATGAAGCCATGATTCTAGCACTGATCAAAGTTTTGCACAAATCACTACTAGTTACCTGGTTTTATATACACAAACTTAAATACACATTTTGCTTTTATTTCTCACATTAATGTAGCCAAGATGGCAAATCAAGTTTCTGTATTATCAAATTGCATGAACATATTTGAATATAAGATGTACAGCTAGCATGTACTTTTGTTAATTTGTTTTAAAGTATTTACTTCAATTGTAAGGAAAATGCAATTTTGCAGACTTTTCTACAATAGCTGACTAGTTCAATGATTTCATCAGAACTTCAGAAGCAAAATAACATACTAAAAATTAATCGAGTTAACATGCCATAGTGGGTAGGACTCAATTTGTTTAGTTAATTATAAAAATAGTGACAACCAAGGAGGGAGTTGTGGCACTTACTTCCTGTTCTACATACTGCAGTAGGTATGTCCAACCAGTGAAGTCACTCGGATTATCTTCAACCACTTTCCAGTATTTATCTAACTCAGTCAATTCCTTGGTGGATGTTTTTTTGTCTACAGTAGCACTTTCTTCTTTGCTCCTTTCTCGTCTTTTTACCCTTGTTTCCCTCTTTTTGTCACTGCACGGCATGTTGTCCGTATGGTTAGAGTTTGCGGCGCCTTCTGTGTCAACATACGAGTTCTGTCCCACAGTGTCACTGGCAGATTTGGTTGCGTCACCGTTGTGAAGTTTTCCTTTAGCCGGTGACATTTCTGCATCAACGCAGGTGCTTTCTAAAAATAAAACATAATCACTGCAACATCCCACAAACAGGGCAGTGTCAGAAATAGGTGGCCATGCAGCTCCTGTGCTAAAACTGCTGATAATTATTTAACTCATTTAGTTAATACTACTATAGACTAGGTGGATTCAGACTAGGCATGTCCAAATCCAAGATTCAGGTTTTTAATCATGAAAATGAATGCTGATCGCTACCTACCAACTTAACAAGTAGTCAAGTACTTGTCAAGTCAAGTGGCAATTCACCCCCAATTGGCAATTGCCAATGACAAGTCACTGAGTGACTGACTTGGAGTTGGACTTGCATTATTTAGCGTGAAACTCACTTATTTCTTCCTTTAGCGTCTATCTCACGCATTTACCTGTTAACCATACGTATATTGTAATTCTTATCATTTCAATTTTACCAAAACGATTTTACTTCTGGTTCGTGACAACGGGCTCCCAAGTTGCAACCATCAATATGGGGTCTTCCGCAATCATCAAAGTTCGGTCCAAACGTATACGATTACGAAGTATTATAGATGTAGGCTAGGTTTTGTGGCTATCGTCCATTTGCAATTTGTTGGTATATTTTAGAGAGTAAATTTACATAGCGAAGTAATACTATAGTGTACCAATATTTTGAAGATAATTTAAGCGGATGACAAATAAATAGCATCGATATACCTTGATTATGTTCCATGCTTATTTTTGAGATTTCACCGCTGGACGCCATATTTTCTGGCCGCGCGTTGGATGTTGGGATTTGTTATCGCGCTGTCATTAAAATAGTCTACCGTTTAAAATAAATGTTATTGATTATAATAACGTATAACCAGTTATTATGCAAATGTAAATACATGACCCACAATAACGTTATAATCAATAACTAGTTACACATCCTAATAGTAATGCGAAATTACTAATTGAACTAACAAATTATTTGTCAAACCCAGCTCCACCTAACTTGTTAATTTGCAGAGGAAAACATTACGCGGAAACGACCCGGAGTCTAAACCTGACGCAGAAAAATAACAAAGTGTGAAAGAAATTCTTTCGTTTCGTCTAAGATGAGCATTGGAAACATTTTGCTGTTGAGTCAAGTGACAATATATGTGATCACTTTCTTATTCAGTTTATTTATTGTTATACCCCTCACTGTGTACGAAGCGCAATTTAACGGGCACTGTCTGCTGTTCGCTTCGGGCGATCTCAACACCTCGTCGCTACCTGTGGAACAGTTGACGGTGCAATGGGGCGACGGTGGCTACTGCAAATATCCCATCGTGATGGGCATTCTCGCACTGCCACTCTCATTGTTCTACATATTGTGGATGTCACTGCATCTGTTCAAAGACTATGATTTGTACGTTTGTAATTTAGCAAAACACTCCTATTTATAGTATTAATAAGCCTAATAATTATATATTATGTCATGATATATATTATACTATGCCGTATACACTAGTACAAGTTCAGTTGACTAAATAACAGTTTACTGTTATTTAGTCTTTACCAAATAAATATAGTGACAGGGTAATATATATATTAGACACACAGGATACCAGGGGTAAGACTTGAGGATGATTCCAATTACTTTCAAATTTTGGTAATCTTATACTTAACTGGCCTAAATTATTACGGCCTTTTGAAGGGATTTTGAAACCGTTTTTTCACGTAATATCGATGTGTATGTGTTCGCAATGTGATTCTACATCACTTCCGGTACAAAGAAGTCAGATTTAATTGTTTTAATTAGTGTTTTAGAACAATTTAAACACGCCGAGTCGAAGTAAACAACGCGATGTCACCGCTGCAAATATGGCGCGGGCTGTAGGCACCTCAAAGAGGCACCAGAACCGCGGAGGCGCGAGCTGTTTAAATTGTTCTAAAACACAAATTAATTTTATTTTATTTTAATTCTTTGTACCGGAAGTGATGTAGAATCACATTGCGAACACATACACATCGATATAAGGTGAAAAAAATGGGTTTAAAAGGCCGTAATAATTTAGGCCAGTTAAGTATAAGATTACCCACATTTTTATTTCAACTAACTTTGACTTTTTATTCTTATTCCACCCACGCTACACGTACATGATTCCCACAAACCTTAAACAAATATTTATGTGTTCTACATACACTTTCTTTTACAAGGTTAATGTGGTAGTAACACGTACAGTATGCAAAGGTAACAAACTGCCTTCCCTAATATAAAACCAAACACCCAGTGAACAGGTGATAAATTATAATGTCAGGCATTTTTAATTTGTGTAAATAAAAATATATGCATAAATTGTTATTTTGGTAAGTACTATTGGATTGTCACAAAGAGTGTCAAATATAAAATACACAACCCTATGTTAGTATGTATCACTCTTATTAATGTGTATCATAAATACGCCAACATAACATGTAACTACCCAGCAAACAAGGAAACATTTCTGAACTAGTTGGCATGTGTCATACTGGTTAATAATTGGTACCGCTCCACCAGTACGTGTTTTCATATGTATTCACATGAATACACGTGTTCTGCCTGTTGTCACGAGTTTTGAATGAGTTTGACACGAGTCGTACTGGGTCAGAACTGGTATGGGTTCACTGGTACGTGTCATCACGTGAAAACCTCGTGATTTCATGGTAAACACGTGTCGACACACCAAATTTGTTCACAGAATCCGGTGAATTCACGTACGGAAACACGTGCATTGAGGCAGTTGAACTCGTGAATTCACTTACAGAACATGTGAAATCACGGGTCGTTGTTTGCTGGGTATGTAAAATACATGTAAGATATATGACTAGAGATTTGTGATTTGTCCAGGTCTTGGGTGGCGGCATTTGTTGCGTTGGTCACATCTGTCACTGCCAGTTTCCTGATGCTTGTTGCTGGAATCATCCTAACCACTGGATTTAAAAAGTGGTGTGATTTTCTTCGCCGTTCAATAGACAGTAGGTGGGTAACTACACAAAACAAAACTGGCGAATGTGTATTTGTCAGTTTACACATCTGCAACTGTGATGTCTTAAAATCACCTATTTATTACGATAAATGGCTGCTGAATTTTTTTTTATTTAATTTATTATTATTTATTTAAACACTATTTATTTTTATCCAGTTAAAACCAAAAGAAGATTTAAAGTACTTTATTTACCATGATAATAATTTTATTTATAATCCACTGATGTTTACATAACATTTTATCTTATTTTTATTTATTATTTTTAATATTGAAATTAAAAAAAAATTACTATTTATATTGTAGTTGTAATTAAGTACCATGTATGGCAATATGAATGCTATGGATATATGCACAATATAAAATAAAGATAATTATTATTATTATTCCTGTTATAATAAATTATTTGTTTTTATTATTGTAAGTGAACATCTATAGATTTTCTGTACAAAAATGACATTCATCATTGAAGTAGGGTTTGGCAAAAACATCAGTTTACCTGAAGGTGGTAGTTTTAATGTCACAGGGTCTAGTGCCAACTGATTTATATAAGTTTTTCTTAAATTATTAAAGTATATACAGTGAGTGTTTGTAAAAAAAATTGTAATGTGTTTTCTAAATGTGCTTGTTGTATCATATATTTGTTGCTAAATTAAGAATTGACTGATTGATGTCAAGTCATAAACGATATACTGACACCATCTTTGACATTTTGACATTTCTTCATTTCGACACTGACTGTAGTTAATCATGTTCGGTTCAACAACATCAAGTTCCTGTTAGTCAGGTACTATTTTTCCAAAGCAGTAGTATTACTGTTTAACATCTAATGCCAAGAGTGTTTTTTTAAGATGCTCGTTTGACCAACACATTGTAATAAAATACTGTTTTACTGTCTGGTTGGAAACTGCATTTTGTTAAAAATATTATATTTCCACATTTGCACTTAAATTTACTTTGAAGTGATTACGTTTAAGTGTAGATTATTGATAGCATCTAACGGTTAGTGGGCACGGCTGTGAAACAGGTATACACCAGAATGTGTCTATGAATATTCTAAGTCGTTGATCTACCAGACTTTTCCAGTATCCTCATTTGATTTACCATTAACTTTGTAAGAACTGCTAAATATCTGTTTTGCAACATATTATTTCCTTATTGCTTATCAGGATAATGTTTAGTGTCACCGTGCGTTTCTATATATAAGTTTGACGTTCAAACTGATATTTGTAATTATATAAAATCATAGTGTTCATATTTTAAACACAATCCACATGTAAATGTTACACTGATGCTGTCGTAATTTTGAAACATCAGTATTTTGTATTTCGGAATCCAAACAAACCGTATTGCTCATTCAGAAGCTCACTACTTGACTGTTGATGACTTGTGTCTACTCTGGTTCTTTCTTTCCATCAGCTGTGATGTGGGCGAGATTGTCCAATTCAAGATTGGTGACGACATTGACAAGTCAGGATACTACATTGAATTTGGCATGGCACAGGTTAGTATGCAATGATTCTCACAGACACTACACCGATGTTGCCACTGCGTTGAACTGGAAGATTTGCATGTGCATAACATTTGGTTAGGGTGGCTTTTATAACAGTGTGTTTATCAGTCTTGGCAAACTTGGTAAAAATTCAACACCACGCTTTAGCAAAATGCAAATATTCAAGTTGTGATTTCTTTCTGTATGTACATAAACTTTTTTAATTGTGTGAACAGTTTCAAACCATATTGATAATTTTTTTATTTGTTTTAAATTTGGTGTGTCTTAATGTGTTATATATATATATATATATATATATATATATATATATATATATATATATATATATATATATATATATATATATATATATAATTTATCAAATCAATTTTAGTGCATATTCATCTTATATATTTATAAAATACTGATTTAACAAATTTATTTAACTTATTACTTACCATGTTTATTTAGCTTATATTTTTTATTTACTTTACATTGTTAGTACCTCTGAGCAGGATTTTAGCTCAAGCAAGTAAATTTACTAATGAGCCACTGTGCTTTTTAAATGCAATATATAAAATGTTAATCATACGTTGTACTTTATTGCCACATTTATATACTCAGTCTTGAGGTGTGTCCACCTGGAATGAAAACATAGCAACATAAAATGAAATGCTTTCGGTTTCAGTTTGGAACGTGGCTGGCCTGGATTTGTTGGCTGATCCAAACGGGTCTCGCATCGATCAAGTTGTGGCGTTTCCACCGGCAAGAGAACTTCTTCATCAGCATGAAACGCGAACGAACTCGTCTGATTCAGCGAATGGGGAATAACAACGAAGTGTTTTGAAAGTGAAGAGACATGTTAGAAGAGCATGACAGTACATTAGCATTATCCAGGTGGAATAATTAAAATCGTGTACATCAAAAACAACATATCCAAATCACCAATTTGTTACAAGTGTGCTTTGTGATCGAAATAACAGGTTTAAATTAATTGATTTACATAAAACAATTCTGAATGAAGTGAGCATGTAAGAAGCTATCATTTTACAGGCCAGTGGCTGGTGTCAGAGGTCAATAACAACACCGTCTATTTTGCTCTGAAAACCTATGAATAGAACGTAGTATTTGTTGTTGTGATTTTGTGATATTTTGTAAGCAAGTGTAGAACATTTTGGGGCCATATCAAAGTAGTATTAGTGGGTTTCGTAACTGTTTTATAACTATAGTTTTGTATTATATACCTATAACTTCTGCTGATTGTACAAACAGAAGATGAAAATGTTTTGCCTTATATATATTATGTATTTTTTTGAGAAATGAAGTCTAATTTTTAATACTATATTACATGGTAATGATTGTTTATACATTCCAGTATAATGTATTATACTTATTTTTCCACTGTTGCTTTGACATTATATGTATATTATGTTATTCAGGTGAAGGTTGTATATACAAACTCTGATAGTTTATTATCATATATATCATATATATATATATATGTGTATATATATATATATATATGTATATATATATGCATATGTGGTATTCTAACATACATAATGTAAGTTAGAATACCACAGATGTAATTTATAACTAAATGTTTTATTATGAAAAGTTATGCTTTGTATGTTGACACTGTTTCACAGCAATGTTTAGTTACATGCAGTATCTCTCAAATTGTGCTAATTTTGCAAAGTGTTCATCTGTCACAATGATAAGGCAGTTATCAGCATTATAGAAATTAAGTTTTAGGTATAGAATGGCTTTTTGGTTAATAGTTATTACTTAGCGTAATTTGTATTGCATTACTTGCCAAATACTTGTTTTTGAAATAAGTCCAGGTAACAGTTTGTCTATGCATCGTTTAGATATGTATATTGTAATAATATTACACTGATCATTGTATGTACGATTTACCAATTCATGTGATAAAAGTAGGTAAAACATGTATTTAAAAAAAAAATCTGACATATTTTTGAGATGTGCTAAGCAAATTCTTATTATGAACCATTCACCAAGACTACACATATAGCATTATGAAAATATTCTTGTATATTTTGCTTATTACCTTTTACCATGTTTCGTTTTGTTTATCCTAGATGCCTTCAACTGACGCTTACTATAATACACACATATATATATATATATATAATCATTACTACATTAAATAATGCTGGTGAGAATATTGTATTCTTGTTGTTACAAATATGAACATCGACTCTTAACTAAGATACCACATTCTGATCATTTGAATAAATGCACAGTATTATCTATGTGTCAAGTTATCCAACTGATTTTATGACATGTATAAGCCAGTCCAAGATGTATTGCCTCGCCAAAGAAATTGTTATTTATGTGCAACCATTTCACAACATTACCAAAAAGATACTGGAATGACTACACACATATCAGGACATACAAACCACCTCAATGGGCACGCTAGCTCACGTACACGATTCACAATGGCTCAGGGTTACATATTCGGACTCTCGACTACGAGAACCCGGGTTCAAATCCTGTGCCGCACACACACACACACACACACACACACACACACACACACACACACACACACACACACACACACACACACACACACACTAACGACGATAAGTGTCCATCAAGCAACAAAGGACGTATTGTTTTATGATAAATAGAGTTATGATTCGGTACGTGGATTCATTTCAGCATCTACTGTCCATGTGAGTGACCGTTATATAGAACTAGGCCTACTACAATAAGGCAACTCTTGACACGGCGTGTATGATAAACTGACATCGGTCGCCGTAGCCTCACTCCAGCGTGTCGACGTGAAGCAGACGTTGTAAGACTGCCAGCGACTTCTGATAGACGAAGAAGGTAACAGCGTTGAGTGGGAATGTGCGGATGACGGTGACGGGGAAGCCCCGGTAGAAGGCCTTCCACCCGCCCTCGCGGTACAACGCCTCGGAGCAGCTGCGCCAGCCTGTGTAGCGAGGGTTGCTGACACTGTCCGCCTGGATGCGACTCTTGACTATGTCCACCGGCATGTTGTACCACGATATGCAGCCGGCCATGCCGCCCGCGAACAGAACCACACCTGCGCAGAAAACCGTGACACTTATGCAGAATTCGGACCCACCTCAATTTTGCCATCATAACTGTATCTTTGCCAACATTTGATCATTGATTTTGAGAATTCAATCATTTAACACCATCTTGTACATAGTTATTGTCGTATGCGTCGAATACCGTACCCCCTCACATTATCTATGCGTGAACTAATAACCGCTCCCGAGAGAGCACGTGTTAGGCTCTTCCCGCGTAGCCAGTAGCGATGTAGCCGCTAACGTTTTCTCTCTGTCAATAAACGCTCATTATACTCATATACGTGTCGTATTACGAGACAGTTATGTTTTATAAACCGCGTGTATTAGCAGGCTTTTGAGGTCGAAAATACAGCGCGGTCGGCATAAACAAACTGTTTATCGCTCATTTGATGTGCACGGCGCAGTGACGTATGCACCGCTGGCAGCTGCGCTTGCGACTGGCACAAATCGGAGCGCTATTTGGGTCTCAAAATGTAATATTTGTGAAAAATGAATATACATGGGTATCATGTTTAAGTTTAGAGTTTGTGTAGGGTATCCAGTATAGGCATATATACAGTTATAATGGCAAAATCGAACTGAGTACTATATAGCTGTAAGTTACTTGCCATTTTCCTGAGTCGATTATTACGGTATCACATGTATTGATATTTTAATTGTATTTTATTGTGTAATGTGAATCGAACTCAGTTGAGTTGCTAATAAAACTTGTGTTAATATTATTATTATTATAAAAAAAAATATTACGCACGCACACACACGCACACACAATGCATCTACCCGCTGTAGGTTCGTTGACTTCGTAGTTTGGAGTGAGACAGTCGCAGATGTACTGGAAACTCAGCATGTAGATGCCGAAGCTGGAAGCATCTCTAGCGACTGTAAGGGCGAAACCCTTGAAGGGACCTCGTACGCCGCTCTCACGAATGATGCACCGCATGCAGTCAGTCGGGCCCTTGTAGAGCTTGGGGGACTTTTCTGGTGATTCTGTCGACAAACAGGATGGAAACACGCCCGTACTAAGATATTATTTGGAAAACCCATAATTTAATTAATCCGTCTTAAGACGGTTTCTTTGCTGAACATGCAATTATTGAGTTTGCGTAATCGATCTACAAAGTGACAGATCTCAAGAAAAAATACATTACTGTTGTCGATATTATACATATATGCGTACATACATACATACATATATTGCATACGTATATACATACATATATATATATATATATACATACATACATACATACATACATACATACATACATACACATATAAATACATACGCATATATACGTCCATGTGTGTGGCCGTTGAAATGATGCTGTGTCTACCACCAAAAACAGCTTTTGTCTTTTATTCTAGTAAGGTATTGGCATGATCTTAACGTTTGATGTCCTAGCTGTGAAACATAGCACTGACTCTCTTAAGCTAAGATTCATTTTTAGTACATATTATATATACATATTATATAAATTCATACATCATCATCATGCTGTCGGTCGCGAAGCGACAAAGACTGCTTCCATCACTTGACTCTTGCTCTCCATTTGTCTCTCTGCTGTGAGAGTGATGTCCAGGAGTCGATTTTTATGTCTCTCAGCTTCAGGTTTCTCTTGATGGTATCTTTGAACCGGAGACGAGGGCGCCCTCTCTTTCTGTGACCAGAAGACAGTTGAGAGTAGAGAACCTGCTTCGGTAGCCTGTCTGATGACATCCTCATGAGGTGTCCAGTCCACCGGAGATTCTTTCTGATCAGAAGATCTTCCATAGATGGCAGCCCTGTCCGTTCGTGTATTTCCTTGTTTGTCACTTTGTCCATCCAGGTTATCCTCATGATCGAACGCAGATGTCGCATCATGAAGGCATGCAACTTTTTCACCTGTCGTCTGTACACTGTCCATGCCTCGGCTCCGTATAGGAGGGTGGACAGCACAATTGCACGGTATATCTTGCCTTTAACCCGCATGGACACATGGTGGTTGTTCCAGAGTCTCTGGCGTAGTCGGCCGAAAGATGCACTAGCCTTGGCCATCCTCCTCTGTATTTCATCGTCAATGCATCCGTCACTTGATATAGTGCTTCCGAGGTAGGTGAATTCCATAACAGAGTTCAGCTTGTTTCCATCAACCATGATATCCTCCTCTCGGGTTTTTGTAGAGTTGGGTTGGTACAGCACCTCGGTCTTCTTGATGTTAATCTTCAGGCCGAACTTCTTTGACGCATTGGAAAAAGCATCCACTATTTTCTGCATCTTTTCAGCAGAGTGTGCAACCAGTGCACTGTCATCTGCGAATAGCAGCTCCCTCATCAGTATCCGTGTAGTCTTGGTCTTCGCTCTGAAGTGTGCGACGTTGAATAGGTCAGCGCTCTGTCTGGACTGTATGTAGATGCCATCCCCCATGTCTCGGAAAGCATTGTCGAGCATTGCTGATAGGAAGATGGAAAAGAGCGTGGGCGCCAGTACACAGCCTTGCTTGACCCCATTTGTGACCCTGAACGATTCCGAGACTTCCCCTCCAACATTAACAGTCGCCATCATTCCGGTATGTAGTGCCTCGATCATTGTTGTGAACTTCTCTGGGCAGCCATACTTCTTCAGTAGCTGCCATAGTCCGGTCCTCCCAACTGTATCGAACGCCTTACTGAAGTCAACAAATACCATGTACAGTGGTCGGTCCTGCTCAATGCACTTTTCTTGTAGTTGTCGGAGACAAAATATCATATCCACGGTGCTCCGGTTACCTCTGAAGCCACATTGTGTCTCCGGAACTACCTCTGGTGTTAGGTGGGTAGATAGTCTGTTGAGGAGGATCCTGGCGAAGATCTTGCCTGCTATGGAAAGAAGAGAGATTCCTCTATAGTTCCCACAGTCTGTTCGATCACCTTTCTTGTAGATGGTTATAATGCTTGCATCCTTCCATGCTTGTGGTACAGAACCCATCTCCCAGGCATTGGTGATTAGTTGGTGCAGTCTGCTGAACAGATTGTCTCCTCCGTGCTTCCATACTTCTGCAGGAATTCCATCTCCTCCAGGTGCTTTGCCATCTTTCAGGCTGGCGATTGCTCTAGCCATCTCATCCATAGTTGGAATCTCATCGAGGCTTGTCTTGGTAATGCGCTGCGGGATGTTGTCCAGAGCTTCGTGATCTATGTCGCCAGGGACGTTGAGTAGCTTCTGGAAGTGTTCACTCCATCTTGCCACAACTCTCTTGCTGTCAGAGAAGGTTTCCATTCCGTCTGTTGATTTTAGTTGAACAGGTCCCTTCTTTTTGGGTCCCCACACTTCCTTCAGTCCATTGTAGAAGCCCTTCATGTTGTTACTGTCGGCAGCTCTCTGCAGCTCCACTGCTTTCCTTTCCCACCAGTCCGACTTCAGTGCACGGGTGTGTTTTTGTAGCAGTCTGCAGGCATCTTTGTATGCTGCAGTGGTGGATCTAGTGCTCCTGGTTTGCAACACTCTCTGGTGGGCTTGATCTCTTCTGCTCATAAGAGTCTGTAGCTCCTGGTCGTTGGGGTCGAACCAGTCCTGGTGTTTTCTGTCTGGCTTGCCAAGATATGTCTTGGCTGTGTTGTACACAACCTGCTGCAGAGCTGCCCATTCCTCGTCTGGTGTTGAGTTTTCCTTCTCCTCCCAGTGGGCGAGAGCACTGTCCATCTCCTGCTCAAAACTCTCCCTATGGCTGATGGTACTTAGTTTTGCAGTGTTGAGCTTGGTCGGCTTATTTGTCCCTTGCCTGTTGTGCTTTTGTCGTATTCTGAAAGCCACTTTTGATCTCAGCATCTGGTGATCGGTCCAGCAGTTTGCTCCACGCATGGCTCGGGTGCTGTGGATGTCCATCTTATCCCGACACCTCGTGATGATGAAGTCGATCATATGCCAGTGTTTGGAACGAGGATGCATCCAGGTGGTCTTGCGTTCATCCTTCTGCTTGAACATGGTGTTCGTCACTATCAGTTCGAACTCAGAGCACAGAGCCAGTAGAAGTTCGCCATTGGAGTTGCATTTCCCAATCCCATGTTTGCCCATGACCAAGGGCCACTTGTCATTGTCTCTTCCTATCCTCGCATTGAAATCTCCTATCAGCAGTAGCTTATCGGTATGAGGGATGCCCCTGAGCACACTTGTGAGCTGGTTGTAGAAGGCCTCCTTGTTTTCGTCTGGGTTTGTCATTGTCGGAGCATACACGTTGATAATTGTAGCAAAGTTGTCCTTGCTCAGAGGTAGTCTCATCGTCATGATTCTGTCACTTACTGGCCGTGGCATTTCTGTCAGCTTTGTGATGATATCCTTTTTGATAGCAAAGCCCACTCCGGCCTCCCTTCTTTCTCCTTCGGGTTTGCCACTCCAGAAGAAAGAGTATTCCAAGTCGTCGAGACTACCAGACTCTGAGAACCTTGTTTCACATAGGGCGGCGATGTCGATGTTGTATTTGGCAAGTTCCATTGCTACTAGTGCCGTACGTCTTTCTGGTCGGTTAGCTCCTTCTCGGTCGAGGAGAGTCCTGACGTTCCATTGTCCAATTGTCAGTAGTTGTCTTCTTTGTCTTCTTCTTCCTAGCTGATTTTCCACTGTCGACGGAAGATGAGGTCGAGCAGCGCGGTCCTTGGTAACCCGGGCGACGGCCGATCCGGTATCATGTTTCGTGCAATTGTACATTTCATGGAAGCTGCTAGCAAAAACTTTTGAAGTACCGCTGGCTTTTGCAAGTTACTAGCGACACTCTCTCGGGGAACAAATAGAGGTCTCACACCGGCAAGAACATGTCAAGACAGGCGCAAACTATTTGTCCCTGCAGTGGCTGGTCGAGAGATGTTGGGAGTTCCATACACCAACCGCCCTTGATGCTGCCACAGTGACATGGTTTTCTGTTTAGGGTTTGCTCCCTTAGCCTTCGGTTCTGACAAGAACCTATACCACAAGGCAGTGGTTTACAACTCTGCATAGCAGGGGCGTCAAACTCCCTGAGGTATTGCAATACCTGAGGTACTGCAATACCTGCATACATACATACATACATACATACATACATACATACATACATATATATATATATATATATATATATATATATATATATATATATATATATATATATATATATATATATATATATATATATATATATACCCACACATACATACATACATACACACATATATACATACATACATACATACATACATACATACATATAGCGCCTGCTGTGACTGTATTGTTCGATCCTTGAGCGGTCTGCGCTAGGGCTTCCCAGTTTCCTGGGTTGATGCTGTCTGTCTTCGTATCACGTCTGTCTTCATATCACGTATGCACCATACACAAACGAAGTTTCAAAAAATTAAGCTTTCACTTCGCATACCTTTTAAACACGCTTACACCTTTTCCAGTTAACTATAAATTACCACGTTGCACCTGCAGTTTCACCTTGACGAGCTCTATGGGCGTGGCCGGGATTGCCTGCATCGCGCCGCCGAAAGTGCCCGCCGCAAACATGTCACCGTAGGAAGGGGGTGGCGGGGGCTGGGCACCCGTCTGACTGGTGCAAGGAGACGATGATGTACGTTATTTTTTTAGTACGCAGATGGACAGACACATGTATTCTGTACCTCTAACATAATTCTCAGTAAATGAGTGTACGTACGTGTGACAACCTTTGGACTATTTTGACAATTGCAACAGCCAGGGGCTATAATTTACAAACGATCGGTTGCAACTAAAACATTGCCTTGGACGTCTGGTATGCATAGATAAACCTCTTAAGCTAAAGGAACCACTTCGGGAGTTTTATTCAAGATGTGGTCAGGCTAAATAGCACGATTTACATTAACATTAGCAAAATTATGTTCCTTCGCATGCAATTTAAACACCGTTATTCAAGTGAATGATCATAGCGTGTTTATGATGTTATAGTATTTATGACTTGATTCTAATATGAAAAGTCAAGTTTGTAAGTGGGCAGTTGCGTCGTTGTGCCTACCCCCAGTTCTCTACATCTTTCGAACGCAGCGTTTGCTGAAGGCGTATCGTGCTACCGTAGACACCGAAGAACGTGCTGTTGATGACACCGACGGCAAACAGCGGGTAGGCCATGCCCTTGAAGAAGCCGCGCAACTGAGAAAGGTGAAACGGAGAACACAATTAATAATTGTGGACGCAGAGAGAAGCGTTGCTGCGTAAACTATGCACTTACAAGACGTCATATTATAAAACATTTTTGTTGTTGTTTTCATTAGCGATCTGTAATGGATATGTTTGCAACGGCAAACGGAAGAGAACATGCGTCTTAAAGTGAGTGTGTGCGGTTATCTATTTATCAAAGAGGTAACGATACAAATACAAAATAAAGAATACTACCATGGTTTGAACACATTTCATGTACAGCCGTCTGGTCGGTTTTGTTGACGGTAAGTCAAAATTCAGTTAGGGTCTATAATTTCCTTCTTATGTTCTGTTTGTGTGGAGTTTATTTTTGTTCTGGTAGCGGCATGCGGAAATTGTAGCGGATGACCGGGTGACAAGTAGGCTACGTTGCTGCCTCCCGTATTTTGATCTGTGTTATTACGATACACAATGTTTACGACACAAAATACAATTTAGGTAACCACTCTATGTCACTTAACGCTGGTTATGTGACATTTACGCAGCCCAATCTGCGTATATGTTGCTGTCGAACGCTTTGAGACAATGCTGAAGTAGTCAGACAGTTCAACCGAATTTATCCTGAGCTATACAACTCCAAAGAACATGCTGCGCTGAGAAACAGCGTTACAGTGACGCCAAAGATACTGAACTGGGGTCATCACACAATTAATTCTGACTTACACCTTCGTGTCCCAGCGTCTCTCGGGTGCAATGCAAAGCTAGGTGACCGTACTTTGAATTCGTCTGCTGTCGAACCTGAAACAAGAATTTCCTGTTTACTGGACCGTAACAATGGGAGTCGTATGGATTATCCACAGTTCGTGACATCCTGTCCAACGTGGTCCCTAAAACATGAGCCAGTCCCTACGTTTCTGAGTCTGAACAGATTTCAACCATTGACATAGGCGATGAACTGGCGATGAACTAGGGTAGCAGGGTTATATCTTTTGCGCAGGCGTTACGGAACATACGTTTAGTTGTCATGTGTGTTAACGTGAGTGTAGGCTTTTTGGACACACCACCATTATTACGACAACCTGGCTGTTGCCAATAATTAGTGGTAATGACTACATGTTGAATCATCTGCGATTGTTTAGTGGTAATGAATACATGTTGAATCATCTGCGATTGTTTAGTGGTAATGACTACATGTTGAATCATCTGCGATTGTTTAGTGGTAATGACTACGTGTTGAATCATCTGCGATTGTTTAGTGGTAATGATTACATGTTGACTCATCTGCGATTGTTTAGTGGTAATGACTACATGTTGAATCATCTGCGATTGTTTAGTGGTAATGACTACATGTTGAATCATCTGCGATTGTTTAGTGGTAATGACTACATGTTGAATCATCTGCGATTGTTTAGTGGTAATGACTACATGTTGAATCATCTGCGATTGTGTGGTAAGATGATGATACGCTCTTAATTGTTATATCGTTTTGGGCCCATATAAAGCCTAAATAGTGCAATCGTACGTACGTTCTACATAATATCATTGTGTCTTATAACACTAACAATCATTACGAAATATGATCCAGATGCGTACCTTGATCGTGTCCGCAGGGTAACCAATAACGAGACCGGCCATGCCTGCATCACGAAACGTAGAGTATATTGATAACTAATTCCAAGGATATCATAAATATGTTTTCCGAAAAATATTCGGTTGGACCGAATTGTTTTCTCTTCAAATGATGAGGTTCTGCGTCGAATTATCATCGAATAAACATAACTTACAAGTGTACTTACTTAATGGAGCGAAAGAGACAAGAAGCAGTTACCTCCCAGCATGCCTGCGCCGAAATGGCAGACATTCCCCTTGAAGTCGGCCATCGACATCCTGTCAGTGCAATGGAGTTATCGGGCTTCGCTGTTCACGGCATTGACTTCAGTAAACGACGAATATCCCTACCGCATTTCAAGGCCATCTTTTCGAGGATAACATGTTTGGGTAGTGTGATCTGGCTTTCAGAGAACAACATATACATTAGATCTATAGTTGATCGTTGATTCGTGTTGTCTATAGAAGCACGGAATTTCTCTTTCACATTAGAATAAAAACTGCACATTTGCACAACTAGTCATACAATTTTTACCACAAGTATGCGATTAGCTGTATGTAACTTTTGACATGCTACCCAGGCAATTAATTGCATGTTATGTCCCCGAATCTTTTAATGAAATTACCATAAAAAACACCTTACTCACCACACCCAATCCATCTGGTGGCGATGAAGAGTCTCCACCCACATAATGTGTACTGTTGTTGCAGTCACATTCTCTCTCCTGTACTCATGTTACCACCGAAGCGCATTCGGCCTGTAAGTACTTTGACACGTACGTGTGACGTAATGGAAGCAAACGTCGTTGCCACGGCGACACGTCTACACAACGCACGTCAGACGACGCCCATGCATAGCGTCAACACTTAAAAAGCAACTAAACGTAACACGATATTATTATTCCACCATACATGTAAACCCGTGTTTATCAACTCCTCGATTCGCGTGTATCCGTAAAAAAATATTTACATCTTCACTCCATGCTGAAACTTCGAAAACGATGACGTGCGCATTTTTTACGTGTCGTCATAGTAATGGCGTTTGCTCACGCCACGCCGAACGTATTGCCGTAAACCAACAAGACAACTCGGGCAATCATCCTGCCTCTGAAGCAAGCAGAATAACACGACAATATCGCTAGAACATCAAGACTACGACATGCCAAAGATGTACGAAAGAAGGGACGTCAACATGACATAATAAACAAGAATTAAGGATTCGGCTGCATGGCACAATGGTGTAGTAAGTGGTTTAGCACGCATTACGTAATTGTAGCAAACAATTTTAATCGTGTTTCTCATGTACGCAGGCAGTTTGACATTGCCTGAGGCTTTCGCGGGCGTTATGAACCTGCACAGTGCACAGATGGTTCTGTAATATAGCTGTGTAGGGAAGATAGTTTGGCAACCTGTCCTTTGTGTAGTTTCCCGATAAGCAGAGTAATGTTTCACTTAGGCCCATACAATTTTACGTCCATGTGTGTGGCCGTTGAAATGATGCTGTGCCTACCACCGAAAACAGCTTTTGTCTTTTATTCTAGTAAGGTATTGGCATGATTTTAACGTTTGATGTCCTAGCTGTGAGACATAGCACTGACTCTCAAAGATTCATTTTTAGTTAAGTTGAGGAGCACTCAGTAGACACCATCAAAGATCCCGATAGAGTAAATTAAGGTACAGTGTACCTTAGGCGACATAAATTTTAGACCACACCAACTTGATATTCAATGGATTAGAAAACAGAACACAGAGTACTGATGCAGGGTTTACTGGCATCAAAACAGATTCACGCCTCGCAAGATACCGATTGACTATACAATATGTATTTGTTGTCTCTGAAAAGCAGATAAGATACCAGCATTGTCGACCGCGGTCCAGAGGACAAGCCGCGTCGATGACACGGGACAAATTTCCGATATCGATAGCCTACATAGAGGAAAATGTCTGTCACTTCACCGCCGGGATGTTGGGAGGTAAGTGTCTGGCTCTGTGCCGCGGTTTTTTGCCGAGTATGCTCATGGCACATATTGGCGACTTCATACAGAGCATGGCTTCTCTTTTACAAAACAAACAATTTACGCCAAATGTCGCTGGAACTGATAACTTAGGAATTACAACAAAGACGTGTTTTTCAGGTTCAGGCAATAATGACATACCGAAACCGGCTCGAATAGGTTATATCTCGCACGAGTAAGCGGTAAAATAGATGGATTTTCGAACACTCAGTGCCACCAGGGAATCGACACACTTGGCGAATCACTCAACATGGCTAGGCGACCCATTTTGAGAAAACCGCTCCACTATGACACACCAAAGGCACTGCCAGCTTCAAGTTATGGGAATCTGTCCTTTTGGAATTAAATGGTGTGTGTGTGTGTGTGTGTGTGTGTGCGTGCGTGCGTGCGTGCGTGCGTGCGTGCGTGCGTGCGTGCACTGCGTGTGCAAAACATGGATGCCGTAATAAATTCTTCAACCTTTTCGGTGTCATCAAACTCCTACCACAGTCACACTACAACGGACCAGCAGACATGATATCCACTATTTACATTACAGAACATCTGTTGTACAGAAACTTGGAACCAATGCAGTTCTCGGTGTTTAACCACTGCCATTCTGTACCGGGCAAACAGCCAACACAATTATGTGACTTCTTGTTGCAGGCGTGGCTGGAATCCTGTGTGGATACCCGGCAGACACAATTAAGGTACGTCGTCCAAGTAGCATTTCACTTCGGGGCACCATAGTGAGGGGCTTTTAATGTAATAAATTTTCACATCTGGACAAAAGCATGACATTTGACACAGGTGACCTCCATGCCATACTATTTCAGAATTTTGATGGAATCAACCTGAGATTTTGATGCTTCCACCATTTTTTGCAATATTCAAAATGGCTGCCATCGAAAATTAAAAACTTGCTTTTCCATATTTCATGAACAGTTTCAAATAAAACATTAACATTAGGCTTAGTGTATACATATCCGGGTATTTTAATTTCAAATATGGTATATTTGGACTTATCCGACATTCACATTAATTAATTAATTAATTAATGTTGCTATATCTGATCAAATATGGCACCTAGAGTCTTGATTTTGGTATCAATGTATAGGTACCTGTATAGCGATTTCAAATTCGTCAAACATTTTACACCTGACCTTAATGTGACCTTCACAACCGTCATTTAATAAAATGGCGCATGTAAAATCGAATTGCTTACATATTTTTTAAACAATTTATTTGGAGGGATGTTATATGGACAGTTTTGTCAAAATATACGTATGTTGGGGTAGCTATTTTAAATATTTTAATTTTTGACCTTGACCGACATTTATATTCGCCATTTTCCAAGATGGTGGCCCTCAAAGCTAATGTCGCTATATCCTTTACCACCTAGAATCGATATCAAAGTTACACGTACAGCGCAAGTGGTGCTGACTCTGTCATGGAATATGATGTAGGCAATGCATATCACATTATGATAATTATAAAGTTAAAACATAAATATGTTGGGGTAGAAAACATGAAGTTTAATTCAAATCGGTGAAAATAATATCCTTCAGATCATGACGTAGGCGTAACATCAGTCACAGATGTCCGTATTTGTAGCATCGCATAGCTTTCACTCCATCGTTGTTGATGCACTCGCCTTTACAGTTACACGGAATAGTGCACTTGATTCCTGCTCTGGCACATTTGCAGTTTCCTCTGCACGCCTTTCCACATCCACAGTGGTGGAGGAGAGCACACGCTTTGCTGGCGTCGTCTAGAACAGTCCAGAATGGCACCCAGAGTTTCGTGTTCACGTCTTGCGTCCAACCCCACGCTGAAGCATCCGGGACATCTTGGTGTCGCTGCCTTGCTTGTCTCCAGATGTAACCTGCCTGGTACAGAGTTCTCTTTGCACGTTGAAGCAGCGCTTCCTGTGTGTGTGTGTGGGGGGGGGGGGTGGTCGAGCGTCCTAGTACCATGGGGGAAGAGTTGACGTCTCACATCATTCACCCTTGAGCAGCCACTGCTCTTGCTGTACATGACAACGGTCCAGCGTTCAAAGCGTGCCATGTGGATGGAGTCGAGTGCCAAGAGCGTAGGATCATCGGAAAGAGTGAGTAGTGTTTCCGTAAGGTCAGGGTATGCCTGCCATGCTGTCCAGGCTGTCTTCTTCCCGATACCAAGGAACGATGATGTCGTATCACACCCCGTGAACGAATGGAACAGTGGACATGACAGCGACTTCTCAGGACCAAGTGTTTGGGTGATTTCATGAACTGGGATGTGTTGGAAGGCTTTTCCAGTTCCAAAGTCTATCCACAACTCCATCACACCGAGGCTGCCAAAATGTCCAACAGCAATGATGACAACAACACTGTCGACTGTGCGGATGAAAGCTTTCGAATGACCTTGTTGTGCGGCGTGAGAAAGATGCAGAAATATACTGCTGTCAGCCTCATGGGGATTGCATGGCATGATCGTGTCGAAGTCAGCCACCGACTGGCTGTCGGCGGAGGTATTCACCAATACATGATCGTCATACGTGGAGCAAACCACAACATCGGTGAACTGAGATGACGCTTCGATGACAACTTTTGAAAGGAACCTAAACAGCTGCACCTTGTTTCTTGAATTTGCTAGAAACTTGTTCCAGTCACGAGGTACAGGTGTAGAGCCTTCGACGGTGGTTGTCACGCCGGGGTTGCCTCGTTTTGCCTGAGACTGGGCTTTGAGGTTGTGATCCAATAACAGATATAATAAATGCATCACTCTGCTCCGGCTTATTCCCTGAAGACTTTAAATGTGCACATGTAAATCCAATTCTTAAGAAGACAACTCTGTCAAAAGAAGATCTAAACAGCTACAGGCATATTTCTAACCTTAGCTTCATTTCCAAAATACTCGAAAAGGTCGTTGCAAATCGACTTACTTCTCACATCAACATAAATGGTTTAACCAATGCATCACAGTCTGCGTACAAAAAATTTCACTCAACAGAAACTGCTCTTTTAAAAGTACACAATGACATAAACCTTAACATTAATAATGGCAAAGTTACTGCACCGACCCTGCTTGACCTATCCGCCGCTTTCGACACCATTGACCACGACATTCTCATTACACGCTTATCAACGTGGTACGGGATATCTGGCACAGCCTTGGGCTGGTTTACTTCATACCTTACTGACAGACGGCAAGCCATTAAAATAGGTAACTGCTTCTCAGACATGCTGCCCACCTCTTGTGGTGTCCCCCAGGGTTCTGTTTTGGGTCCGTTGCTTTTCACTCTGTACACAACACCATTAAGCTCAGTTACCCAGAGTCACAACCTGGATCATCACCTTTATGCAGATGACACACAAATCTATGTTTCTCTGACCACACCACATACTTGTCGCTCCCTAAACCAGCTCAGGGATTGTCTCCAAGATGTCTCCCTTTGGATGAAAAATAGTAAATTAAAACTAAATGCAGATAAGACTGAATTTCTCATCACTGGTACCTCAACGCAGCGGGCAAAACTCAATGGCTTTTTCCCGACACATATTCTGAGTCAGAGTATCACACCAGCCGCCTCAGTTTTAAATCTCGGAGTAACGTTTGATGAAAACTTCAATTTCAAACAATATATCTCGAAAACATGCCGTTGCTGTTTTTACCATATCCGTGATCTTCGCCGTATCCGCCGGTTTTTATCACTTTCCGTTGCTAAAACCATCGCCACAGCTCTAGTAAGCAGCAGACTCGACTACTGCAATTCCCTCCTTTACAATACCGCAAACAAGGACATAGCAAAGCTTCAGCGTGTCCAAAATTGTTTAGCAAGGGTAGTAATCACGCGTTCTCCTCGTTTTTCTCGCTCAGTGCCGCTTCTAAAATCACTGCATTGGCTACCTGTGCACTATCGCATCATTTTCAAAATTTGTACAATAGCCTATCAAGCACTCTCATCTACACAACCAGCATATCTAAATTCAATGCTAACTCCAACAAGAAATTCCAGACAGCTACGCTCAACCAGTAGTAACCCTCTTTACATCCCTCGGGTGAAAACGAAAGCCGGGACCCGAGCTTTCTCGGTTGCCGCACCAACGGTGTGGAATTCGCTTCCTGCCAGTGTTAAATCACAAGGTAATATAGTTTGATTCCGCCGACATCTAAAAACCTATCTCTTTAATGCTGCCTATCCTCCTTAGCCTCCTAGCTTTTCCATCCATCCGTTGACGACTCACGCATTGCTTTCGATTATGAGATTGATAAATCCCCTGGTTTTGTCGCGCCACTGAGCTTGATTTTCGAGGATATTGGCGCAAAAGAAGTTACTATTATTATTACTATTATTATTACTATTATTATTATCAGGGTAGATGTCCCAAATGATGTCGAGTCGCGATGTCAAATTTGTGAGAGAGGTGGTAATGAATGGCATGAAGTGACGCACAACATATTGCTGGTAGTTAGTTCCGTAGGTTGGGCGAACCATGTGAACCACAGATGGGCATTCCAACACCTTCACCGTAACATCATCAGGAGGTGTGAGTTTTGGGATAGTCAGACATTGTAGGACATCAGACGTTGTGCCGAATCTGAGCTTTCCCTGGTCAGACAACGATGGTGGCTCTTTCTGGTTTTCACACTTGAAGAAGTTGTCCAAGTCGAAATCTGGCCGGGACTGCAGTGACAGGAAAAGAGTGGACACGAGTGAGATGTCTTTTTTCAGTGCAATGACTTTGCTTCTGTTCTTTGAATCATCTGTACGTTTTGCGAACGTCTGGAGAGCTGACCTCTTGACGGTGTCTGTGATTGCAACACGACCGTTCCTCAGACGATCACTAACGAAGGCGTCATGGAGGTCCTTGCCTCTGGTGTACGCATTGCAGAGTGTCTGCGCAATTGCAGATGGCATGACCTCTCGAGTATGGAGCGTGACCAAATCCGGACCATTGTGTGGTAAGAAAGGGTTTCTCGGCCGCAGAACACTAACAACTGAGAGGACATCCTTGGCGAATCTCATTTGCAGGCTGTGATGACCAAGATATTGTGCAGTGGCACTGATATCAGCAGCATCCTCGAAGGCGGCGAGTGCTTGCAACTTCTCATTTAGTGCCATCACATGTTCGTCCATTGTATCTGGCATATCAAAGAGATTGGCAACTCCTGATGCACTTTTGCAGAGCTTGGTTGTTTGCTCGTGGCTGTGGTCTTTGGGGATGAGTGAAAACTTCGTGAAATATATTTACTTCTTTGTACAAAGAACATGGTAATATTACTGTGATAGGAAATGTAATAAACCGATATTATTGTTTCTAAGCCGTAGGTACAAATACTTACGCCGCTCGAATACCACGATGCATTGCGTTCGTCGCTCGGGGCGCCACCTTGCGAATATGAAGTTGGCCAATGTCAGTAAGCGCATAGTAAACCTATATTGTTTGTTTGGTAAAATGGTGGATATGAAGGTCAGTGAAGGTCAAATGCTAAATGTTTCATTACATTGTAAACCCTAACCACTCACTTATATCATGGTATAAATATATCCATTCTAGATAGTAAAGTTTACACGATATAACGAAATTAGTTTTGAGGGTCACCATCTTGAAAAACGGCGAATGTGAATGTCGGTCAAGGTCAAAAAGTAAAATATTTAAATAGCTACCCCAATATACGTATATATTGAAAAAGTGTCCGTATAGCATCCCTCTAAATATCTCGTTTTAAAGATACATAAACTATTCGATTTTACAGCCGCCATTTTATTAAATGGCAGTTGTGAAGGTCAAATTAAGGTCAGGCGTGAAATATTTGATGAATTTAAAATCGCTATCCACTTACCTATACATTGATGACAAAATAACGACTCTAGGTGCCATATTTGATAATATATACCAACATTAGTAAATATGGCCGCCATCTTTAAAAATGGCGGATATAAATGTCGAATAAGTCAAAATGCACCATATTTGAAATTAGAAGACCAGACAATGTATATATTAAGCCAAAAAGGAACATTTTATGTGAAACTGTTAATAAAATATGGAAAAGCAAGTTTTTAATTTTCGGTGGCAGCCATTTTGAATATTGCAAAAAGTGGTGGAAGCATCAACATCTCAGGTTGCTTCCATAACAATTCTGAAATAGTATGCCAATGTCGGCTTCTTGCGACGTACCCCATTCGGATTCAGATTCAGAACCAGGCAAAGCCGTTCTCAGGTTACATGTTAGCTTTTGCGATTTTTGGTTAGCAACAATAGGAGAACAGTTTAGGAAATCTGCATGCACTGCAGAACAGTAAGCCATACAAAAAATGCATCAAAGGTGAACTCTTTCAATGCTATAAAATATAACGCCAGGTATGACGAACGTTTAAAGAAATCAACCAGAGACATAGACAAACTGTAATTATTAGTAGATCCTGTGGGTTTATCAAAACGCCACTGTAATGTTTAACACCGTTATCATTTTGTCAATTAATAGGGTCCTGTCTATAATACCCAGGTCTCAGGGTGAACGTTGGTTTCAGGTTCGGCAGCAAACCCAACCCGGAGAACACCTGGGGGTAATGAAGTGTTACGTGGAGACTCTGAAACATGAAGGGGTAAATCGGTTGCATCCAATACAGTCAAATTACCCAGCGATGCTTGTGGAAGAAGTAGTCACCCGAGATAACGCGTTCGAAAAAAAGCGTTGCAATGTTTCAGCGGGTCCCAGAAAAGAAGTGCGTGCTCATACGTATGACGAAACAAAATGCTAACGAGTCGCTGGCACAGTTGGTGACGATTTTTAAACGACTCTAATTTTAAAAAGAATATAGAACATATTCGGTATCCCGCGACGTATATGTAAACTGCATAATTATTTTTACAATGACGGACGGACGGACGGACGGACGGACGGACGGACGGACGGACGGACGGACGGACGGACGGACGGACGGACGGACGGACGGACGGACGGACGGACGGACGGGCGGGCGGGCGGGCGGGCGGGCGGGCGGGCGGGCGGGCGGGCGGGCGAGCGGGGGGCGGACGGGCGGGCGGGTAGCCTCGCTTACCCAGACTCCGTGAGGTGGCAGCACTTTTAAGCCCCTCAACTCCGCCTGGGACATTAATGGGCTTAAGTTTCTACATCCGGGTATCCTTACCCCAGATTAGGGTAGAGACGCTGATTGGCTCTCAGGCCAGCTAGGAAATAAAAATTAAAATAACGATATACTTTTACAAGATAATAATATCATATGAAAAATATTCAACATTGAACTTATATTAACACAAAAGTAAGTAAAAATTAAAATTTAAAGTTGTTTATAAAATAAGAATTACGGCAGGATTAAGCAGTATCCGTGAGGTGGCAGCATTGTATAGATCACGCGGATACCAAACAAAAGCCATAAATAGTACCAGACTGTCTTCTCGGCGTAGTTCCGCAGCCGACCGACAGTCGGTTAAGCGAGACTAGCGGGCGGGCGGACGAGCGGGCGGACTGTTTGATGATGCACTGTTTTATCATATAGATGTCGAGACACGGTTCGACCAATGCGGACAGTTCTAGGGTTCTACTGTCCACAGATGCGCGGCTTCTTCAAGGGCATGTCCTTCCCGCTGTTCGCCGTCGGTGTCATCAACAGCACGTTCTTCGGCGTCTACGGCAGCACGATCCAGTTCCAGAAGGCGTTGCGTAAGACCGAGTCCCGCCCGGCGCCCCCTCCCTCCTACCTCGACATGGTCGTCGTCGGCGGCTTCGCGGGCATCGTGCAGGCCGTCCCCTGCACCCCCATAGAGCTCGTGAAAGTGCGACTGCAGGTGCAACGCGGTAATTTTGTCATTACAATTAGCATTTATTTCTAAATTACCTCTTGCCGAGGCTAACACTAATATTATGATGAATGTATTGCGGAATGTTTCACAGATAATGCAATGTTCCCACATATCCCATATTGCTGAGGGTAGAATGACTGTTTTATCGTTATGTAAATCATCAAATATAAATTTAAACCAGCTAAAGTTAATCTTTGAAGAATGTATTGCAGCGCTGCACAGGCATGGTGATGTGCCCACATACCCTATATTGCTGAACATTGTCTCAATTACGTCAGCGGCCCGAATTATTGATTTCCAGAATCTTCTGTCCTGGGCATCCTCCGGGGTGATCCGCAGTTCAATTATGACTTATTAGTTTTAACTAATTTCCAGCTTGTCACACAACCGGAAATAAGAATATATGTTCATTTTAGTTAGCACGATGATAGACTAAAAATAATTAATATGTAACTTCGTAAATAAACACGTCACTACACGGTGACATCACTACATGGTGACACACACACGGTGTCTCCGTCCTCTGGCACGGCTCCGTGTCCTTCTCTTCTGTCCACAGAGTCGCCAGAGAAATTCGCCCATCTCTACAGGGGTCCGTTCCACTGTATCAAGTGCATCGTTCGCGACCACGGCATGCTGGGTCCGTTCAAGGCCCTCGGTATCACAGCCGTCAGAGACTTCCTGGGTTACGCCATCTTCGTCTCCAGCTTCCAGTACATCTGTGACATGCTCACCCCAGACTACGAGGTCAACGAGCCGAGCACAGGTGGCTGTGTACCAAATATTTGACTTGTAATACTACCGCTACCACTACCGCTGCAGCTGCAGCTGCCGCTGCCGCTGCCGCTGCCGCTGCCGCTGCCGCTGCCGCTGCCGCTGCCGCTGCCGCTGCCGCTGCCGCTGCCGCTGCCGCTGCCGCTGCCGCTGCCGCTGCCGCTGCCGCTGCCGCTGCCGCTGCCGCTGCCGCTGCCGCTGCCGCTGCCGCTGCCGCTGCCGCTGCCGCTGGCGCTGCCGCTGGCGCTGCCGCTGCCGCTGCCGCTGCCGCTGCCGCTGCCGCTAATAGCCGTTTTGTATCAAACAAAGGGTGTTCTTGACGTTCAAGCATTACGCACGTTATGCCAATCACTTGTTGAACCATGTCTTATTACTGAAACGCTTGAACACGACCTTCTAAACAGTTTTTGTTTTGTTTATAAAGCATAATCATAGTCTTATGTGTAATTAAATCTTGAAGTTTAATAATTTTTGAGCAGTGAAAAAATGCAGATGTAATCAAGATTATAAATAATTCGCATAACTGTTTTCTGTAACAGATAGTTTTCCGAGTCTAGACGGATAGGCCTACGTATTTCCCTATATATCACAGCAATAAGACTACTATCAATTACTGTCAGAATAATTACACATGGAACGGTCTAGCAAGTGAAATAACAGTTACCAAGTTTGCAACAATTTAAGAAAAAAGTATAAAGTCGACGTTATTTTCTTACCACAAATTACTGTTACTTTGTATTCTATCTTGTAGCTCTTATTATAACTATGTATTTTAGTTTGAAAAAGGCACACACGCACGCACGCACGCACGCACGCACACACACATATTCGCTATCAAAAAATTGGCCGAATTACCCGCAAAGTGATATTTAACCTCCGGGCTAAATATCACTGGTGTAGACTTCTACTTGCACCGTCTATGTATTGGGACACTGTAATGTTTTAAATCTCAATTCGTCAAATCTAATTATGTTGTCCTACAACTTGCGGTATAAGGGTTTCAGTTTGTCATGTACACGTGTCTGCGAGTGAAGAACACCGGGGTTTTACTTGTGAAAATTAACAAATGCGTCTTAATCTGACTACACGCAACATGTATGCGCATGCTCGCACGCATGCGCACACGGACTTTCGCCGGCCAATTGTACTTCGTTATGTGCTATCTTGTGTCGAATACACCTACTTCGGAGAGTAGTTAAGATGATGTTATAATGCAATAGATGACAATACAATACAATACAATACAATACAATACAATACAATACAATACAATACAATACAATACAATACAATACAATACAATACAATACAATACAATACAATACAATACAATACAATACAATACAATACAATACAATACAATACAATACAATATAATACAATACAATACAATACAATGTAATAATAAATGAACATTTATATAAAGCCCTTTCCAACTAAACTGCTTAAAGGCGCTTTACAGGTTTGATTATTAAAACAAGTCAAAAATACTAATATACAAATATACAAGGTCATTAAGATTAGTCATACATACTAAAACTTAAAATGCAGTATTTAAAAATTACGCAAAATTAAAAGACGAACCGTTCTACTGCCCGGTAGCCTGCCTGGGTCAGTGTATATATCATATCGTCTTTTCCTTTTTCGCTTTAAAATTTGCGAACGAAAAACGAATTAGTTTTTTCGTATTTCTTACTCCACTTTTGAAAACGAAAAGGGAATTCGTTTTTTGCTTTTCGTTCGCACATTTGAAAACGAAAAAGGTGATTCGTTTTTCGTTCGCAAATTTGAAAACAAAAAGGAAAAGACGGCATATTCACGGACCTACCTGAGCTCTCATGAGGACAGAACACCGTGCTATACCGAACGTTCACAATCACGGCACTTTCCTTGCAGGCGTCATGCTGTTTGCCGGCGGTGTCGCGGGCGTGGCCTCGTGGTACAACATGCCGCTCGACACGATCAAAACCCGGATGCAGGCGGACGCGTTCGCGGCGTCTCGCAGCAAGACGTGGCGGTCGTACGCCCGAGACATCTACAGAGAAGGCGGCTACCGGGCCTTCTGGCGTGGCCTGCCCGTCACCGTCGTGAGAGCGTTCCCTCTCAACGCTGTCATGTTCTTTGTGTACGTGCGCTCACTCGCCTACATGAAGCGTCTCCTTCATATCGACAACGACGACACGCAACGATGACGTCATGGCGATTCAGGAATGGCTCGGAGGTGCAGGAGAATCGGCAAACATCGAAACGATGGAAGGTATCTATTGGGGCGTCGTCCAATCGACCTCCTTGTTTGGCAGATCGTTCTCGATAGAAAGAGTGACTGTGTCTGTTGAAACTGTTTTGGACTTCCGGTTTGTCACATCGACTGGCTGAAGAAAGTGGCCTGTGGTCTTGCTTAAACAGTTAAGGTAGTAGATTGTTCACACTGTTGTGTATTTATTTGATACAAATATCAATTGCAGAAGCTATGTCGTATTATGGGCCGATTGGTGATATATACTGAAATCGATTCGTAAACCAAACACGTCTGATAAGGCGTTAACTTGACTAAAAACTGTTACATAAACTGCCGTAACACATAAACTCTGCTACGTTACAAATGAACCGATGCAGCTTGCTCCCTTCCAGAAACGACCTGCTTGATGTGGAGGATGTTGGGTAACGAGACTTCCCTCCTCGAGA
The DNA here is from genome assembly GCA_964017155.1 of Oasisia sp. SBJ-2009. Classification (NCBI taxonomy): domain Eukaryota; kingdom Metazoa; phylum Annelida; class Polychaeta; order Sabellida; family Siboglinidae; genus Oasisia; species Oasisia sp. SBJ-2009. The sequence goes on from OZ024856.1 coordinate 41,499,178, forward strand.
CGGACAGCGACCGGAAGTGATGACGAGCGTGCGCAGATACACTAGGAAACAGTCGATGCTGCCGTCGGTGGCGCTGCAGACAACCCGGCGATGTCGTCTGCTTTACAAATAATTAAACGCATCCATACAGCCTCTTGGTTTGTCACATGTCACAATTTATATAACACACACTATAGACTATTCGGTTTTTCTTATGCCAGAGGTGAATAATCAAAAGTGAAAACTACCCGACAACAAAACTTTACCCCTCCATTGTTGCACAGATATAATGACGTTGGTTTTGGCAGGATTAATTTTGTCGCTTTTAACAGTACGCCTATTATTATTATTATATCATATCATATCGCCGCATAGTTACGCTAGTTGCGTTTCACGAGTCTGCTCCATAGTTGCAATTAGGCTGCGCCGTATATTTAGTAGGCGTACCTTTACGCTAGTTGAAATATTTACGTGATACACCCCAAGTTTGTTGATGCACCCGACACGTCCACTCTCAATTTACTGTTTTTAATGTTTACACTGGATATCCTTTACATTCTATTACTACTACTTCATTCATACCTTTTAGTTTGCTATACGAACGGCAAAGGCGACAGCTAAAATGAAAAAGGGTGTCTACAGACACCACAAATACAGGAATTCCCCACCGCGACCTAACTAGGTCAATTCTACGTCGATTTGTTTACGCGAATGCTAAATTGGTATCATGAAACTGGCTGTAAGCTACACTGAATAGTCCCTGTTAGCTGCGACCAATGGACCGCATAATTACTCATAAAGTTACGCGGCTCTATGAAACCGGCCCCAAGAAATTGTGTAGTATCGGATTGGGAAGCAGATCTCCAAGAACAGCAGATAGAATGGAAAGATATGTTCACCAGATATGGACTGAGAGTAAGATTGGAGAAGGTGGATGTAATGTGGATGGGATCTAGGTGGATAGAGCGGGAGATACACCTGGATGGGAAGAAGCTTAAGCAAAGAGACAGTTTTGTCTACCTGGGTGGAGCGATATGTGGGGATGGCAATTTGCCAGTCTCAACAAGGTAAAAACCTTTGCCTTGGGAAGTGGCTGGGAGATTGATAAGGGTGTTTTGATGAACTGTGTGATCTAAAATGGACTTCCAACAAATTACGGCAATTGTGTATTTCGTGGAAACTTATTTCTAAATTCGCTAAATGTTTGAACTTTCATAGCAGGAGAAGAAACTCGTTTAGAGGGAAAGTATTATCTTGCAAACTGCGGTGTGCAGCTCCAATTGGTACTTAAGGAGTCTTACCATAGTACCAAAGAAAGTGGAAAATTGTGAATAAATTGGCATTTCCGTTTCTTTGGGACAACAAACCCGAAGCTTTGAAAAGAGAATCACTATTAAACACATTTGCGAACGGAGGTCTTAATATTGTTGATATTAGAACAAAAATAGAATTTTTTCAAACTAGATGACAAGTGTTACCCCAGCATACATGAATGCACTGGAGACGTTGGCACTAACAGAAACAACAGGAGAAGGTCCACGTTTAGGAAAACAACCTGATAAGAAGAATCGCTGACAAGAGAAGAATGGATGATCTGATAGTGGAGGTTGGAATTAAAGACGAGGACGAATTTGACTTTGACGATTTCAGTGAAAGCGATGGTGAATGAAGTTCTGACAATTATCATATTGACACCCATGCGAGGTTGAGACGAGGCAGCTCATAACAGATCATTCTTGCTTTGCTATTTATACCTACATCAATAAATGAATTGGTAAATGAACTTAGGGAAATGTCTGTATTCAAAATACTGATCCCCAGCTTAATATTTACTAGTAAAACCAATACGATTTCTTGAGTTAATGCCCTCATAAAATCCTCTAAACTTACCTGCAATAATGGCGAAGAAACAGCAAAATTTCAATTTTCTGTAATACTGGCACTTTAAAATTTGCACAACATGCCACACGTAGTTAATTCAGGAATGTCTTCTAATGACAATTGACCCTGAAAACATGGGTCTGGACAACTTATTCGTTCAGTTAGCCTATGTGGAATATTGGCCGAGATATAATGAAAAACTAAATTTTTAAACAATGGCGCCACTAATTTACATCAAAATGATGCATGGGACATTTTGCACACTGTTTTATACGTATTTCTGATCTAGTGACATCGATTAAAAGTATATTTCTGAGGGGGGTGCTCGGTACCCCTTCCTGCCGCCTACATTAAATGTCTTCAATGTTGCCACTGAGTCAGCGTCTCTAACAACAGGGAGTAGATTGTTCCAAACTGTCGGTCCTACCACAGAAAAAAACATAGACCACGCTGAAGACAGCACGTCGTTTCTCGTCGATACGCGTGTTTCCATTGATATGACGTCACAGCGGTACTTCGTCAACAGCTCGATTTGATTGTTGGACTAACTCGTGATATCCTACCACTGTGACGTCATTTCAAGGGAAACGCGAGGATCAACGAGAAATTACTTCCACCAGCGCGGTCTATGTTGGGCTAACAGGTAGTTGCACTGACCGGGTGACACAAGTAATAGTTGCAATATGTTATGTGCATACGTTCATTTCTTTATTTTACCTTCAAACAAACAAACAAACAAACAAACAAACAAACTGGACGCGCTCGGTTTGATTGTTGGGCAAACAAACTGGGCGCATGGACCGATATGGATCGGGAAAGGGAGGCCTACAACCATGCTGTGCTGTGTGTTACGTAAACGATACGTTTAACGTTCCGGTTGCATTGTTGTTTCAGATGTACGTCTCGCGTATAACCACCGCACGCGCTTCGTTCGCACTCCTTACATAAACCTATAGATAACAACGCAACGGCCGGCGTTTGCTGGTAAACTACCCACACAAAACAACATGTCGCGTACATATTGCAACTATTAGTTGTGATACCAATCCTATCGCTTAGTATAACTGCGAGGGAATCGGACTTATACCCGTCTAAGGCAGCCCGACGTTGTTTCCCGTTAACCCACGCGTTTCCAACGAAATGACGTCACAGCGGTACGATGTCTCGAAGCCGTGACCCAGTTTTTTGAATTGCATTGATGGCCGCTCTAGCGACGACCAGCCGTCGATGACCAAATCGGCGCGTTATCGCGCATGTTTTACGCACACTCAGCAGGCACGTGACACAAGATGGGGAATAATTCGTCGAAGCAGGGCGCCGTCGTTCGCGCGGACGCAGACGGCGACAAGCCATCGGAGGACCCCGTCTTCACCTTCAAGTGGTCGGTGGGGTTCGCGGGAAAGCGCTGCCACAACCTGCACAAGGGCGACTCGGCGGCCAACACTCCGTCGCGGTCCGTCATCGACAGTCCAGAGTCGGGGCGGTCGGTGATGGAGGGGGCACGGCTCGGCGGCATCGGGCGTTTGCTGAACAACCGCCGGGGCATGCGCGGTGACATGCTTCCGGCGGGACTCGAGGCGGAGAAAAGCCCGTCCGTCATCACGCTGTACTCGTTCGACGGCATCAGCGCCGCGGACGCGTCCGAGACGCCATCCGTGTCGTCACTTCCGGTCGACCAGCGCGCCCACTCCGATGGCGTTAAGACGTCGTCGCCGGTCGCCACGCGGTGCATCGGCCCGATTTCCGGTCGCACTCTCGCGTGTGACGTCAGCAGTGAACCGCTGCTCGTGTCGCCGAACCGCACAACGATGATGACGTCACTGTCCGTGCTGGCGCTGCCGTCGCAAGGTGCGGTGGCGCCCCTCGATGGCACACAGCGCATGCGCAAGTTCCCGACGTCGATGACGGACACGACTCGCCCGAGCGGCGCCAACTTCATGTCGGACACGGTCATGTCGAGACCGCGAGGAGCGAGAACGAAGGAACGCGCTATCGTCATCGACATGCCCGCTGGGACGAACGCGCGAGACCGCCGCACGCCCTCCTACCCGCCCGCCGACCGCCACCCGCCGGCCGACCGGTGCGGCCGGGACGCGATCGCCTTGCGCACCCAGATGAAGACGAGCGAGGCCGGCGTCATGCAGCAGCTACGCCACGAGGGCATCGTGGCGCCCGGCGCCGACGAACTGGCGAACAGACGCAAACAGGAGTCTCGCTCCATCCTCAGCGAGCTGCGCGACATGGGTCTGGTGTCGAGCGCGGCCCGGGACCCGCCCGCCCCGGGCTCCGCGGCCGCGACGACCCCACGAGCACCGGCCAGATTGGCTGCCATCGAACAGGCAACGAAACTCGTTCCTTTTCCCCGGCAGTGATTATGTCAACCGTTTAAATCTTGCGCAGTAGTAGTAGTAATTTGTTTTATTTTATACCATGAATGTATATTTTATTTGCTATCTAACTATTGTTAGTTTAATGCCACGGCACCGTCTCACTATTTAATCCCATATCACCAGCTTACTGTTTCAATCCCACCTCATATCTACCACTACAATTATTTAATAGCTCTTTATGCAAATTATTATTTAACTTATTTCATTCCACATATACGTTTTAAGTTTGATAACCTTATATTTAAATTGTACGGACACTGTTTAATTCAATGTACGATTATTTTGTGTAGACGATAACACGTAGAGCAACATAGAGAGCATACCCTTGCAAAAATACCACTAACTACCATATAATGGCCTTTGAGTGTGTTATGTCCAATGCTATTTTAATTGTATGCACCCTTGAGACCTATATTTGAATGGTCCAATGGTACCGAACGGTATTCTGTATAATTCAGTCAGTGGCACACCGTTGGCTTTGTTGTGAATGACTATGTGTTTACGGCACTTTATAAATATCGTATTATGTCATCACAACAGGGCCGCACGGCGCAGCTGCGAGACCTCGACGATGCCGAAGACCTGCTGGACACGCTCGACCTGGAGTTGGAGAAGGGCGACCTCGACTACCTGTCTCACGGCCGCGAGCGACTGCTGCGGCGTCGGCGACTTCCGTCCTGCAGCGCCGCCCTAGTCGACGCTGCCTCGGCGGTGGAGCGCGCGGAGCAGGAACGCCGTTCTCGCAGACCGGAAGTACGCGCAGACAGCAGCACTCCGGAGCAGATGACCGACATAGGAAAGGTCATGAAGAATCTAGACCTGCTGTGATACATCTGTTGGTGTCGATTGTGAAATAGCAGCGCTTTATTGACGCTGACAATGGGAATTGGCGATTGCCTTCCACGAGTTCCGGTGAAATTGTCGTCTGCTTTAGCGTCTGGTTCGCCGGGCGCATATCAACGTATGCACTGTTTGTGCGCGTGCGCGATTGAGTGTGTAAAATGTTATCGTCGAGAAAACTTCTCTACCGCTAGTTAGCATAAGAAAGGTCGTGTACCGAACACGAATTCGTACTATATCAAGTTCGTCGTACCGTCATTAGCACTGTTTCTGCTACCGAGGTGTGTATCACTTTCCAAATAAATGCTCAACAGTGGACAACAGTGCGTGACGTGTTCGGAAAAATGTATACTAATTGATAAGTTTCCGTGGAATATTTTAACACTTCAAACCTCAAAGGCAAAGCCGGTCTTACAAATTTAATTATTTTTACTGTCATTTTGGCTTTACTGCGGAATTTAGCCAAGTTTCAGAGAATACATAATGATACAGAAGAAATTACCGCACAGGTTCTTCAGAGAGAGAGTTAAACAAACTTAACTTTAGGAAAGCTACAGTGCCTGATGAACTCAGTGTCACGTGATAGAGTACTGAATATCTATAAATATATATAAAATTATCAAGATTATTAATAATAAATCCTAGTTATATTTTTAATGTGTTTTACCCATTTCATGATTTTAGTAGGCTAAACAAATTAATTAAACAATAATTTACTTTAAATCAATATTCATTTATTATATTTAATTAATAAAAAATATTTTAAACCAATACTATATATTTATTTTACAACTGGCTAAATTGTGTAAACCTGTCACCACCACCAGAACCAGTGTGAATGTATGGAATATTTATCTGTGACTGCCTATATAATTACTGGCTTTTTTGGTACTGACCACAAGATAATGTTCTCTCGTTTGAGAAATGTAATAAACTATCTTGTACCTTAATAATAATAGACTTCTTTTGCGCCAATATCCTCAAAGATCACGCTCAGTGGTGCGACAAAACCAAGCGATTAAGCAAACTCGTAATTGTAAGTCGTCAATGGGTGGATGAAGATGCTAGGAAGCTAAGGAGGATAGGCAGCCTTAAGGTGTTTAGACATCTGCCTCCCTTGTAACTTGTATACTCTCTATTATTTGAGATTTATAGATAATCATATTTAGGTTTTTATTTTATCGACATGGGGATAAAACTGCTCAATAATAATTTTAAATACTATATTACTTATATTTCTACTACGACCAGGTTGTACATTGTTGCACAATTCATTAATATTTATTGCACAATAAATACACAAAGCATATAATAGTATATATATATATATATATATATGTTACTAGCAAATACACCCAACATCATTTAGCTGCATTGGCAACTTGCTATATTACCGACACTAATACGGATTACCTTCTCTATGTTAACTCTTGGCAAGTGTAGACAATGAACACTAACGGCATTCCACATCTGGATGCCTTAAAGGAACACACTGACCATTTATGTCCAAGAAACGTGTTCTCTTTCGTAAACAAAAGCCTGCGATTTTCGGTACAATCAAACATGAAAGATGTCATAGCTACTATGGACCAATCACGATATAACCACACATATAGGTTCCTCAAGTCTGAATAAGTGCCATATTTCCCGCACAAAAGCACTTCCAAGCAAGCAGCCAAGTAGTTATATCATAATAGACAATAAAACGACTTCACACGGAGCGGTCATGTGTAGACAGCCTAGAGGCGACTGGTCGTGTTCTCGAGATGTCAGTCCACGTCAGCGGGTGGCGGCCGCCTTCTTGTGTAGCGAGGCTTTCTCGTCAAGTTCTTGTGTCTCGTGCAGCGTACACCAGTCAGGCAGCACAGGGTCAGCCCGGTACATCTCCTGTGTCACCGACCGACTCGCCAGAACTTCTAACGCTCCAAAGACTGCCCCTGAAACAAGCAATGGTCGTTGTATGCTGTCGTCATGCATGAATGACTTCACAAGTTTGAGTAAGAGAGAAGATACAAAAACAAAGGCAGTTTCAAGCTCTGGATTTATCTAATGTAATACTCTATACCTTGTTCTTCAAACTAAAGCTTGGTGAGTTTTTCACTAACCAACTTTTAAAACAATTTGATAGAATAAACTTTATTATTTAAATATTGGTGAAATAGAAAATGGATATTTACTGCAAACTTTTCCTTAGATATGTCTGAAAACAGCAAATCCGAACTGACCTCCAAGCCAGGCCACATAGTTCTCCTTGGCCGGCGGAGAGTGGAACTTGAATGCGTCCACAAACAGCCTTTCCTTGTAGCGTGGCTTCTCTCTTAAGTCTCGCAACTCTTCCGCTAGCCTCGCTTTGAAACCAAGCAACATACTGGTGCCTCCGACGACAATGATGTTTTCGGCCAGTGTTTTTCTTGCATCGACAGGACTCTGCAAAAGAAAACACAAGGGCAAGTTAGAACGGTGTACTTTCTTACTGTCGTTTAACAAATGATGAAATCTGTGCTGTAGGACATGAGTTTGTACTTCTACAAACAGCAAGTAAAATTGCATTTAAAAGCAATCGTGAAAAGAGCTGCACAACAGTCATCAATAGAGTGAGGGACTGGTGAACGTTTAAGTTACGAATGCAATTTAAAAGTCTCCAAAACTCTTTAAACTGTGCATGTGCCAATTATGGAACATTCCCCTGTGAAGAGGTGATATGAATAAGTCATAATTTGTCTTACAGAATGTGGCAGCCAAGGCTACAGCCAGTGAAGGAGCTAAGACCCGTGTAGACGTACCTTCATGATGGCCTCCAGGAGCAATGTAGCGACGGACGTTTCCTCTGTATCCCGCTCAAACAACACCTCACATGCTGTCTCTCTACAACAAAGTCTCACTTCATCACCTATGCAGTCTCTCTACAACAAAGTCTCACTTCATCACCTATGCTGTCTCTCTACAACAAAGTGTCACTTCATCACCTATGCTGTCTCTCTACAACAAAGTCTCACTTCATCACCTATGCTGTCTCTCTACAACAAAGTGTCACTTCATCACCTATGCTGTCTCTCTACAACAAAGTGTCACTTCATCACCTATGCAGTCTCTCTACAACAAAGTGTCACTTCATCACCTATGCAGTCGCTCTACAACAAAGTGTCACTTCATCACCTATGCAGTCTCTCTACAACAAAGTATCACTTCATCACCTATGCAGTCTCTCTACAACAAAGTCTCACTTCATCACCTATGCTGTCTCTCTACAACAAAATATCACTTTATCACCTATGCAGTCTCTCTACAACAAAGTGTCACTTCATCACCTATGCAGTCTCTCTACAACAAAGTATCACTTCATCACCTATGCAGTCTCTCTACAACAAAGTCTCACTTCATCACTTATGTGGTCTCTACAATAAAGTCTCAGTTCATCATTGATGCAGTCTATATAGTAGTCTCACATCATCACATATGCGGTCTCTCTACAACAGTGTCATTTCATCACCTATGCAGTCTCTACAACAAAGTGTCACTGATCACGTATGCGGTCTCTCTACAGCATAGTTTCACATGTGAACAACAAAGCATCACTTCATCACCTATGCAGTCTCTCTATAACAAAGTATCACTTCATCAACTATGCAATCTCTCTACAACAAAGTGTCACTTCATCACCAATGTGGTCTCTCTACAGCAGTCTCGCTTCATACACAACTATATACCCATACTCTTGTTTTACAACACAGATGCTACTTTAACTGCATTTGTGCAAAGAAATAAATATTGCCAATTGTGAATTACCACTCCATTCTGATTTTGTAGGTGGTGCTAAATCCTGTCATCTTGTAAAGTAAACGGTAAATTAACAACAGTTTATATGATACTGATTACACAAAAACTATAAGCCAAACAACACCATTTGTTCCTGACCTACCTTTAAAATATACTGACAGTAGGCAAGTACTTGCATGATGTTCTATTCTGCCTGTGAGCTTAAATGTATAGGATAGGATATAGACGCTATACAAGTGTTAAAACTACCATGTATCATAACTCACCTTATTTTTCCAGCAATGTGAAGCACAGTGCTGCCATCTAGTGGATAATCGATGCCAGGAGGAGGCGTTAACTCCTACAAAACACACCAGAAGAATTCGAGGTTTCGTTTTGACGTCATGAATAAATTAAACGCACATGGCGGTTTGTTTGTAGGGCAGAAAGCGGCTGCTGCAGCAGGCGCTCACATGTAAACAGGGCGGTGTGTCGTTGTCCACAAGTTCATACCCGGTGGTCATGCCTATGAAAATGTAATTGTTCACTTGTTATACTTTATCAAAAAATGTAGATGGCCTGTCAGTGTGGATACTTCCCATATGCCGGAATACTGGGGCAGATAAGCCTAAGGTCATTGCGTGAAGTTGTTTGTGTCAACTAGGCAGCTAATCTAATGCCAGCTATCCATCGTATGCATTGCATGGATGCCCAAAGTCAAAGAGCACACCAGGATTTGTTGCATCGTTTCTGCACATGTTTGTAAATTGGTGTTGGTATGTACAGTACATTTACACCACAACACATTCACACATAGTGATTTTAGTTTATTGTTTTGTTATGATAATGCAGCCATAATAGTGTTTTGATAATGTAACTATAGGCTTTCATTATTCTGATAAATATTCCACTTGCAAAACAAAACTATTGATTTTTTTATACAATATTTTATAGGATGTTTGCATTTAGTTTTCCATAGAATTATATAGAATAGTCTAAGATTTTTACTATAGAAAACCATAGGATATTGCCTATAGAAAATAATATTCTATAGAAAACCATAGGATATTTCGTAGTTTTCTATGGAATACTTCCTACAGTGAATATCCTACAGAACATTTCCTATAGAATTGTTAAAAAGTCTTTAAAAAACTATAGAAAATATTATATTGACTGTCTATTCATCACATTGTCATGAACCAGAATACATCTCGGACATGTTGATTCATATAAACCACGCATGATTAAAATCACAGAATGATCTAACACTTATCATGACTTTGTGACTTTCGCTCTCAGTACAAAAACAGGGCTCTGTGATAATAATAATACAGTATTTATTATTTATAAAGCACAATTGCCAGCATGTTCAAAGTGTTGTATAATAACATATCAAATTACTCATTATGTGTAATAAAATAATAATAAATATAACTGTCAAAATTATGTTCAGATAAATAAGTATACACATTAAATTAATCATATTAAAACTGTTAATAATTTATTAAACATAGTAAATAAGTAAAGTCGATGACTAAAAAACCTAAAACTCATGATTACACTATTTACATGTGAAACACATACTAAACATTCACACAAATAAATAAGTACCGACAAAAACAATACATCATTTTTATGTATAAAAATAAGGCAAGATAAAATATTCAGATCAATGTCTAGAAAATTTTAAATGTTAGCAGTAACATGTACGAAACACCACATAATACGTACACCACAGTCTGCACATGTGCTGCGAGATACGGTGCGTACGAATCGTGAATTCTGAATGACTTCAGGGCTTCTGCAGTGTACATACCCGGAATGTTTATGAACTATGTATAAATGCAGCCATAATCTACAGAGGGCCACTTTGACACATCATCTACCCATTCCGTCCTGTCAGTGTCAAGCCTCCAAGCTGTACGGGTCTGGGACATCTATCCCGATAATGACAGTTTCTGCCCTATAGCGATTCAACGACACACTGTCAAGATGGTTTATTTGGTCAGCCAAGTGTGCCATTACTCACATATGTCCATGCACAAAAAGAACTGATTAATAACAGTTACAACAGCCACAAAACAAACGACTAACCAACATAACACAGCACTCGCCAGCTTGGCGCCACTGCTGTTTACGTCTTTCTGCCCTACGCGACCATGCACATGCGCGGCCTACATCGCTTTGTTGTCAAACACAGCAACCCCAAATTCTTGGGAACCATATTGGATTTTCATAGCTGTTTGGCCACTTTTGAATATACTGCCAGAGATATAAATATGCAGTACGTAACTATTCATATGGAAAGTTAATAACAAAACGTAACTAACAAAATCCACAATCTTTAATTGTGTGTCCCCTGGTAATTTATTTATTATAATTAAACCACTGTCATCACGGAAAGCAAAACTGTTGTATATTCTACTTTTCAATATAATACACTACAAATGTATGTTAATTTTGTTTGCTTAAAAAAAAGAAAAATTCATGAAAAATATAAATCTATTATTCTGAAGTAATGGGAAAATGGCTGTTAATGCACAATTTTACTGAGCACTGATTAAATGACCAAGATGAAAGCCCCAGACTGACCTGTCCAGTGTCCCCTGTCCCTTGTGCCACTGCTTGCATCTGCTTGGCTCGGGACAATTTTGTAACAAAACAGCATCGCACTGGAACACAATCCCAATCATGTATTTCTGTAAACTATATTAACTTGTGGCACTAAAGATATTAAAATAAACACCGAAGGAAGAACAACCAGTATTTCATAAAATATTTGCTTAAATTAGAAAGCTCAATGGTAATATTCATAATTTAATAGGTTAACAGCTCAATAAGTTATATATAGTTGGTAGCCGTCGCACATGTTACATTACTGTGGAATTATATATATATATCATATATATATATATATGTATATATATATTGTATATCATGTGGATGAGGAAATACACTTTACTTAAAACATAAATTAAATAGCATCATTACTTAAATGTGTTTGTTAATAAAAACAAATGCCAAAACTGACCTTCTTTTCACTTAAATATTAACCATTGGTACCTTTGGTCAACGCAAGATTAGTAGTTTTAAGATATGACAAAGTTAATATACCTTAAATTATTCTGCCAGTGGAAAAAGTTCAGATATATGATAATTTTTATAGGTAGTCTATTACTACCAATAATGGAAAGAAAAGTTATGATACTATTAGAGGTATTTTGTTATTGTAGTATACTGAACTAACCTTTTATATCTTCAAGCACGTTTTGTGGAACTGAACCTACAAAACAAAAACAGTTTAGTTTTCATTTGGCAGTATGAAGCAGAAACATGTAACTCAAAATATTTTATAATCACAGAGACAACAAGCATATTTTCTAAGAAACCTGTAATCCAGAAACCACAACTGTCTCACAAACTCTTCAGCATTATGGCTATTGTGAAAATGTTTGTCAAATTCTACAAAATACATTTTGAACAAATCCATTAACACGAACAAATGGCATTAGTGTAACAGTAGAGCACAATGGTTGAGGGGTAAATCTTCGGACTCTCAACTAAGAACATCTGGGTTTGAATGCTATGCTGTCGTGTGGAACTCTGGGCCAGTGTTTTACTCTACATTGCTCCAGTTCACTCAGCTGTATGAACGAGTACCTAACCATAGACAGTGGTGGATATTTGTACAAGCAGTCTTCACGCATGAATTACAGCTTAGCTGGATGCTTCCAAGAGAAGTCAAGATGGTGTCTGATTGAATATTTTGCCAGGGAGGTGTAAAGTGCTTTGAACAGTCCTGCGGATTGGATACTGCACTATATAAGAATTTACCATTACTATGAGTAGGGTATAATTTATGCACATAGTTACTAAGTTCCACACTGAGAATAACTGGAACTGACCAGAAGAGTCACAGTTTCTATTCCTATATTACATCATAATAAACTCAAATTAAAAGTCAACTGAAATAAATGCTGAAGGTTGGAAAGCCAGTCTGGCAACCACTCAATAACTGATAGGGGCTTATTTTATTATCACAAAAAAGTCACTTAGAGGTATGTAATTGTTATAAAACTGAACTTTATTGATAGAAGACATACAAAAGTATTAGAAAACAAGGAGGTTGTTTTTTTCTGCGCATCGTTTATAATAATTATTGCAGCAAATGTGAGGATGATTTGGGTAGTCAGCTAATGCTCATGGTGGAAGACTAACTTGATACAGGACAACTCACTCATTAGCGACGAAAGAGGTTTGTCTGTATCCTGGGCTGTTTTCACGTTACATCCCTCCAGTAGCTGTGCTTCCAGATTCCTAGGACAGTGCCAGTGTATTGATACAGGACACGACATGCATCTTTTACAACAAACTACACATCTCATGTACTAAGTGCATCAAATCTATCATGTATGCAACATGTTAACATGAGATCTTCCAGGGTTCAACTGTGACATGGATGTGAGACAAGAGCCCCGTTTCACTAATGTTGTCAAGAGGTCTTAAACCTGATTTTGCACTTTAAAACCAGATTTGATCCTTGACAATGATCTTGAATACCTGACAACTGTCAACACCATGATGCGCTAACGGGACATTGTCACTGGTGTGTCATGGAAATAGTGTCCTCAATAATACACCAATCGATATTCTTGTTTTGAAAAGTCATCAGATTTAACAATGGATTTTGTTTAAGGATGAATTTTCCTTAAGAGCTCATTATCTTAGTGAAATGGTAGCATTTTGCATAACTGTGTTTTGTCCGCCGGGGTGGGTGGGCAATCTTGATCGTGTAATTGCGTCACATGACTGGAGAACCCTAGCATCTCAGACCAATTAAAAATATGTTGTATTCCCACAATTAAGGCAAAAACTAAATAACAAAATCTGATTTTCAAAATAAATCCACACAATAGCACTTTAATATCCTTCACTGCCCACTTAACAAGTCAGAAATAGCTAAAATTACTAAAAAGAGAAAAACACACTAACAATGTTACAAAATTATTTCTTATGACAAACCCGTACATTAGTTAAAAATAATTATAATTAATCAATAAGGTGTATCAATGAACATGTGACATGTTCCATGTCCGTGACATTTACAATGCTACCTACTTCTCAATGGCCTCTCCTGCCATCGGCAATGCTTGCCACGCTTTCAGCAAGAGCACTCCTTCAAACACCTGTTTTCAGCAGTTAAGGAGAACGTGAATCTTTTCAACATAAAATGGAGTAATATTAAAGGGAGGGTGCCATCCCCTCTGCCCAGAATTAGCCGAACAGTAATTTGTAACGGGAAGTTGTTTAGAAGGTGGGAAAGTGAAGCATCAAAGGGTACTGTGGTTAACTCTGCTCACCTCGGCATTATTGCTAATCAATTTTATTTTGAAACTGGGTGTTTTGTTTACAATTTGAGTGAGTTGCAGGCAGAATCTTTCAAATTGTGAACATTCTTCTGACCTTAAATTACATTTAATGTCTAGTTTTTTATCCACCTTTCACATTTTAATTTTTTAATTTTTTTAATTAGCTCAATTAGCATGTCATTTTAATTATTTATTAATGAATAGTTTACAAGTTAACATATATTTAAACAGTCTGTAGTCACTGATTAATAATTTGCTACTATGTATTTTTGTTATATATTTATGTATTCTGCCATCTATTTAATTTTTCTTGTTCTAGTTCAGTTTCCATACAACATTGATTTGCACTCATATGTTTTACTTGTACTTTTATTATATTTATTTCTTATAATGTTTTAATGTTGTCAACACTACTGTTTGTACTTTGTTTTTTCAGTGTATAAATAAAGTGTATTATTATTATTATTAAAGTAACTAAACACAAATTGGCAGGTACCAAACCTTCAAAATGCATGTTATTGTCATAAGAGAGTAATACTAAATGAAAAAATATTAAACCTAGGAGCTGGCCAGTCAATAGCACATAATATAATTACCATGTACTAAACATAAATGAAAGGACACAGGTAAGACTTGGGTTTCTTTCTGGCCCACATCAATCACAAGTGCTGATGGAATCCCCAGTGTGAACAGTGCCACCAAGTGGTTCGGTGCAAACAACAGGCTCGGAACCTACGATCACAACACCACTCGTAAACAACCAACTCAGCAACCAACATGTTTGTTATAAAGGCAATATTAAAAAAATGAAACCTTTTATTATTCGCTGTTATAAAATGTGTAAGTTTTGATTAATTAGTTAATATTTGACAAGTCATTTTATACCACCCTCATACATAGCATCATTTTAGGTTTAGCTAACAATAAGTACACTAAATTCTTGCTCAAAACATCGACATTCCTTATGCATAGCACTGTGTAATGTTTACACAATGATGTCATCTAGAAGGCACTTCCACCATTGCCACTAACCTGGTAATGTTCAAAGAGCACTTTAGCCAGTGTGTCTCGAAACACGGTTGGACAAAACACGGATTCAACAACAACCACCCTTCGCTCCTTTGGGTTTACGAGTAGATGTCTGAAACAAGCAACATTATATTAATCTAACATTAACCATTAATCTAATGTTAAACATTAACCACAAGAATGACAAGAAAAGTGGCATGCCACTGCAGTATTCCTGCATTACCAATAATAGTTTTTGTAATGTGTTTTACATGTATTTTATGTGTTTATTGTTTTCATATTTATTAAAGTATATTAATTATCACTCCAGTGCTGAACTTAAACAAAGAAAAATAACACCTTAATATGTGTACATATGATTAATTGAAATATTACTGAAATAACTCAAAGTAAACTGAAATACTACTTATCTTTATGTTAGATGTGTTAAAATGTTAAAGAGATTTACCTAAAATAAAGTTTGTTGAAGAAGGATTTTAACAGGTCGTATAATTCTTTCTCATCAGTGCTCCGGCAAATGTTGACCTCCTGCAAAATGAAACATGTTTTATTCACACACATTCATACTTTTGTATCAATTGAAACACAAATTACAATGTCATGTGACCACTAATTAATTGTTGGTGGGGTGGCTGGAACTTGATTAAAAACTAATTCTACATCTAAAGGCAGACCTTGGCCATAGCTCTATCTAGAGACCCGTCCACCCATCATTTGGACGGGTAAAAACGAATATGGACGGGTAGAAATATGGAGGACGGGTTGTGGACGGGTAAAAATGAAGGAGAAAAAAAAGGTCTTCCAAAATCATAGATATTGTTAGTTATGCCTTGAAAGTGAGTGTAAATGGTGTTACATGTGTGTTTGTAGCCCATTTCAGGTCATCAGGCACATTTGAAAGTTTGTAAACTAGCTTAACAGTTAACATCCATGTGTCCACCAAAACATGTGTGACTGGCAATAATTTTATCCTGCATAAAGCCCTGACCTTGGCATACATCAACATCAAAACTATAGCAGTGGACATTTCTGTCGTTTCTCTCTACATAAGCCAACACTAATATTATGAACACCAGTAATACATTATTACTTAGAAATTCAACCATAGCCCTAAAATGTTGAAGGACACTAAATAATCATGTAACTTATGATCTATGGGAAAATGATTCAATGACACAGAATAAATTTGAATAATAGTAGATGAAAAAAAAAAAAAAAAACATAAATTTGAAAACAATCCAAAGGCATCTATAGCATTCAGAGCAACAAAACATATCACAGCCAGAGCTTAAGTGTCTATATTTAAAAATTAACATATTATATATATTTTATGTACATCAGTATATATATATATATATATACATATATATATATATATACATATATATATATATACATATATATATATATACATATATATATATATATATATATATATATATATATATATATATATGTATACACACACACCTGTCCTTTCTTTGGACCCTTGACAGTAGAAGGTATGATACACCGGGGACCAGTCTCTCCAGCAAAACCACATCTGAAACATAAATGTTTATGTCATGTGACCCATAACTGTATGCTTGTTAACAATATGATAATTGCTGTGACCAGCTTCTTTTTAGAATATAGGTAATGTAATTTGTCTTCTTCTTCCGAATACCGCCTAGCTTCAACATGCTGAAGATACAGGCGGGCGAACAGGAAAAATCAGAATATATATATATATTTGTTTTTTTCGTTTTGGGTGCATTGCAATGTGTCAGAACCATAATTTGTGCATGTAACAGTAATGCGTGCAAAAGAACTACATATGTAAAAAAACAGTATTTATATCTAAAAGGTGGAATAATGGAAAGTCTGGATATTGCTCTTAAAGGAAGCAAGGCTGTTTTTATTTACAATATGTTGAGGGAGGGAGTTCCAAAGTTGAATGGTATTTGGGAAAAAAGAATACAAGTGGTAGTTACATCTGGAGTGAGGGATAAGGTAAGACAAGGTATGTTGCTTTCTAGTGACTGTGTTTAAAGGAATAAGTTATTTATTTGCAGGTATATCCACTAGGTAATTTGATATTTTGTATAACATGCATAGTTTTGCATCTTTTCTACGGTCTGCTAGGGATCTCCAGCCTAATGACTGGAGCATATTGGTGACACTTGACGTATTATGGTGGCGATGTAAAACACATTGAGCTGCCCGGCGTTGGGTCATTTCAAGTTTATTTATTTGTGTAGCGGTGTAAGGGTCCCAGACAGTACAGCTATTTTCCAGGATAGGTCTAACAATGGTGAAGTAAGCAAGAGTTTTTATTTGGATTGACGAGACTTTGAGATTTCTGCGGAGGAAGCCTAATGATCTATTTGCTTTTGAAGAGATGCTATTTATGTGGGCATTCCACCGAAGGTCAGATGTTATGGTTAGGCCAAGATATTTAGCTTGTGAAACAGTTTGAAGTGGTTGTCCGTGGAGAATGTACTGGGTCTTAGTGATAGTTTTATTTCTTGTTACAGGGATGACATGGCACTTTTCAAGATTGAAACTCATTTTCAATTTTTTTGTCCATTTGTCGAGTGTGTTAAGGTCTTCCTGGAGTGCAGCTGCGTTTATCTTAGGCTTAAGAGCTATATACATTATGGTGTCATCAGCAAAGAGTCTAACTGTAGAAGTAATATTGTCTGGAATGTCGTTAATGTAAAAAAGGAATAGGCAGGGACCAAGTACAGAACCTTGAGGGACTCCAGATGTTACATGGACTTCAGAGGAGGCCTCGCCCTCTATTAATACTCTTTGGGATCTGTCGGTTAAAAAGGCTTTAACCCAGGAATTTGTTTTGCCTTGGATGCCATAGTGATGGAGTTTGTCAATTAGTTTGGTATGGCTGACCTTATCAAATGCTTTAGAAAAGTTCATCACTATGACATCCGTTTGTGCGCCAGATTGCATATTGCTGACTAGGTCATTAGTGAACTGGATAAGTTGTGTCTCACATGACACACGAGATTGAAAGCCATGTTGAAGGTCGTAAAGGATGTTGTGTGACTGTGCATGTTTCATTATATTACAAACTAAGATATGTTCTATTAATTTGGATGCTATACAAGTCAAGGAGATTGGTCTGTAATTTGAAGCGACGTATTTTTGGCCATGTTTGAAGATAGGTGAGACATTTGCTTTTAACCAGTCTTTGGGGACTTCTCCTGTTTCATATGATTTCCGAACGATTAAGGTAAGTGATGGCGCAATTTCAACAGCTAACTCTTTTAGAATTCTTGGGTGGATATTATCTGGTCCTTGGGCTTTATAGGGTTTAAGATTTTGCAGGAGTTTTAGTACACCAGTTTCTGTAATTTCTATGTCTGGCATTTCTGGTAGAGTTGAATTGTAAAGATTGGTTTCTTGAGGAGATTGGTCATCTGTAAAGACTGTCTGGAACTGTTGATTTAGTATCTCTGCTTTGGCTGTGGGGTTTGAATGTAGGATTCCATTTTGTCTGAGTGGTGATACCCCTGTGTGGTCTGTACGGCAGTGTTTCATGTACGTCCACAATTTCTTAGCATAACTTGGTTTTTGAGTACCATCCTCAGTAGAGGTGACAATCTCATTTACATAGTTCCAGTAGGCAGATCTTAGTTGTTGCTGTATAGTTCGTTCTGTATAGGTCTTTGTATTTTGGAGTGTGCTTGTGATTTTTTATACATTCTGTCCCTTTTTCTCATAAGTTTCTTCAATGTTTGTGTGATCCAAGGGTATCCATCCCTACGTTTAGTAATTCTGGATGGTATGTACATTTCAGCTCCTTTGACAATGGTATCCCCAAATGTAAACCATAATGCATTTGCACTGTTTTGTTCATAGCAATTTTGAAGAGTTTTTTTTACTTCTCTCATTTGTTGTCTAAAATTTTCCCAGTCCGCCTTATTGAAAAGGGGGATCTTTCTCGGTTTCTGTTTATGTTTCATTGGGTTTATGTCTAGTTCCGTGTAGCAACAGTCATGGTCTGAAATTCCTGGTAGTACCTCTGGTCGGTTTATGTTAGTAGGATTGTTTGTTATCATTAGGTCCAGAGTGTTATCTCCTCTTGTTGGTTTATGTATAATTTGAATCAGGCCAAAGTCATCAAGAATGTTTTGGAATTTTTCATGGAGTGATACATTTTGGCAGTTTGGTTTTAACAGTTCGTTATGCCAATCCCATCCTGGGAAGTTGAAATCTCCTCCAATGAATATGTGTTGGTTTTGTTTTACTCTGTTTAATGATATTTCGAACTGTTCTAAGCTGTTTTCGTCATTTACATTAGGTCTATAGTAGGGACATATATGAAGCAGTTTACAACCAGCTAAGCAGATCTTTATCCAAATAATTTCACAGTCTGTTTCTAGTTCAAATTCTTCTTCACTAATCAGGTCAGAACTCACTGCAACAAATACCCCTCCTCCTCTCTGGTCTTCATTTCTGTCATTTCTATAAACATTAAATTTGTCAGGGAAATATTCAGTGTCTGATATGCTGTTACTAAGCCAGGATTCTGTGCCAATAATTATGTCTGGTTTTGTACTATCAATGAGTGATAAAAATTCGGCTTTATTGTTTTTTTTAGTGATTGACAGTTTAGGTTGATGATTCTCAGTGGGTTTTTTGTTTTGGGGATATGGGTATAACTGTGCTGTTTCCTCTGATTGGAAGGTGAAGATGTATGAAGTGGGGGTCCTAACCCAGCTGGTGTTGATGGAAGTTGAATGGAATTATCATTTGAATTTGAGATATGCTGATATATGTTTTCAGAATGTTCAATGTCGTCATAATTAAAAAGGGTACTACTGAAATTTGGCATACCGCATTTTAGACAGTTCCATGATGTATTTGAGTTTTGCATTGTGTCATATATTGTGTCTCTAATGCTTTCACACTGTGTGTGGAACCAGGTGTTACAAGTATCACAACAAATTGCTTTGTGTTTCCATGTTACAGCTTTTTGACAGACACCACAAGGGTATTTGGGTGCTCTAGGGCCAGGATTTAGTTCAATGTCATTTGCCAGAACAAGAATTTCTGGTACTGATCTATTTATCAAGCTTTCATGTGGAGTTATACAATGGTTATCTGTACTGTTTTTAATCTCTGCAAAAGCAATCACGAGAAAAACAACACTTAGGTAAAACATCCTGTAAAATGTATGTATTATTCCTGATTGTCAAGAAGTGCAACAGCATGGATGGTACTGCTATGTGCTAAGAACAGGAACAAAAAGAATATAGTATAGAAGAAGTACTTGAAATGGAAATGTAGGGTCTTCGTCCCAGGGCCTACACTGGGCACACAAAGAGCAGCACCGTTTATGAGGCCATGTTAGGCAGACCCAAGCCAGGAAATGTTTTTGTTTTAAATTGAAGAGTTATACTAAATTTAGTTTAACTTTTATGTATATGTACCAGTCTCAATGACATTTAACAGGTCGCAGTACCTTGGTTACGATTTGTTTACAGGGCGATAATATAAGTAAACTAGAACAAGTTTAAAACTTAGAAACAATTAGTGTATATTTTTATAATTTTTTGGTTAATCAGGGGACACCAACTAATAATTCTTACTAAGCACCTTACCGTAGTGTAAATCAGGTTAAAAACAAGTAAAATAATAAGATTAGTTAAGGATCGTTTAAAATGTTCCTGTTCGCGCCACCACCCTAGTTTTCGTTTCGTTTTTTCGTTTTTGTCACTGTTATATACCTGACGTATTTTCCCAATTTATATACCAGTTCATTGTTTCAACAAGCACATAATATGCTAAATTGACATTATGTTTGCTTACATATATTCAAAATATAAACTTGTTGTATATCAAGTTATGATTCAAAATGACTGGAAACAACAAGGATGCAAACGCTCTCCATCTCTCATCACCCCTTATTTAACATTAATTTTGTTTGTATAAGATAAGCTCTCCTCAAACCTATCTTTTCCCCCTCGCTTTGGCATGACCATACAGCATACTGCAGCTGGTTCTAGTTCTAGTTCTAGAACTAGAACTAGAACTAGAACTAGAACTAGAACTAAATTAGAAAAATTCTCATAACCAGTGAAAATTAACTGCATTATCGCCCACTTTGGAAAGCTTTTGGCAAGAAACGTGTGATACTCTTGATATGTACTTACTTTGTGTATGCAGCACCGATGTCGAATATCACAGCCGTCTTCTCACCACCATAATTTATACCCTCTAAAAGAGGCATTTTTCTTCAAAAAGGGTGTGATTTTGACACTGACTCAAGTGACTGCAACAGCTCCCCACAGCGCCGTCTAGCGGATAGCTTAGAATCACCGAACGCCGGTGTCGCATAAAATATGGACCCTCATAGAAAAATGGACCGGGGAGGTCCATATTCTATTATAGAATATGAACCCCTCTTATAGAATGTGGATCCTATTAAAAACAATTGAACAAATGAGTAAAATAGTATAGTGCAGTTCATAAATTGTAACTAGAATCTCACATTTATATATTTATTGATAATATTTGTGTAAAAACAATTTTTATTATTAATTTTATATAGTTTAGCTACGGCCATTGTTATTAAAATGCCAGTCATCATTGGCTGTGAATACTGTGGCTGCTATCAGTTGCTAAAATGTGTGAATTTTCCATATTGTGGGATGGTTGAATAAATATAACTAAGAGTAATTTTCACTCATTCAACCATTCGTTATTTGTTGTCATCTCACCAAAATGCAAAACAATGAAAAATAAATTTGTGTTAATGCTTCATGTAAAACCAGTTGATGCTTTGAAACTGAGTTAACAGATCAGTCTCCATTTCAACAGTGCTATCATAAACTAGTAAGAGCTTGTAACTGCATGAGAAACTAATTTAAACTCTGGGAATTGGAATCCGGGGTTCATTTTCTATGGGAGTCCACGTTCTATGAGACGTATAGAAAATGGATACCTATATATTATGGATCCGGGGTCCATTTTTATGGGGATCCATATTGTATGAGACATATTATAGGATATGGACCCCTATAGATTATGGACCCCACCACGGTCAACATTCTATGGGGCGGTTCCATATTCTATAATAGCTTTTGGACCCGCCGGGTTTATATTCTATAGGGAATATGGACCAGGGGTCCATTTTCATGGGTCCATATTCTATATTATCTCAAGACTCAGTTTACTCAGCTATATAAAAATTAAGTATATATAGTGACGCGTTTATTTCTTTGTTGGTGCATCTTTTCATGTATATTATGTGTGTTTGTAAAGCGCACGGTAGCTATTTTCAATGGATCATGCGTTTTAAGTATTATTATAGACATCTGCAGGTATTCACTGCTTCCCCAGTAGCACTTCGGCCTCATCTGTCTTGTAGACATCTGCAGGTATTCGTTACTTCTCCAATAGCATTTTGACCAAATAAACGAAGTGATGCTGAATCTCCGACTCACCCACCCAATTTCCGTTAATTTTAGTTCTGGTGCCAGTGGAGCTTTTTGTTGTTGCACATCTCTAAGGGAGATCCACTTGCAGGCTCTGGGTCCCCTAGAGTACCGACCACTTAGGGCCGAAGAGTGCATGCATTCACCGGCCACTGGAAATTATCAATATATCCGCAGAAATTCACAAACAAGAGTATAACTCAAATATATTGGACAAACAGACCACAGCTAAAATCATGCGCACAACAACATGCGCAAGGTAAAACGTCTTCCCGACATGCTTTGCGAGTTGAGGCAAGAAATGCTCTTGTTTACAGACCCGTGCCGTCACAGCTTCGTATTTATTTGCAGAGCTATGACGTCATGAGTCTGGAAATAATGGTTACAATCGTACTTATTCACAGCGATACATTCTGTAATAGTATCGTAGGGCTTGTGGGACTGAACTCCCCAATATCTGTGGAGGGAGCATGGCTTAGTGTTGCACTGGGAAAGAATGGCATTTTGTAATATAACTGTTTTTGTGGGAGGGTTGCAGATATGGTTAGCTCCCAATATCTATAAAAGTCGGTGCGTATTGTCCTTAAAATCTGTGTATTTGGAGAAGTTGAGAGTGTGTTTTGCAGAAGCACAAAAAGGTAACAATTAAGTGTTCACGTATACACGCACACGCACAAACACGCACGCCCGCAGACGCGCGCGCATACACGGTCACACATTTCAATAAGAATACGGTGTTACACCGTTCATGCACAAAGCTATTTATTTACGACTCTTCAGAATACTCGTATGTTACAACCGATAATGTAATAATCGCCCGTTAATGTAATAACTACCCGATAATGTAATAAAATCAACCGATAATGTAATAACCACCCGTTAATGTAATAAAATCAACCGATAATGTAATAAACTTGCTACCCGATAAATGTAATAATTTTCGCCCGTTAATGTAATAAACTCCTCTTGCCTGATAATGTAATAACTTTCGCCCGTTAATGTAATAACGTACATATTTCACGTAGGACTTAGTCGTTTTCGTGGATTTCCTGTTGATTTCTTGTACTTAGTCCATTTTTCTGTCGCATATTTCGCAATACTGCCATGTTTACTAATAGGTAGTAGTAATCTTTTTAGATTAAATTCAATATGTTGATTCCAAACCTGAAATTAGATTCGTCGCAGCAGGTCAGATTGTTGGATTATACATTTTCGCACCACGTTATACATTCTCGCACCATTTACGAATGACGGTTTCCCTTTCCATGCTATAATGTTAGGGTATCTAATGCCGCAGGCTTGGTGTTTGCCTGTCCAATGCTATTTTGAAAGCCAGATTAAGAAATGGTTGATTAAATGTTTTATTATGTAATTTGTTGACACTTTCGTGTCTGTAAATATATATATATATATATATATATATATATATATATATATATATATATATATATATATATATATATATATATATACATTACCAAAAGACATCGCCTCTCTGCCTGTGGACCCACATCTATACTAAATTTGCATGTATCGCCTGATATTGTGCATGTGATATAATGGGTCCATGTGGATGGTTCGTAGAGTTATACATTTTTGTATAAGACTACAATGAACAAGCTAACAGCCCCACAAATAACGATGGAAAGAAGTATGTCAAACATAGCATACCGGGATAGAAAGGAAACATATTGGTAACACACCTCTGGTCAGTCTCAATTAGTAATAGTAACCTAAGGAACAATTGAGAGGTAAACCGGCGAAACCATGGAATACCGAACCAGTCGGCAAAGGATTGCGCAAACAAATGTAAAATGTAACCGAGTATTGCAAAATATATTTGTTTGCATTGTGGATGGACTGCCGAGTTATTTAATGTAACTCTGTCTGCCTGTGCCATATCACTCACTTTGATTTCGTCACAGTTATTCTTGGCACAGTTTGGTTAAATTAGGTTTCGCGCTATGTAAATGAGGGGATATCTATGTAGGATACTTTGTGCATAGCATAAATGAACCGATCCCGAACAGATTAATGGGATTGAAATTTTCAAACGGTGTTATTGCGGAAGACTGCTTTTTGTCCCCAAGCACGGCTGGGTAATTCGGCTATTGTATGTAAATATCTATCTATCTATCTATCTATCTATCTATCTATCTATCTATCTATCTATCTATCTATCTATCTATCTATCTATCTATCTATCTATCTATCTATCTATCTATCTATCTATCTATCTATCTATCTATCTATCTATCTATCTATCTATCTATCTATCTATCTATCTATCTATCTATATATATATATATATATATATATATATATATATATATATATATATATATATATATATATATATATATATATATATATATATATATATATATATATATATATGTGTGTTTATATAAGTAAATAACATATATAGTATGTCATAATCTTTATATTATGAAGTACTATGTATCTGATATATTATTGACACTATCAATAATACCGTTACCTACGATATTACTGGAGGAGTAAATGATACTGGCTGTTTTAGAAACCAAGTATTTTGTTTTGGCTAAGTTAACAGACACAGTGTTAAGTTTTAGTAATTCATTAAGTTCTGTATTTAGCGCATCGTCTACGTTTCGATAGTGTTCATTACGTTGCAAATGAATCAAGAGTACCTAACCGTACAGAAAATAATTTGTTCACTGGCCTTGGCAAAGTCAATAATGTATATAATAAACAACAGTGGGCCTAACATCGAGCCTTGAGGTACGCCGGTTGAACTATCATGTATTTCAGATTTTTCGTTCTCTACTTCAACATACCTCTTTTTGTTAGTTAAATAATTTCTAATTAAACTTAATACTACTCCACTAACGCCATACTATGTTTTCTAGTAATATCATATAACCAAAAGTAGCAAAGGCTTTTGAAAAGTCCAGCTAATATTTGTGGGAATTCCATGTCTATCCATGTGTTATTACTATCACATCAATGAATTGAAGGCCAGCGAATTCAGTGCTATTCGGGATGCTAGATTCTACATCCTAGACGCATGGAAACGTACACATAATAGCGTTTATTATGGTCTAGTTACCACTTTTTTAAGTGATGTATAATATGTATCCAAAAATGCACAGTAACGTATATGCAATTCTAGCCAATATTGTGTTTATGTACCGCATCATATTTAGATTATAAATTTATTTGGGAATAACCCATCTCTAAATAGTGTTACTAATTGTATAGAGTTTGTGTATGCACAGCATCTAGATACTGTGCACACCTATCTTGATATGGTATTTATAAATTCACCATATATATATATATATATATATATATATATATATATATATATATATATATATATATATATATATATATATATATATATATTCGTTGTGTCCAACGAGACGTGTGCGTTTCAGTAACATATTGCCTTTAACCTGGTTGTTTATTTCCGAATCAGTTCATTTGATATTTTTGTGTCGAAGCAAGCGATAGCATAGAGCGGTGAAAGATTTGATAGACATAATTTTTGAGTTTATATTGCATCGTTCAGGGGATATACATCGTGTAATATTTGAGAGGGTTTCCCTTTAGCGTCATATTATTCAAATTAGACAACTGTCCTACGGCCAATCAATTTGCTTGCTATGTTCACAATGCGTGCGAACTTTATTTGTATTGGTCATATTGCCGTGCCATGTAAATAAGTATTTAAATATCGAAATGTTTTCTATCAAATCTCAGTAGATAAGATCAATGAAATTGCTGACTGACGTATGTCAAAGCTTTGATCTAATAAAGCAGGGCAGACAGGGGATAGTTGTCATACTTTTTCGAATTTTCCCTATTTTATTCTTTATAATAAATGTTACCTTGAGCATTATTGTTATTAAGATTAATTGCAATATATAATTCATGTACGAATATTAATATTGATGTACCCTTATTAAAAATAGTATATTTCTTTATTCAAAAAGGTTCTCTTTTGTGGGTCTACCCGACACCCTGTTTGGTTGTCTCACACAATGTGGGTGTGTTTGTCACAACATGTTATAAGCTAAGCTACATTTTTATTAAGTAACTAAACGCTATATAAAAAAGTGTCACTTTAAGCGTAATAAATCAATTTTACTCACACGCTACGTCAACAAAATGTTTGTTGGAATCGTAGATAATTTCAGGACGACATATTTGGACATGAATAGGATAGGTACCCATTGTATGAATCTAACCAAAACGGTTTATAAAATACTGATCATAACGTAAGTATTCTATATTACAATTTAGTCATGCACAACTAAAATTATAATAACGTATATATACTTTACTCTACATACACAAAACGAAAGACGTCGCAAGCGCTTCAATATTCAGTTGCGGAAACAAAAATTACAAATGGGGATTCATATTTACTAAACGATCATTGCAGTGTTCTCGCTTTCTAGGAGATGCACTACTTGCTTTGTGACAACCAATCCGTGTGATAACCAACCCAGGGTTCACTTATCCAGGTACTTGAAGCTAACGAGTATTCCGACTTAACTGACAAGTTAGAAATAAGTTTGCTAGCAATACTAAGAAAGTGATATTTCGTTCGTATAAATCGAGAAACAAACTAGAGAAATAACTCATCCTTGCGAAGCTCCGGAATGATTCCGTCCGATAGCACGGGTCTTTTCACAGACAGGCGATAAGTCCTACATAGACAATCACATAGAAACTGCCTACTCCATAGAAGATTTACATCAACATTCAATATGAACGACACATTTGCAAGACGCGTTGCGCCATTTTACTCACCTTCGAATGGAAATTGTTCTTCTCTTTGTTTCTTTCGTTTAACTTGCTCTCATTCCTACATCGCTGACGTGAAGATACCTTAGGTATGGAGTAGCTCGCCAATACTGGTATTGCCCGCCAACATCTTTATATACTCATGTTTTCCCGCCTCCCAAAACCACGACCACGTGTTCCCGTTCCCGCGGTCTTTTTTGGTGTCTTTCCATTATCACGTCTGCGTGCCGAAAGCGTTCGCACATTTTTCTGCGTACTCTACGTCCACTCTTTATGGTAGACTACTCATATTCGGCATTGTTAAGATAGATCGGACGTTGGGGTAGACTACCATAAAGCGCCGACTTGTGGGTACAAGGGTATTACTCGGACGCCGTAGTAGGCTACTCATCGCAAAATGGGAATTCTTCTCCTCACTGCTAGTTTCTCTTTTCATATACCAAGACATAAACTTTATATATATATATATATATATATATATATATATATATATATATATATATATATATATATATATATATATATATATGCATAAATAAATACCCGGACCGACAAATACATTCGAGTAATTGAAATGACAAAGGTCATAGAAGTGATATCTTGTGCAGTTTGGCCATTTGGCCTATTTCATATATTTTTCATCTATTATATATATATATATATATATATATATATATATATATATATTCTCGATCCAATTATATATGCACATATATTTGGCTTATTTTGTCTACTTTTCATCTATTTTATATATATATATATATATATATATATATATATATATATATATATATATATATATATATATATATATATATATATATATAATAGATGAAAAATAGACGAAATAGTCCAATTATGTGTGTGCATATAT
>OZ024856.1:41532534-41855034 GCA_964017155.1 Oasisia sp. SBJ-2009
GACAGACAGACAGACAGACAGACAGACAGACAGACAGACAGACAGACATACAGACAGACAGACAGACAGACAGACAGTCAGACAGACAGACAGACAGACACACACACACATACCCCCCCACACACACACACAGACACACACACGCACGCACGCACGCACGCACGCACGCACAGACAGACACACAGAGAGAGAGAGAGAGAGAGAGAGAGAGAGAGAGGGAGAGAGAGAGAGAGAGAGAGAGAGAGAGGGAAAGCGAGAGAGAAAAACAGACATACAGACAGACAGACAAACAGACAGACAGAGGCAGAGAGAAAGGGGCAGGGAGGGAGGGAGGGAGGGAGGGAGGGAGGGAGGGAGGGAGGGAGGGAGGGAGGGAGGGAGGGAGGGAGGGAGGGAGGGAGGGAGGGAGGGAGGGAGGGAGGGAGGGAGGGAGGGAGGGAGGGAGGGAGGGAGGAAGATGGAAGAGAGGGAGGAGAGCGAGTCTGCGGCATAGAGAGAGAGAGAGAGAGAGAGATAGAGAGAGTGATAGAGAGGGCCGAGTTAGAATAAGAAGGCTATAGAGAGTTAGAATAAGAAGGCTATAGAGAGATATCGTGCGCTGGAGGATTTAAAAAATAATACAGACAATACACGCTAAGCATCTGTAGATATTAGTCCAATAGTCGACCTGCGTGATTCTACTTTACCTTGCATGGATTGACGCATTTGCAAACGGTGCATCCGTTTTCTTGAACCTCCGTTTGGAATGTGCCTTTAGGGCAAACCTTCGGACACATCGGCTTACCACAGGCTATATTGGTAGCAAAATAGTCAACATGTAGTAATAATTAAACGTGTCAATAGGTATTAGTAATATTCGTACAACCTGATCCAATATCATAAAAGTAACATATACCGTACTGGTTGTGACGCGCTGAAAAAGAACACGGTATCATCTGTACTCGTGAATTTACCAATCGACAATCTGTAACACAATTCCTGTAAACTCATCTACTCGTCTCCCGATGGCAATACGATACATCGCCAAGTTATATTTGCCAACAGCAACTATCTGCTCAACTCGATGAAAGAACACGAACCTGTCAGCAAAACCGTCATTTAATCTCTTGAATAACTAGTCAAGCCACCATTGACGGTCCGTTGGCAATGTATTTCAGGTCTCTTCCTATTTCGTTTACTAATTTGAAAACTAAACGGGAAAATAACAGTATATGCATGTCTGGCCACCCTATGCCCATAGAAGTGACGTGAAAACATACTACTTACGAACACACGTGGCGATTGGTGGACAGGGGGCTCTGAAGCACTGTACCGTCGTCAACACACATTTCTCACGAGGCAAACAATGCTTTTCCTGAACACAAGAACACACATACACACATATACCCTTGACCGCTTGTATCGCAATTTACTCACTCGTGCTCAGAACGAAAAAGGCAGTTATCGTATGTATCGAAACAACCACACAGGCTAATGCGACTGACAACTGAAGCAGTGGTATTGGTTTGCTCAAGTCTGAATAGGCCTAACCGATAAGGAAACGAGACAGTGGTTTTCTTTAACCAGAAAATGTCCCTGAGTTCCATTTTGGGCGAATTTCAGCGAACATTATTTGATATGTCCAGCAAACCCGTTTATGCGAAACACAAACACCATCACGTAGTCTAAGGTTAGCTGAGACTAGTAAATAACGTCGACAAACCTTTGTGGAATAATACAATAACTGGCTTTATCAACTAGACATTTATACATGGACATTAAACAGCAGGCATGGGGGCTACGAGCAGAACTGTGTGTTTACACCCGGTGTGATGATAGAGATAAATTGCAGTCACTGAAATACTTATAGAGATTTGTGCAGACAACTATCGCAGATTCGTACAGTATAACAACCACACGCGCACACGCACGGGTGCGCCAGATAAAGACAGACTACCAGTTATACAGGGAGAAAGAAATACTGTAGCGACCACGTAGACAAACGTTTACGTGGACAACTGCAACTGGACACGGCTGTTAGAATCAGTTATGTAAGAAGGGTGGGGGGGGGGGGGGGGGGTTAAAGAAAAGAACACACTAACTCGGGATATATCTCCCCCCTCTCTCTCTCGCTCTCTCCCTCCCTCCCCCTCTCTCTCTCTCTCTCTCTCTCTCTCTCTCTCTCTCTCTCTCTCTCCCCCTTTCGCTCTCTCGCTCACCTTCTCTCCCTTTCTTTTCTTTATTTCTCTATCTTCTCCCTTTTCTCCTCTCCCATATTCCCCATCTTTCTCTCGTTCTCCTTCCTTCTCACTTTTCTTCCTCTCTCTCGCATCCCCTCCCTCTCTCTCTCCTCATTGTCCCCTCTTTTTTCTCTCTATAATATTTATAATATATACACACATTTTATTTACCTTGCATATATCTACGCATCTACAAACGGTGCGTCCATTCTCTTGTATCTCCTTCGCATGAGTACCTTTTGGGCAGGTCTTCAAACACACTCTACAGGCTGTGACAGTAACAACATACACAATAGTATTAACAATATTATTAATAATGTTACTTATGTGCATAGTAAGTATCACTGTTGATAACTCTGTACTCATGTACTGGTGTCATGGTAGTACTATTAAAATGATTACCTTGTCATTATTAATGGCCTAACACCAACACCAACACCTAGACCAACGCCAATACCACCACCACCGCCACCACCACCAAACTCCACCGAACTCAGTGCAGGGAATGATGTGAGCAATATAACAAAACAATGTCTATTTTGCGAAGCTGTTTAGAGATAAACGGCCTTGAAATTTTGATCGTAATCATTATGTGCGCTATATGTCTTATATCCTGTTATGTACCCAAAATACTAAACCAATGTTGTCTACGTTAATGTCAAAGTGCCTACCGAAGGCTGAAGACGCTGCTACCAGCACCACCAGAGCGACGGTCATCAGCGAGACACGTGACTTCATAGCTGTTAACTCTGGAATAGAAATAGGATTGATCTATCTGTTAGATCCGGACTGTTGTTATTGTTTGAAAGTCGTCTTTGTGTTGTAGATTTTAAACTAAATACACGTAGACAGGCATCATTTCCATACACATATCCATACACATAACGAAAAAACATAGTAACATTACGCAATGATATCTTATAAAGTGATTTAATTATTTAATAAGTTTGCACAGCAAGTGTATATTACCAGATTATATTGGTATACAGGTCACAAACTGATGTACATACCTTGTTATGAAACTGTGTAGATGTGTAGTCGCGAATTGTGTGATGCACTTTGTGCTCGCCCTATTATAGGCGAGCGATGTACCGCACCTTTAAAGTTTACAGCCAGTGTACTCGACAGAAGGTCCACCAGCCTGCTGTGTAAGACGTGCGTCATCATCGCCGATTGGTGTCATTTCTAAATTTATTGTCGCAGCAATAGTCATAAACAAGGGATAGTTTCTCATCAACGGTACCCGTGTCCAGTGAGGCGGACGAGTGTGTTTTGTGAGACGTGATACATCGGCGGGTGGGCAAGCAATAGAGACCGCCCAAAGACAGCGTGACAGCGTTTGTGTCAGGGCGACCGCATAGCTCAGCGGGGCGAGGTGCCACGCACATGACATGACGAATATAACTGCCTCACGACATGACGACACACACACACGCACGCACACACAGACACACATACATATATACATATATACACACACCATATACACAAACAAACAAACAAACAAACAAACAAACAAACAAACAAACAAACAAACACACACACACACACACTTATATATATATATATATATATATATATATATATATATATATATATAGATATATATGTAATCTTGTCTATATATAATGTGTTTGTGTGTGTGTACGTGTGTATGTATTCGTCATGCCGTTTTCGCTCTTATACATTGTTGACCCCAACGCACGCATATGGTATTAGTTCGTCGTCACCGTAAACATGTCATATTACGTCACTATCCTTAAGCTTGGTTGTAACTTCCTGCATGGAAGAACAACGCAATTTTAAAATTAAAGCATGTCGACACCACTGCATATTAATCTGCTAGAACACTTGGCCTCCTTGAACGCACTGCACTCTCCACCCGGCAACACCTAAAGTCACATTATTACACATAATACATGTGGAGTGACATCCACATTGTGTGGAGTGACACCCACAGTGTGGAGTGACACCCCCAGTGTGGAGTGACACCCCCAGTGTGGAGTGACACCCCCAGTGTGGAGTGACACCCACAGTGTGGAGTGACACCCCCAGTGTGGAGTGACACCCCCAGTGTGGAGTGACACCCCCAGTGTGGAGTGACACCCCCGGTGTGGAGTGACACCCCCGGTGTGGAGTGACACCCCCGGTGTGGAGTGACACCCACAGTGTGGAGTGACACCCCCAGTGTGGAGTGACACCCCCAGTGTGGAGTGACACCCCCAGTGTGGAGTGACACCCCCAGTGTGGAGTGACACCCACAGTGTGGAGTGACACCCCCAGTGTGGAGTGACACCCCCAGTGTGGAGTGACACCCACAGTGTGGAGTGACACCCCCAGTGTGGAGTGACACCCCCAGTGTGGAGTGACACCCCCAGTGTGGAGCGACACCCCCAGTGTGGAGTGACACCCCCAGTGTGGAGTGACACCCCCAGTGTGGAGTGACACCCACAGGTCAGTGTAACCTTTACCGGCTGGGAGCCGTGCACCTGCATGGCTGTGGAAGTGTGAATATAGGACTGTCTACGTACACGTGGTTTTTAACATACAGATATACCTGTAACCTAATGATATGAACAACCGAGTATCACTACAGGGACACACTTAGAAGACGACAATTACAACACCAACACCAACTCACATTCTTTTACACTATGTGGTACAACCTCCTAAATACCACGGTACCGCAACACCTCATAACCCCATGTATTCGTACACGAAACAATAATCCCAACTAGTACATACAAATTCACGCAAGCATCAATACACATGCACACTCCTACTATCCGTGAGTTATATCAGCCCTGTCGATTCCCCCAGAAGTCATAAGCATACCATTTACCTTTACACCTTTATCTAATAGTATTGAGGATGTTAGTGGTATTTTTGAAATAACTGAATTATGGCGGTCTCATTTTAAACAGCTTTTTAATTGTATTAGGGATATAGACATTCAACAGATCTAATGTGATTCCAAATATACAAATGACATAGGTGTGGAAATTAGCGAAGTTGAAAATGCTATTAAATGCCTAGATATAAATAAGACTGATGGTATGGATGGTGTATATGCTGAACACCTTAAACATTGTGATAAGCGTATTGTGCCTTTACTTGCTATGTGTATAACTGTTTTTTTACATGGATTTTTACCTAGATCTTTGTTATCTGTTGTATGTGTTGTGGTGGTTCCTATTATCACAGATAAATGTAGCAAGATTAACAGCAAATACAATTATAGACCTATTGCATTAGCTAGTATTGTGTCAAAAATTGTTGAAAACATATTGTTAGACAGAATGTCAGTTACGCGGTCAACAATGTCCAATCAGTTTGGATTTGAGAAAAAACACGGGTCAGACTTGTGTATTTATGTCTTAAAGGAAGTTATTGACAGGCATAGGAGTCTAAATGGGTCTATGTTTACATGTTTTTAGATGCTTCTAAAGCCTTTGACAGAGTGAAACATTCTATCTTATTTCAAAAGTTGATTGACAGGGGAATGCCTGGATATATTGTTAGACTGCTTATATATTGGTATTCGAATCAGACTATGTGTTTAAGATGGTCAGGCAAATTTTCTGAACATTTTGGTGTTACAAATGGTGTCAGGCAAGGTGGTATATTCTCACCTCACCTTTTTAATATATATATATATATATATATATATATATATATATATATATATATATATATATATATATATATATGGATGATTTAACCATAGCTTTAAACAAATGTAACACAGGGTGTGTAATACGTAGTACAACTATCAACCACCTTATGCTGATGACTTGGTAATTCTGTCCCCATCTGTATCAAGACTGTCTTAACTGATGCAGGTATGTGGACTCTATGGGTTAAATCATGATATCAAGTACAACTCCAAGAAAAGTGCTGTGTTAATATTTAAAGTTGCATTCTGACTTCCGCCATGTTTAAAATACAATTTCCCAGTAAACCAGCATTCCCCATACACTAGATATTGTTTTCCTCAACTACCTATTAACTTATTTTCACATAATATGCCATTTTAAGATAAAAAGCAGCAAAAGACGAAACATTATTCCGGTGAGCCTCACCAGTTAGAATTCTCTGATTGGTTTAGACCTCGATGAAGGGAATTCCAGTGAAAAGCACTGTCAGGAAACCACACTAGGGCCACACTAAAAGGCGGATCACAATTGGCAGACCGCACGGAAACGACTAGCCTCGGTTACCCAGACTCCGTGAGGTGGCAGCACTTTTAGGCCCCCTCAACTACGCCTGGGACAGTATATATTCTTAAGTTTCTACATCCGGGCAGCCTTACCCCAGAATAGGGTAGAGACGCTGATTGGCTCTCAGGCCAACTATGAAATAAAAATTTAAATAACGATATAGTTTTACAAGATAATAATATCATTTGAAAAGTATTCAACATTGAACTTATAGTAACATAACAGTAAGTAAAAATTCAAATTTACCGTTGTTTATAAAATAAGAATTACGGCAGGATTAACCAGTATCCGTGAGGTGGCAGCATTGTCTAGCCCGACACGGATAGCATACAAATTAAATAAGGAAACCTTTTGATTAAATAATGCTGTATTATAAAAACTATTAAAAATTTAACTTATATTAACCCAAAATAAATAGAAATACAAATTTTCAGTTGTTTATAAAACAAAATATTACGGCAGTGTCCGTGAGGTGGCAGCATTTTATAGATCACGCGGATACCAAACAAAAGCCGGCAAATGTCACCAGACTGTCTTCTCGGCGTAGTTCCGCAGCCGACCGACAGTCGGTTAAGCGAGACTAGGAAACGACATACCACATTCACAAAGATGCCACCGCTCGATATGCTCCATATTTACGGCATGTCCAGTTGCCCACATACAAACTATCGCTGGCTGCGCGCCTGAACGGTCAATGGCTAATTGAGGATGATTTAAATAACTAGGGTATTGTTGCCTAGTGGCGCCTCTAGCGACTAACGTGGATACGTGGAACCGCCTTTTAGTTTGCCCCATCGTTTACTTATGTTGACCGGAGAGTTCCGATGGTAAAAATAGATCGACTTTTGGGAAACTCCAGAGCCGTTGTTTGTTGCAAACTTATATTTGATCAAATAACGCATACAACCACAAAGTGAGACATGTGGTAGGAAGTATACTAATAAACAAATATCGGTCATGGTGTACATTAACTTTTCTAAAATGCGTTAAAAAGGGGAAATTATGTCAGAATGCAACTTTAAAAGTAAATAATAAAATTATATGAACATTTTTGATGTTCCATCATTTAAGATTAATGGTGAAACAATCCAGGAAGTGGATAATGTGAAATATTTGGGTCACTTTATTTCTAATACATTACGTGATGACAAAGATATCTTACGCCAATGCTGACAACTATATGCATATTGCGGAAATTTTACCCCACTGATGTGAAGCTGACTTTGCTTAGAACGTTCTGCTCTCCCATGTATACTGCTCAGCTGTGGTGGAATTACACAGTAGCAAGTATACATAATCTTCATGTGGCTTACAATAATGTGTTTCGCTTATTGCTGAATCAGCCTAAATATTGCAGTGCCTCCACCATGTTTGTAGAATACCATGTACCAGATAGAAAGCTGTAATTAGAAACCTTGTATGTAAATTCATGCGGAGACTTGATGCTCTTATAATAAGTTGGTAACTGCAATTATCAACAGTGATATAAAATGGCAATCCAGGATAAGACATTGGATCAAAATGTTGTATATACATAATAGTTTTTGATTGAATGTACCATTGTGCAATTTATTTCTCTATTTACCATGTGCAATACTTTTATATTTTTCTAGTCACTTGTATTTTTTATGTTTATGTGGACATCTGTATGTACTATGACAATCTGAAATAAAGATATTAAAAACACACACGACCATGCACTGATGCAGGGCTCACTCCTATCATTGCTGTATCATTTCTACTCTACATAAACGACTTAATTAATGCAACCCAATAGTTATATTCCGATGCAAATGACAACTTTACTTAATATAATAATTATTATTATTTGTGATAAACGTTTGACGATGTCGATAATCTTATTACTGATAACTGGACTCAGCTGCTGAGTCAGCACTGCCACTGACTGAGTCGACTCGAATTTAGCCTTTTTGAACACACCTTTTAAAGTATGCTTCAGCGCTGCTGAGCGTACCCTTCTCTGGACATTGTCATGCTTGGCTACTGCCGGGTGGTGCACGCCACTGCTCATATAATGTACCAGATTATAAAATGTTCAAGATCACATCACATAATGACTAAAAATAAACCTATATGCAACCAATCATGCAAGCATATTTAAAAAAAAGTAAATAAATAGTTTCACTTTTAGCAGTAAATAAATAACATAAGACACTTTAAAACAAATTGGCAATACATTTTTGTGGAATCCTGAA
Source organism: Oasisia sp. SBJ-2009 (assembly GCA_964017155.1). NCBI lineage: Eukaryota > Metazoa > Annelida > Polychaeta > Sabellida > Siboglinidae > Oasisia > Oasisia sp. SBJ-2009. The sequence continues at coordinate 41,541,190 of OZ024856.1, forward strand.
ATCTAACCACTTTAATGCATATTGCAGTTTTAAACATATGCATGCATGATTGGTTGCATATATGTTTATTTTTAGTCATTATGTGATGTGATCTTGAACATTTTATGCAGACGATCTATGTACAATTATTTTGCTTTAAGAGGAATGATTTAATTTTTTTATCCCAAGAATTCATTGATTTTTTATGTACAGCATGTATATCAATTTAGCCACAGCCACGCAAGATAGATTGGATTTGGGATTATTTTAATTTTTACAATAAATTGTTATTGAATGCGGATTGTGTGTCTACTGTACTTCAATAATGAACTAGGCAGCAGTGTTTGCTTAATCAATCCAGTTCAGAGGTAATGGCGGCCACATGAGTTATGCCACACAGAATTGTACTGGGTCCAGTTATGTTTATATTATACTTAAAGGCCATTATTAAAACAATAAAATTATGTGCTATTTATAGAGGACATCAATCTGTTTCACTTACACACAACTGTTACAGGCTTATTCACGAAGTAAATTCAGAATACAAAAAATATCAGTATAGATTCATTTCAACAAAACATCACTGAACATAACTAACGTTATCTTTTCACATTTACTCCTGAAGGTAAGACGATGATCATGATGTTATTTTAATAAATGTAACAAATATATATCATGTTACTCCAGTAATGTCTGTAATTATTTAAACGTAGACTAGAGGAAACTGGTCAGTATAATATAAAGATTGTTAATGTATAAGTCATTATTTTCCTCCCGTGTACGCGTTAAATGCAAATTTAAGCCACTTATCACACAACAAATTACAAAACTTGGTTATGCCAAACTTGGTGCAACTATTTATTTATCCATCCACTTACTATTAATATTAGGATAAATAAACAATACATCTTTGTATACGAAGCAATAACTACTATATTTTTATTTACTAAAGATGTAGCAGTAAATCCTAGCACAATTAATCGTAACCAGTGACATCGCTTTGTTATCCGCTGACACTGGTCCAATTAGTCCGTGCTATAACGCTCAAACTCCCAAATACACGTGAGCAACAACCATCGTAGCTAGCTAGCGCTGACGCGCGCGCCTCTAGATATGCGCAGAAGCGTCAATCGGAACGTATTTAACGACCGGAAAAATGTAAGCGCGACCATCATAGGTAGCGCTTAAGGTGCTGCCACACGTCCGAGAGACTCGTACGAGTGACTCGGATGAAACCATGAAAATCGTATGTGTGACACAAAATCGGACGTAAAATCGTACGTGTGACCGGTATGTCCGAGTCACTCGTACGAGGCACTCGTACGAGTGACTCGGAGTTAACAACCAATGAGATGACAGCACTGAATTGAACTTCGACCTTCTTAAAAATGGCAGATACTGATTTGCAAAACTCTCGCTTCAAATTTTTGTCGAGCTTTACCGTGAACATTTCGCTATGCCTATGGAATGGTGCAAACCCACGTTACAAAGACAGAGGCATCGATTACGAATAGCCTGCAAGTTCTCATTATTGACGCCCCTTGAAGGAATGTTCACAAAAATGGAGGAATGTATCTCAGAAATTCGGTAGCAACGCCCACGTGCGCTCGAGTCATTTGAGAATATACTAGGTCCTATCCCTATAATATAATAGAAGTGTGTGAAACACTGGCGTCCATCGCAAGCCAGTCGATCACCTTCTAACATCAAAACTGATCCGTTGTAATGCAGACCGCGTGTACCATGATCACAAATAAAGTGTCGAATCGATGTCGTAACACCATCTAATTATAGTTACAAATGAACTCATATTTGGCGGCGAATACTTGCGAAGTCTGCTGGTGTCGCCAAAAAGTCGCGCGAGGTCATGGGTTCACATCCGGATTATGTACAGGTTCATGTATTTTGGTGTGTGTAGTTGTTAAAAGTGGTGTTTTTTGTAGACAAATATGAGTTCATTTGTAACTATAATTAGCTGGTGTTACGACATCGATTCGACACTTTATTTGTGATCATGATACACGCGGTCTGCATTACAACGGATCAGTTTTGTTGCTAGAAGGTGATCGACTGGCTTGCGACGCCGATGGACGCCAGTGTTTCACACACTTGTCACTTCTATTATATTATAGGGATAGGACCTAGGCTAGTATATTCTCAAACGACTCGAGCGCACGTGGCAACGCCAACGCCAAGGCAACGTCGTTGTCGTCGGCGTCGAATGATGCCGGCTAGGTCGTTCAAACTTCAATGTCAGAGCCCTGTTAGAAGTAGGTAGAGCAGCGACATCATGAAATTAGGATCACTCGACTAACTGTTGTTTAGTTTCCCACAGTATTTGTATTTTAAACGTTTTAATCCATAAAACAGTGCTCGCCTGAACACACGTTACCAATGAGTGAATGACACTTCCACGAGCACTGCACTGCACTGGTGACTGAGAATAATGTTTGAATGTATAATTAAATACAAAATATACACTCATGACCTGACATTTAAATTTTAAACTAAAGTAGGTAAAACTCGTCCGTACCCATTGTTTACACCTGATAAGGAATAGCTTTTCATTGTATATGTGGCTCCCGACACGAGACAAATGTAATGTGCTGTCATTTCAGGTAGGACACGGCTGCTTTTAACATGGCGTTTTTGTGAGCGTTTGATTTTGCCATCTGTTTTCATAAGAAACATATTCTAGTTCCGTAACATGGTTTTTGCTTAACCTTAACGTAATAGGTGTGACTGATTTAGTACATAGATGTGATATGAAAAAAATATGAATACAAATTTCTGGACACGGTCATTGGAAGGATATTTACTGCACAGTCAGTGCAGATAGGACACACGGTTTTTAGCCGTGACGTTTTTGTTGTTGGTATTTTTGAGTCTGCTAGTCTATTTTATTTAAAAAAGTATTTATTGTAGTTCCGTAACAGTCTGTTTGCATAAATGTACCATAATAAGTGTGACAGAATCAGCACATGATATGCATATAATAAATATGAAATAACTCTGATAAGATCCTCATGGGGTGTATGTATATGGGGTATGTGTTATTAATAATAGAAATGTGTAATATACATACAAGTGATTGTGTCTGCCCTTTTTTCCCCAGAAAAAGGCTACAAAGATGCATGGACGACATTGTGATACAAATAATGGATATCTTGCATGACTAATACATATCACTGGTTCCAACCGAAGGAGTGATGTTGATGTGAACACTTATTTGTGTGTTGCCGCTCATTTGAAATGTATGTTGATGAGATGATATCACATAAATAAAATAATACAACATTGTTTCAGAAGCTGGGACTTTGTCTACTACTTCAATATACCCATTGTTACTTTTGCATATAGTAGTATGATATTGTTCAAGGCAGAATTGGGATTTCACAGTTGTTCCTCCTAGCTAAGCAATTGCTCATTATATTTAGATTCCTTATAGTTATGATGAACTTCATTGTCTAAAAGTGTGGTCCAAATTGTTTGGCATTGTGTTCATAGAGACAAGAAAATATAATTTGATGTAAAAACATTGTCATGGTCGCACAGCTTCCTTCCATGGATTGCTATACAACAAGAGGAAATGTTTTTCTTATATGATGGGCAACCGACCATATTGCCTTATCTGACATTTTCATATATTTAATTAATTATTAATTAAGTGTTATTTATTATTAACTGAACTCATGACTTTCATAAACAGCCAAACTGAATTAAACTCTACACCTTTATGTATCTGTCCTTCAGTGCAAGATAGATTGCTGAACATGTATATGGGATTATCTTCTCACTGGTAGCATGACCAATCCTGTACTGATACTCAATAGAGAGGTAACTGTTACCTGTAGGATATATATCATGAAATAATAACTTGCATTTGTAAAAACAAATGTGTGTGAACTAACATTACTAGTCACTAGTATTGCAGTGGTTATATTTGATCAGGGTTGGAGGAACCCAGAGTGGACTAAGTGTCCAGTGCATTTTTTAGACATGTATTTATATACGTTCAAACTTAGGTTCATACCATGCACTATTTCGTGATGGGTCACATTCTGGAATAGATGTTGCTGTGGTTTTTAAATATGTATGTGCCCTGGATTCCTGTTGCAAAAAATCATGACAAATTATCATTCCTCCATAGCGTTTATGGTAAATCAATCACTGCATTACTTGATTATTAATTTTCACCATCAAATCCTATCACCATCCGCTTAGTAGTTTTTCTCTGAATTAGGATTCTAGTAAAGCAAAGTGAGGTGTATTCGAAACTTATCATAATCATAATGTTGCTAGAATGTAAATTGCACTTCATTTAGCCAAACCTGTGTAAACCAGTTTACAATGTTATTGTTGTGTACATGAAATATTCAAATTGTAAATAAAACCATAAATATACACTGCTCACAATACTGATACAAATTGCAACTTATTTAGCAAACACAGTGATGATAATATGTACCCTAGCTAATCAAGGAACAGACAACCTCGTTTGAAATTAAGCCAAGATGACCATAAACATTAGAATTAATTATACACCCCCATGCTTGCACGTAGTAACAGCTGTTGCATGACAGGTAGTCCGGTAATTAGTATATTCTTATCTACAAAAAAGGGTCTGTTGTGTGACAAACTGCCCCAGGTTGCTTGTTTGTAGGTTTGGTTGTTACTTAGTAGAGGTTTATTTTTATGGATAATAAATAATCCATTTATGAAAAATTACTGATACATGCCTGATATTTCATATAAATATTTTAAGTGGTTAACAATGCTAAATCAAACATTTCATGTTAATTACAATTAATGTCTACACCACCTACAACAAAACATTTGTTCTAACCACATTTCTGCTCACTTGACTCCACCAGGAGTGTTGGCCAGTATACCGACAAGACAAGATTCTCAAGTTCTCACCGCATTTCATTACTGTATAACATACCTTGGTAAGTAGGCAATCTATGACAACAAACATGTGACTAAGTTCTATCTGTAGTTTAGCAACGACAACGTGCACCAATATTCGCGTGGCCACCAGGTCCAAGCTATAAATAAACACGCCTTACCTACGCAATCTGCCGATGGTTGCTGGTCTTTGTAGATTGCACAGGTCCAGCTAATGCGTATAAAATAAACGATAATAGCTGAAGCCAAGCCAAACATTATACTCAAATCATTGAAATGTCAACATAATGTTCACACAATAAATGATGTAATATACTCGTCGCTAGAAATCGAAGAGTTACAGCAAGGCGCTCAGCAAGTCACAAGAGGTATTGCGTTGCGCATGGCTGTGTCTTTGACTTTGTGGACAATTAACGGCGAAGAAGATAATGATATTGCTGTGCATCCATCCGGACAAAGTTTGCAAATGTTCTGGGGTACTCCACTTTAATTACCTTCACCAGAGCATGGAATGCGCCGAACTGCTGGCGCCGCGCAATGCTTAGGCGAACCCAACATCCTTTCCGCGTTTAGCACGCCCTATTGATTCCCCCCCCCCGCGTCCATTGCTATGTAACAGTGGCGCCACACGGTGGTCTGGAGACAAATTAATATCTCGTCGCTGCAACCGTGCTGCATAGTGTAAACATGCAAGAGGTGTTGCATGCAGCCACGTTGCAAGCAACATCGTTCGGCCTTGACCTTTCTCAATCGCCTCGTTGCTTGCAACCGCGTTTCATAGTGTAAACCCGCCTTAAGCCATGGATGTGAACAATTGATGCTACTTCTATTTTAATTCAAAATGGAACGGCACAATGGAGACTATGCGAGGACGCCGTCACACATTGTTGGTGTGTCCAAGGGGTCAATGTGTCCACTATCAGAAACACTTGTAATGCACAAGACAGCTAGTTTATTATGTTGCTATCACCTATTACTAATACGCTTCCACCAACAACACAAATACACTGCGGCACGCCAGCACGACATCGCAACTGTTCAATACATTTCTAATATAATTCCACCAACAACACAAATACACTGCGGCACGCCAGTACGATATCGCAACTGTTCAATGCATTTCTAATATAATTCCACCAACAACACAAATACACTTCGGCACGCCAGCACGACATCGCAACTGTTCAATACATTTCTAATATAATTCCACCAACAACACAAATACACTGCGGCACGCCAGCACGACATCGCAACTGTTCAATGCATTTCTAATATAATTCCACCAACAACACAAATACACTTCGGCACGCCAGCACGACATCGCAACTGTTCAATACATTTCTAATATAATTCCACCAACAACACAAATACACTTCGGCACGCCAGCACGACATCGCAACTGTTCAATACATTTCTAATATAATTCCACCAACAACACAAATACACTGCGGCACGCCAGCATAACATCGCAACTGTTCAGTACATTTCTAATATAATTCTAGTTCTTGTTTCTCCTTCGTGACAAAATGAGTAACCGTACTATTGTCCACCATAACAATCAGATAACGTTTACGAATACGTAATTGAAACCTATTCGTCTAATACAAGTAAAATATTAGGATAACTGGGCACGCATTCTATTATAACTAAAAGCAACACCTAAAATAAATTTCCAAATAATTTTCGTGTAAATGGATTACATGTTAGCGACACAAAGCAGTTTGCAAACGGGTAAACGAGTTATATGTAGAGATCTGTACAAAACTGGCACAACCAATCCTTCACAAAAAGATCAAAAATAATTAGTTAGTCGTTAACAAAACGTATCTCTTTCAATACTTTACTTGAAGCCATTAATCAAATTTACGGAGTGCACACACACTAAACATACCATAGGCACTACGAGGCAAGACACTTTAGACGGAATATAAAAATACAAGCATATTTATTTAAATGACAGGAACCCTACGAATTACAAATAAGCTAAGACATTTTCATTACATACACTAAAAACCATCTATAGTTCACACGAAAATAAATACATTTCGGCAACAATAATAACGCATACACCAACATTTACAAAATGGTTAGTTAATTATGTTTACTCGTCAATGTTTGACGTTTGCTCGTAAATGTGTACATTAACGCATTTCTGATTATGTCAGTCGCAATTTTGGCAAAGCTCCACATACCATTATTATACCACTAATCAAAGCCATCAACTCATTATTGCAATGCATCATACATCGAAAACTAGAACGTGTTAGATGATAGGTACCATGTTTACTTAGAAAAACTGCCAACCTTCAATGTATATAAAACATTCAAAGCGTGCCTTATACACCAAACAATATTTAATGACACTTTACAAAGACACTTATAAACAGTGTTGAGTTATAACATTCCCCTCTCTCTCTCTCTCTCTCTCTCTCTCTCTCTCTCTCTCTCCAACCCGCCCGCCTTTCCGTCCATCTCAAATTGTTTATTCCTCCATCCCACGCTCCCTTTCTCCAACCCTGTTCCTCCCTTGAACTGATCGCATTTGAACAGGTGGCGCCCCTTTCGGCGGTCTGAGTGCCTTCCTCAACGCCCTCCAGAACTTCTCCTGCGCTCTCTCGTTCCACTCGAGATACGTATGTGTTGTCAGCAAAATCCGCAAGGTGGCGGATTGGTTCTCCGGCAAGATCGTCTCGAGCAGCACGAGAATGAGGCTGTTGCGCCAGTTGCTAAGACGACGGTGATTAGCCATCTCCAACTCCATACGGCACCATTGACTCTGGGCGAAGTTGTTTGAGAGAACGACGATCACTTTGCGACTCGCTTCGATGCTCTCGACAATGTTCTCGCTGATCTCTCGACCGATGGGCCAGTCTCGTTGGTGCAGACACAACCGATAACGACCTTCTGTCTCGAGTTGTGGCATTAGATGTCTGACGACCCAGGATGCGTCGTTACTGTTATGGGCGACGAACGCGTCGTAGACGTAGCTGCCGTCAGCCAGTTCGTGGTAGCGGCGACGTCGCGATCGAATCAGGAAGACGTAATAACGGATGTACCAGCGGCCTCTGTACACCAGCGCAAACACAATCGCCGACAAGAAGATGGCCGCCGCCGTCGACAAGGTGACAACGAGGTCGGTGTGGGTGACGCAATCAGCGGGCGACAGACCGGCACTCAACACGGGCACGCCGTGCAGTGATTCTGGCGAGGCGCATGTGTAGGATGACGCACTTCCAATGTTGATGACGAATATGTTGTTCATTTGCACGTATTCAATGAACCACATCAGGTCGCAGTTGCACGCAAAGGGATTATACGACAGGTCGAGTTGACGCAATGACGTCAGGTGCGAGAACGAGGCGACGTTCACAGACACGATCTGGTTTCGCTCTAGAGTAAGTATACGCAGATTGTGCAGCGGGGCAAACACTGTTGGATCCCACGAGGTGATTGAGTTGACGCTGAGAGTTAGTGTCTCTAGTCGGGTTGTGTTTGTAAACATCCCAACCGGTAACGTTTGGATACCGCACGCATTAAGCTGAAGACGCGTCAAGCTACTCATGTTTTGAAAGACGGTCAGAAATTTCGAATCAAGGCGCCCGAAGTAGGCATTGCCTGAGATGACCAGTGTTTCTAGGCGTTGCAGCCGCTGGAAGCATAAGCATGCGTCGACATATGTAAGACAAATCAAACAATTATAAAATAAACACGAATACACACACACACACACACACACACACACACACACACACACACACACACACACACACACACGCACACGCACACACGCACACACACATGACCTCGTTCATTTTCATATAATAAATTGTAAACAAAAAGCCTTTTTAAATGGTATATTTTACACCGCATATTATAATAAAGAATCCAATACACAACGTGCTCAAGCTAGCAATTTAAAAAAGTAACACATCAAGCTAAGATCTCTGAACAATTAGTTAAAATTCTGGTTATATGCGTATGTTTATTTAATATAGTAAGATATCAAAGTAAAACGTTCAAAGTCAGCATATGTTAGTTAGCAGTTAGGTGAGAGGTTGTCTTTATAGTCGTACTGCCAGTGAAATGAAATGGGTCACGAGCGTTTGTTTTGAATATTGGAAAATTCGAAATAATCTTAGTACGAAGGTTAAGAGTTCGGTGAGCAAATATGCAAACGTAACATGTTTTCGTAATGAATGTACATTTATCCAGAAGAAACACAGTGTGTGTTGAGGCCTGTTTTCTTACAAGCAATGTTGCTGATATGGACAAGTATACTTTTGTAAGAACAGAGCAAGGACTTGGTGATACAATATATCAACGGCTAGAACAAATTTACGATATTTTTTATAAAAGAAACATAGACGGATATTTCTTACAGTATATACAATAGTCAACTTATTAATTATATTCATTAACGTTGAAAGTGAACAGAATCAATGAAAACAAATAATTAAGACGAACCTGAAAGAGTGACGTGTCATCTAGTGTGATTGAATTTCTACTTAAGTCGAGGAAGAGCAAATCCGGCAGCGTATCGAAAGTGCCCGGCTGGATTCTTGTGATGCTGTTAATGCTAAGAATTAGCTGTTTCAGACGAGGTGTCGAGGCAAATGCATTGGATGTAATCTTCTGGATTTTGTTGCGTTTCATGTATAATATCCTCAAGTTGTCGTAACCGAGTAACGATGCCGCTTGTATCTCCGTAATAGCATTTCGTGTAAGTCTGAGATATTCCAGCGAAGGTGGGATCCCCAGTCGCTTGGCCGAATACATTTCACCGATGTTGTTTTCATAGAGAGTCAGGTAGGACAAATTACGAAGATCAACAAAGGAGTGATCTTCTATCGTCGCAATCTTGTTGGAGCTCATATCTAGGCGGATTACTTCACGTAAATTGCGAAATACACCTCTCTTAATGGACGGTATTAAAGATTGTGCCAAAGAAAGTTTCGTGATGTGGCTGTCGTTCAGCCCTTCAAACAATGTTTTTGAATAGCTACTTAAATGAACACTATCCAGATTCAGTTGTTCCAGTGGTGCCTCCTGCAGGCCGTATAATGCATTATGCAGTACGGAGTTGTTCAAAGGATTGCTATCGAGGTTTAACATTGTGAGATTACGCAACGGTCGGAACGCGTCTTTACTGATTTTGCGTAATGAACATTGGCTAATACCTATCTGGATTAGGGGACAAAAACGTAAGTTTCGAAATGTTGCATTGTTAAGAGACGTCAACTTGATTCCATTGAGTATAATTGTATTCAGCCAAGTCATGTTGACAAATTCTTTTCCAAGCGTCAGGTTTAAGCGGGAGTTATACCCGATATTCAGAACTTTCAAGTGTCGCAACGGCCGTAGTAATTCGCTGGAGAAGACTTTCAAATTATTACCGGCTAAAATAAGTTGTGTCAAACGTGTAAGTGGCGCGAATATATTGATAGGTAGATCAGTTATATCGTTGTAGCTTAGATCTAGATTGTTTAACTGGGACAGATCTTTGAACATATCCACATCTAAGCGACGCAGCCCACAATGCATTATATCAAGTGTCTTCAGAGAATTTCGAAAAGGGTGGAATGTCAAACCAGATACGTTACTCTGTTTCAAGTACTGCAATGTTAATTGTTTCAATTCGTTGAGTTCCTCAAAGCACGGATGGAATACAGAGGCAGAGAATCGTAATCGAACTAGTTTTAAAGCAGTTAGGTGTTTTAACACACACAACTCCTTTTGGGGTATCTCGATACATTTTGCGGTCATGCTCAACACCGACAAATGTGTGAAGAAGCGAAACGTTCCATTTCCAAGGGATGACAATCGTTTCTCTTTCAAAACTAAATGTTTTAGCGAAGTCAGTCCAGCGAAACCTCTCTCGTCAATTGCTCGTATGTTATTATTTTTTATATACATTATCGTCACTTTATGAAGTTCAGAAAATGCTCCTCCACGTATACGTGTGATGTTGTTTCCGGTAATTAGAATTTTCCATGTAGCGACCGGAAGTTTCGGGATGTCAGTCAGGTAGCTGTGGACACAAGTTGACACTGCACGTGTGTAATTTCCGTCGCACCGGCACTGAAGTGGACAACGCAGGAACGACGATGTGTCCGCCAAACAGTAACCGCCAAACATGGCGACTACCAGCAACAGGACTGACGTCACCGTTGGCCTCATAACACTGGGAAATGGCGGCGCCATTTGTCTGCAAAATATGGTAAACATTTTTAACGCAAGTACAACACACATGACGGCCACTTTACCGCACATAAGCCATGTGCATTGTTGTTCCAACATACATTATTAATAGCCAAGACGAAATAAACTTACACGACGTCTGTGTGATGATATAGACAAGCAGCAGGTATCTCGGACGTGGCCTGGCAAGTCAGATTCCCCTACGCAGTCGCCGGAGCCATTTATACGCGTTTATCAACGCCAGACAAGTAGTGTGTAAAACGGTTGTCTAGACGACAACTGTGGCTTATGGAGAGACGAGTACGTAGACCGTAGCGCTGAAGGGGTCAGAGCACAGTTAGACTTCCTGGTCTAACCCATACGAATGTAGTACCTTAATAATTGTCATTTGAGATTTTAAAAATTTCTTTTTATGTGAAATGAGTACAGTAGGACAGGCATACTAGTAGGTTCAGTGCTATGATATATCTGCAGTGCAATGACGCATGTTAAGCAGAGTGTAGTTGGCGTAGTGATTTTTAGCCATTTTTTCTTACATGACCCTGCGAATGCAGAAAAGCGTGCTAAGTTTGGTCAATTTTGAGGGGCAGAACACATGCATTCATTTTAAGAGCCTGAGATATGCTTTTTCGACAAAATTTGATCAGCATATCAGTGACATGACTGCAGTGATTGTGTTACAATTTAGATTTTTTTCTCAGGTCCAGTTTCCTTATAATCTGACAAAACGTTAACATGGCCGCCAATGGGAAAATCAACTGTGCTGTGTGCCCTGAAACTGCGGCCAACTATTTTCTAAGAGGGAAGGGACTGTATAGAAAAGTGAAACTACGCACACCGCCTCCACTCGCTGCCGGTAATGTGATAGGACTACCTGTTAAATCACTACGCCGTGACACAGACAACAGAAAGTAATTGATGCGATAGAGCATAACTGCTTCCGGTTACTTGCTACGTTCAGGTCTGGTCTAGAAATTACTGTTAAAAGCACAATACACGACAACGCAAGGTACTTTCTCACCCTAGCAGCAGAGCTTAGTGCGTGTGGGTGTTTGTTCGAGTGTGTGTGTGTGTGTGTGTGTGTGCGCGCGCGTGGGTTTTTGTTTGTTTTTTGGTGCGTGTGTGTGCGTGCGTGCGTGCGTGCGTGCGTGCGTGTGATACAGGTAACACGTATCGAGCGGTGGCATCTTTTTTTTGAATGTGGTATGCCGTTTCCGCGCGGTCTGCTAATTGTGATCCGCCTTTTAGTGTGGCCCCCTCCTGACAGCGCTTTTCACTGGAAATCTGTTCATCGAGGTCTAAACCAATTAGAGAATTCTAACTGGTGAGGCTCACCAGGACAATTTTTCGTCTTTTGCTGCTTTTTATCTTAAAATGGCATATTATGTGAAAATAAGTTGATAGGTAGTTGAGGAAAACAATATATAGTGTATGGGGAATGCTGGTTTACTAGAATGTTTTATTTTAAACATGGCGGAAGTCAGAATGCAACTTTAATTGCTTGCTATCCGTATAGCTGTGGTTAGTGCGGTGTGTGTGTGCGTGCGTGCGTGGGTGTGTGTGTGTGTGTGGTACGTAATGTGTGATTTGTTACGTAATTCCTCGCAGTGGTCATCGTTTATGACGTCGTTCCACAACAGCCCAGTATATTGGGATGATATTTACATGCAGCGATACAGTACATGTCACGTTTAATCGTTAAATGAATATGTACAAGGTACGCTTTATGTAAAACGTTCCCAGTGTTCAGAGCGTGGCCAAGGAACCGGATATGGCTCTGGACGGGATCTCGGTCATGGCCTTGGTTGGGTAACGGTGTATATATAATGTACGCGAATGTCGCACAGGCCGCTGCACCATAATAAAACTGCAGTCCTATGCGTGTACATGCAGACAATATACACCAGCGCAAGTGCAGACATTGAAAGAAAGAAGAAAAAGAAGACGCTTTGCCCCCCCCGCCCAGTTTGCCTATATCAACGGCGTCGCCATCTTGAAATCTGACGACGTCAGAAACGAACATGGCGCGTTTGCCGTATTGTCGTGACGTCACAGTAGGGATGTCCCTTCCGGTTTCGCGCCATTACCACGCCGCGCAGCCGAATGCTGGAAGAGATGCCAGTTTCTTTAATGTAATCTCGACCGCATCGCTGTGGGATTAACGCCTTTGACGCCAGTGGGGTGAAGGAATATGGGCATATGTAAGAATTTGGCCTACTGGTTTCAACGTCTTTAGTCACCGTACATAATGTAACGCTCTTTTTGTTGTTTTGTATTCTCAGGTGGCTTCGTCGGGTGAAGGTACAGAGACGCATGGTCCATAGCCGGCGACTTCTGGCAGCATTACCGACCGACCGGGCGCGATGATGTGAAGACTGGCGACGCGGGTCAGTCATTTGACAGTGAGTGAAACCTAGTTTTTATCGAGTACAAACACTTTGTGCATGTGCAGTATAACGTGTTGATGTAATTGAAAATTTAGGCCGATCAGCGGGAGAATCAAAGATAGCTTCATATATACATTATGTATAATAACAACTGTGAGTGGACATTAGTTTTATTATTACAGTTTTCACACTATGTGATTGATCAGAACTGATATAAAAAGAAGAAGGTTTAGACTTCGAATGGTTACCTCGTAACTACTCCAGGTGGTGCTTTCTGGGTCTAGCAATGTCTGTCAGTTTTATGCATTTCACCGAAGATTGCACCGCGGAAACTATCTTAACATGTCACACACATTCTCGTACGCAAACATACACCCACTCAATACAGTGCACCACTTTTCTCGCGTCGTGTTCTGAGAAGGTTTTGTCGTTCACACTTCGGAATCAAATCGGGCGACCTGGAACGAAGCAGCAGACATTTGGCAATTTCAATATGAACACGAATCCACAAAGCAACTAACAGGCAATGGTCGCTTCATATAGTCATTGGTATTGAGCTACTTTAACTGTACGCCCACTGTATCACATTGCAGATTAAATCTTTTTGCGAACGAACGTCTTGTATCACCCCGCCTCACACATTTCGACGACGTGTATTTGATTTAACAACAGGTAGGCCTAGAGCTTGTGTTTCATTGCGTTGCGTACAAGCATTTCGTGTATTCACAAACAGTTTGGAATCGACGAGAGCAGAGTGTCAACCAACAGTTTGAACGGAACTTCTGTCGTTTAGGGTATGTGGTATTGCGAAGCTCAGTAGTACGAAAGTTAAATTAGATACTGCTCAAACTTCTATTTGCATAGGCATATGCGGTAAGCTTGAGACAATGACAACTCATCGAAGAATGGTATGCGACATATAGAGTGGACTGTGATTGAGAACAAGAATATAAATGTTGTGCCATTTCCGACAAGAATTAGGAACTTGTGTATCATGAAAACCCACCTCAATTGCTCCTATATTAAAATACTAATTACGAAAGGCGCGGGTAGTGTAGTGGTTAGCTCATCCAACTGGCAAGCCGACTGCTCAGGTTTAATACGCGCGGACACAGCAGGCCTGACATATTTTGTATAAAAACCAATGGACATAGACTAACATTTTTGAATCAAATCGGTGCTATACACCACGCACATCGTACATAAAAAAGCACCCGAATGTCGCACAGGCCGCAGCACAATAATAAAACTGTTGTCCTATGGGTGACACGATGACAACATACACTAGCGCAAGTGCAGACATTGAAAGAAAGAAGACGCTTTGCTCCCCCCCCCCCCCCCCAGTTTGACTATGGGCGTATTCTATTTGCCTCTCCGACCTCTCCGAAAATTCCCATTCTTTTAGACGCGGAGAGGTCACGTGACCTCTCCGCTTCCGAAAGAGAGGCTCTCCGGACCTCTCCGGTTTCGCCGCTTGCGTGGCATGTCGTATGCGGAGAAACGCAGTCACGTGGTACAAATATGGCAGAATACAACGAAGGGTGAGTACGATGTAGTAAAAACAAATAAAATACAATATATAAGTATATATATTTTTTCCGAATGTGAAAGTGCAATCATTAGTATTTTATAAATGAACTATATGCATTTGTGCTTGTCAGCATGTCAGTAGAATACTCCCCAAAGTGAAATAAGGAATTTCTGAATGTAAAAGCTTGTAGACGCTGTCGTAGTGAGCGTTGCCGTTTTGTATTCTTTTAATTTTTTTTAACTATCAGGACTTTAGCAAAACGGGTTTGCCATTTTTTTCGAAGTGTACGTATTAAGAATGTCTTTTTGCATCACTTTCAATCAATACAAAGAAGTCAACTATTATTTTGTTATATTTTAATACTGTTTAAGATCAGTTGAGTGTTGTTGTTGTTCAACTTGTTGTCGTAAACAACCCGATACTGTTTCCGGGTGTGAGCAGTTAGCATGCCAGTCAATTAGCCCACCCCAGACACATCAGGACCCCAAAAGAGATGTCTTGCGATTTGGTGGTATGCCCCAAAACGTAAGGTAACATAATTATTTCATATAGTTTAAATTTAATTTGTTGTAAATTTATGATATATGTTTTATTTCTTTTTTAAATCAACTTTGTAATGCACACGCAAGACATCGCCTTTGCAGTTCTGATGTTATTATTTACTTCAATACTTGTAATTAATTATAAATAAATATTGGTCAAATGAAATGTTTATTTCCAAGAATTATTATGTACTTTAATGACACATGTATTACATATAGTTATTAATAGTTTAACAAAGTGCTGCATTATTTAAAATTGTGTTGTAATTATGCATAGAAACCAAATTATAATATATTAATTTTATTATTTCGAATCTTCTTATTTTATATTACAAATTGTCTTATTGTAGTCATTTTTTTCTAATTTATTATGTATTTGAATGCTATGTCCTATGATGTAATATTGCGCTATTACAGATATTGGAGGAGCTACCACATTATCATGCCTGACGGCACCAACCAAGAAGTAATTCTAAGCTCTGTGGACGGCGACAAATTGATTGGTGGAGGTACTTTTAAAATCTACACACTATTATTTGCTATCATGCAATTTGCAAAGTGTTATGTTTACTTTCATTTATACAGAAATGTAATTAAAACTATGTAAACATAAATATTAAAAATAAAACAATCTGTATAACATGTAGTAATGTAGTTAGGGTCACATGCTGTTATTAATACATATATGTATGTGTGCGAACATTAATTATTAATTTGAAATTTGAAGTCTTGTTGCATAAATTGTACAGCACAAATTCAAAATCATGATTATATATATATATTTATTTTCAATGTAGATGCGGAGATGCTGCAAACTATTCAAAATGAAGTGAATGCCGCAGCAATTCATGAAAAGGCTCAGACAAGGTAGGTAGACACACACACACACACACACACACACACACACACACACACACACACACACACACACACACACACACACTCACTCACTCACTCACTCACTCACTCACTCACTCACTCACCCACTCACTCACTCACACACACACACACACTGGTAATAATACATAATGAATTTAATAACCTAAATAAAACATATTGTGTCATATGAATGACGGATCTGTATTTGTTGCAGCATCACAGTACAACGCAAAAAAACACAACCATCAGCCACCATCACAAGATGTTCTTCGGAGATGACACCACCTCCAACACCAACAAAAGCAAACAAAATCACAACAGCATCAGCATCAGCATCACAAGAAAGCAGCAACTCACAAAATTTACCATCATGTGAGTACTGAATGTAGTCATGTGCAAACACATACACACATGGACACATACACACACATGCACCAATGCACACACACATACACACGCATGCGCACAAATACACACAGTAATTAACTGACACACGTGACATATAAATATGTCAGTACGTTGAAAAGTAATTTTCATACAAAATATTATGAAGTAGTTAATGAGTATAAATATCTAGGAACAGTTTTGGATAATAAAATCACCTTTGAAATATTTGATAAAAATATGATAAAATTGTCTATCTTAAAGCATATGCTAATAATTTTGAATAACAATTAACATTTCAACAGTGTGGTAGCTGTAACTAAACAATGACCTTAATTTTGCATGTATGCACAGTGTGGACAAATTCCTCTACGAAACTGCTGATAGACGTCGTCCATGCAAACATGTACGACGCTGAGGATGAACAAGTTATATGCCACAGTGGGATGTGGCGCAGAGTTCAAGAAGTCATGACGCTTAATGGTTACAGTTTCACCTCAGAACAGCTTCGTGGTAGGTGGAAGACACTGGTGTCTTCGTATAAGAGAATTAAAGACAGCAACTGCAAATCAACACAAATGCCAAACAATCAAAAAAAAAAAAAAAACAGTTAGACAGACCGTAATAGAACACCTACATGACATGTCATCATCCTTTCAATATCAACAGAAACTAAACCGAGATCAAAAAGAAAGACATCATGTAGAAAAAATTGCCATGATAGAAAGGGTGCTCACAGAGCTGAAAAATAAAAAGTAAAATAAACTTTTTTACTGTTATGCTGCAGAACTAAGATTTGGTGGTAATATGTCTGTCGGTTAAAATATAACAAGTGAAAACATTTTTTTGGACACTTGGAAATGGGAGACATGTATTTTTGGAATCCCTTTTTATGCACAAATTAAATTGTCTTTCAAATTTGGAGTTGATCTGCCTGATGGTTTTCCATCAGGATCTGCATGAAACTTATGCAGTGACTAACAAAAACCTTGGAAAACCGTAATGCAGATCAATTCCAAATATGGATGACATATACTTCAAGACATGCACTACAAACTATCAAGAGGGATTTTGTATGTGCATCTTAGCTTCCATTTACCTTCATGCCAACCTAACACATATGAAACATTATGTACTGTTTTGATTTTTTTTTTAAATATTGTATGGATAATAAAAATTCCAATTGACAATGTTTATATACATGTATGTAAAATACATGTAGCCTGTTTACCATATTGTAGCACCATCCATTGTTTTTGAATTTGTGGAATAAAAAAACATTTCACTTGTAACATATATTGTAACCCACAGAGATAATTATAACCAAGTGTTGGTTGTGGAACATAACAATAAAATAATTCCACAGAACTAGCCCCCTTAAATATGATTTATGCATTAATGTGTATGAAAACTTTCAAAAGTTTCATTGTTTGTCAGAATAATGTTAATACATTATTAATTATAATGTAACACTACACAGCCTCATTTGTTAGCAGAAGATCTCATTAACATTAATGTCAGCCCTAAATTTGTTGGGTGGTTTACTCACTTCCTTGTCAAAACATCTCAGATTGTCAGGTATCGGTGTCTTCCAGCTACCATGAAGGTGTATTGTTAATGAAAAAGTAAATATATAATATATACCTGAATAATATATATATATATATATGTTACTCCACTAGAAGACTTCAGTATATAATATATACCTATATAATGTAACATGTGTTCATGTTCATGCATCGTATTGTAATGTGCAAACATCTCAGTGGAATGCTAGGACCAGGTGTCCTTATGAAATGTATCCATATATCAATGATACATGTGTAGTTACACATTCAGTGTCTCATGTGAAAACAACATCCACTGATGCTGGTTAAAAGGTATTGTCAATACACAAAGTAAATATATAATGTATATCAACATAATATATATGCACATACATGTACATGATTGTTGTAATAATGTGGCTTCTACACTTATTCCATAAAACTAGAGCATGCTGATAGCCATTTTAATTATATTTAAGAGTAGTCATGTTACTCCACTAGAAGATGTGAATATTTGAATATATATGTTGCAAAATATTCAATACATAATATATACCTATATGATATTATATAACATATGTTCATGTACATGCTTCTTGTAATAATATGCAAACATCTAACTGGAATGCCAGGGCCAGGTGTCCTTGTAAAATGTATGCATGTAGTAATGATGGATACACTGGTATTGTTGAGATGTTTTCATGTACTGGCAATAGTTCATGTTTTTAAGTTGCATTTTAGAATGGTTAATATATAAAAGATTTCTATGATATAAAAGGTTACTTATTGTTTTACATGTTTTAGATTTACTTAATAAGAATATGTAAAATAAATAACTGTTGCGTTCACATTGGTATGATATTACTGTGGTAATTATTATAAATCTGGAATTTATAACACAATGACAGACAACAAGTGTTTACTGTGCATTGTTATATCTGTTTATTTCTTGTGTTGCTATATCCTATGTATGATACATATAATGTTAATATATTCAACATTTCTGTTGTTTTCCATACGTGTGCATTCATGTTTTTACAAAACCTGTTATCATAACATTTATTACATTACAACAAATTATGTAATAAAAGTTGTCTCTTCACACAACTGTTTTGTGCTTTACAGTGATGAAAACAAAGAGGAACATTTATTCCTATGCATACCGATATCATTAATGCACATTATTATACGATTACAACAGTATGAATACAATGAAAGAGAAAATTATTTATTTGCAACCTGAAGCTCCATAGAGGTATATGTGGGCTGAAACACCATGCCAATTTCTACAACATAACAATGAGGTAATTTTAAATTTCACAATGTTACATACAAAACTGTTTATAACATACTGAACAGTTGATAATGTTATAAGTAAACAAACGTAAGCAATTGCACAATACTACAAAAGAAATTATTGTGACCAAGAAAACAGGAATGCATGTCACAGCACATTAAACAATAAAGAAAGATAAATTGTAAATGAAATAAACAAAGAAAGTATTTGTGAACAATAATGATATGTAAAAATGCTGACAGGATAATTTACCAAACTATAATGAAATATACAAAATATATAAGAAAAAATGTTTTTGTGATGATTTTTATGGGAAAATGCTGTGTGCTATTCTAGCACGTTTCCGCTGTGCAGCACCATCAGTACTGTGTGTTGCCTGCTGGTTAGGCAGCACATTTCCATTGTTGTCATCATCAAAGAATTCACATACATCTTCATCTGCAACTAGTGTGATATTATGCAGCACACATGCACTGATTATAGCATACACAGTGCTCTGCATATTTCTGCAGCTGCAAAACTTCAATCTAGGGAACCGCCCCTTCAAATGGCCAAATGCTCTCTCAATGATCTGACGCTTTGCTGATAATTTTTTATTAAAACATGTTTTTTCAGCAGATAAGTGGCCATTGTCTCTGTATGGAGTCAGCAGCCACGTTTTTAATGGGTAGGCGCCATCTCCCAGTAGGTGGTAGCCCGCTGGTATGGATGGCCCTAACTGGTGCCATATGTCGGAGTTTCTCAGGACCCGACTGTCATGCACCCTACCCGGCCAACCTGCCATGATGTGGGTGAATGACAGGTTACTGTCACACACGGCTTGTAGAAGAACAGAATGTGTTTGTCTTCTGTTATAATATGATGCTCCATCCACATCTGGGGCTGGAATGTTGACATGGGTGCCATCTATGCATCCTACTATCCCTTTAAAAGAAAGAAAACATTTATTACATTCCCATAAAAACGTTACATATTCATTATTGAAATGTCTATTGTTTTTACATTATGGTGTGTGTGTGTGTGTGTGTGTGTGTGTGTGTGTGTGTGTGTGTGTGTGTGTGTGTGTGTGTGTGTGTGTGTGTGTGTACATATATATTGTAATAATTATATAAGAGTAATTTATGATGATTTGTTAACAGGCATATATTTGAAAAACTTCATTCATATTATTTAATCAAACAACATACTTATTACAAATAGAAATGTAATATTTAATGTAATAATTATATAAGAGTTAAGTTACATTATGCATAGTAATTATACCTTCAAAACCATTTGTATTGAACAACGTGGACATGTTCATATATTGGGCTGGTTCAGGCCACTTCACAACCTATAGAAATTGAAAATAACAATGAGTTTAATTACAAACTACCTTAAATATATGTATGTTCAAACATGATTTCTTATTTCGCAACTAATGTTTCTCTCTGTCTGCCTGCCTGCCTGCCTGCCTGCCTGCCTGCCTGCCTGCCTGCCTGCCTGCCTGCCTGCCTGCCTGCCTGCCTGCCTGCCTGCCTGCCTGCCTGCCTGCCTGCCTGTCTGTCTGTCTCTCACTCTCTCTCTATCTGACACACACACACACACACACACACACACACACACACACACACACACACACACACACACACACACACACACACACACACACACACACACACACACACACACACACACACACACAAGACAGTGGTGAAAGAAGATCATTTTAAATGAACAGGAAACGGTTCATCATAAAACGTCCACGAGCAACATGCAATATAAACAGATAAGCTGATGTGTACCAGAAGTGCTCCGCCTGCTAGAGGGAGGGGGTTACTGACACGAAATTAAGGCCATCAGGATCAGTCAGCAACTAAGAACAGCAGCAATGCCATGAGTTATGCAAAACAGCAGAAAAGAAAACGTGCATATTCTTCACAAAATATTAGAAAGAGCAATCGCTATATACGAGATGGGTGAAATGACGGCTCATACCTGTGACATCAGTTTGTTCGTAATGACATCGATGATGGCATTACGGCACCTGAACATACATGAATCTGTATGGCCAAATCTGTCTGCAATGTCTCTGGTCTTCTGTTGTGTTCCCAGAAACATCAGTGTCATGAGCAGCTGCTCGTTCAACGGCACTGGTGGTCGTCCTGGCCCTCCTTCCACTGGGGGGATGGTCATTCCGCCAAGTAGGTTCAGAACCACCTCAAACGTACTAGGTTTCATTCGAAACATGGCGATGAAATCAGCCGGCAGGTAATGTGGTATAACATCCGTGGCATAACCATATATTTTCGGATGGTCATCACGTAACCTGTTTTGAAGGAACAGAAAGGTAAATAAACACATGTTTATTTAATGAAAATGTATTTATCATATACTATATGGTATGCCAGTTACGAATTACATCAAGACAGATGGGGCGGGTATAGTTTAAAAATATACATGCAATGATGACGTATAAAATATATTTATAATTTTTTTTAATGTAAACACATACAGCTGTATATCATATATGAGGTAAGCATTCCATTAATAAGGCATTAAGCAAACAACCTAACAAACTCCACAGCGAAAAGCCAAGCCCAATTACAAGCGATACCGCATACGGAGTAAAACAGTTGTATATTTGACGTATTTGTTAAAATAACCCTTACTAATTTACAAAATACAACTTACAACATCAACGCCACTGACGTAAATTCATCATAGTACTGGTCCATGTCATGGTCATCATTATCGTCGTCACTTGGCAAAATTAACTCTTGACAGAATAACGCAACAGCCGCGTCTCCGTCCATTTTTAAACGCGCGGGTTGCTATGCTGGTTGCTATGCGTCTCGAACGTCTCCGACCTTCTCCGAATCTATTCTTTTTCACGTCTCCGCATTCTCCGCGTCCGCGGACTCCGCGGACTGCAAATAGAATACGCCCTAAATCAACGGCGTCGCCATCTTGAAATCTGACGTCGTCAGAAACGAAAATGGCGCGTTTGCCGTATTGTCGTGACGTCACAGTAGGTATGTCCCTTCCAGTTTCGCGCCATTACCACGCCGCGCAGCCGAATGCTGGAAGCGATGCCAGTTTCTTTAGTGTAATCGCTGTGGGGTTGATGCCTTTGACGCCAGTGGGGTGAAGACATGTGGACATATGTAAGCATTGCACCAGCTAGTTTCAACGTCTTTAGTCACCGTACATATTGTAACGCTCTCTTTATTGTGTTGTTTTCTCAGGTGTCTTCGTCGGGTGAAGGTACAGAGACGCCTTTACCATAGCCGGTGACTTCTGGCACCATTACTGACCGACCGGGCGCGATGATAGGAAGACTGGCGACACGGGTCAGTCATTTGACAGTGAGTGAAACCTTGTGTTTATCGAGTACAGCCACTTTGTGCAGGTGCAGTATAACGTGTTGATGTAATTGAAAATGTAGGCCGATCACCGGGAGAATCAAAGATTGCTTGATATATACATCATCTATAATACCAACTGTGAGTGGACTCTAGTTTTAATGTTAAAGTTCTCACCAAGATGAGAAATCAAACGAAACGTTTTACTTAAACGATTGATATAGCTAGTTTTCACACTATGTGATTGATCAGAACTGATATAAAGAAGATGGTTTAGACTTCGAATAGTTTCCTCGTAACCACTCCAGGTGGTGCTTTTTGGGTCTAGTGATTGCTGTCAGTTTTATGCGTTTCACCGAATGTGCTCTACTTGTATTAAGAAGTAAAATTGGCTGGATCAAGTGCAAAACATACAACTATGCCAGTGATAGGTGCACCATGACACATCACCTTGTGAGCGTGCTTTTGTTGCACGCAAACAACTTGGCTACATTAATTATTATATTTCAAAATAAGTAATGTCAAATTATGATGCTAAAATAAGGCCCATTAAACGAAACCTGTTAAAGGGGCCGATATCGCACCGCGGAAGCTATCTCAACATCGGTATGAATAAGCACCATTCGCGCGAATGTCCCACACATGTCGACGGTAGATGCGAAGAGGGAGTGTGTTTCCCTGTGCACCAGTGTCTACTTTCAGCTTGAGTGTGTGATTTCCAGGTTTTGAATGAAGTTTGATGTTCAGCGTGGCGAACAGTTCATCGCGTGTATCAATACTGCTGATCTTTGTTTCAGCGAACGACATGGGTTGAAAATGTTCATCCATGCACTCTGTTGATTGTCCAGAACACGATAAAGCACTTGACAATCTCAAGGCTGTGCTAACCATCAAACCAGCACTTGCTTTCTATGATGTCACAAAGCCAGTCACAATTCAAGCTGACGCATCGCAATCAGGCTTAGGCGCATGTATACTGCAGAAAGGAAAACCCGTTGCGTATGCATCTCGTGCCATGACGCAAGCGGAGCAAAATTATGCTCAGATCGAAAAGGAGATGTCGGAAATCTGCTTCGCAACATCCAAGTTCCATCAGTACGTGTATGGCAAGTCTGCGGTCAGTGTACAAACTGATCATAAGCCGCTCGAAAGTATACTGAAGAAACCACTATGCAAGGCACCACCAATACTTCAGAGACTGATGCTGCGGCTACATCCCTATGACCTAGATGTGCACTACGTGCCAGGGAAGTACAAGTATCTTGCTGATACACTATCCCGTGCGTGTATACCCGGTGAAGGCAACGCAGAGATGGAAGAGGAATTGAGCAGAGTAGTTCACACTCTTGTGCTCAACATCCCGGTCAGTGCGAACAAACTGTCTGAGATATGTCAAGCAACTGAACAAGATCCAATGTTGACAAAAGTCAGGAATCTCATCATGACAGGGTAGCCAAAGTCCAAGAAAAGCGTTCCGCCTGATGTGCAAAGCTTGTGGAACATTAGAGACGAACTCCACGTAGCAGAAGGCATCATATTCGTTGGTGAAAGGGTGTTGATCCCAGCTATACTTCGTCAGCAGATGCTACGTCTCATTCATGAAAGTCACATGGGAGCGGAGAAATGCAAAGCACGTGCACGAACTCAATGTATTGGCCTGGCATGTCAAAGGACATCGAACACTAAGTCTTCAAATGTTCAGTGTGCATGACACATCAGAAAAGCCTGCAACGAGAGCCTATGATACCGCAAGACATTCCTGATGGAAGATGGCAGAAGCTAGCCACGGATATTATGACATACCATGGACGCGACCTTCTGGTAGTAGTGGACTACTACTCGAAATACCCAGATATCTCACAGCTTCCGGACAAGACAGCTAAGACAATCATCACACACACGAAAAGCATTTGTACCCGACATGGGATACCAGAAGAAATCGTGAGTGATAACATGCCTTTCGGTAGTCATGAGTTCAAGGACTTTGCCCATGAATGTGGTATAAAGTCGACAACGTCAAGCCCGACGTATGCACAGTCCAACGGCCAAGCTGAGAGGTTTATGCAAACCCTCAAGAGATTGTTAAAGAAAGCGGACGAGGAAGGTCGTGATCCCTACCTCGCACTACTCGAGCACAGAAACACACCAATTTCTGGTCTCCAGTATACTCCGTCTCAAATGCTGCTGAGCAGACCGCTTCGATCCAAACTGCCAACGAAGCAGAGTTTGCTGCAACCAAAGGTGGTACAAGCGCATGACGATCTCATACGTCGACAGCAGCGACATAAGCTGTACTATGACAAACGCGCATCGCCTTTGCAGAAGCTTAGTCCTGGCGATGTTGTCCGCGTTCAGAGAGGAAAGGTGTGGGAGCCGGCAGTCGTCAGAAGCGCTCACGTTAACCCTCGCTCGTATCTGGTCCAGAGTCAGCACGGACAACTCCGACGAAACAGAAGGCACCTCAGCAAAACGAACGAGCTACCTCCGGTATTCCTGCCAGCTGTAGAAACGTCCTCAGTGGATCATCCGCTCACTACACCCTGTGTTAATGCTCCACAACTGAGAGAAGTGCCAGCAGCTCCACCAGAACCGGCTGATACACAAGAGACGCTGGTGACACACGACCGTGTTACCAGGATTGGTCGGATCATAACGACTCCAGCCAGATACCGATGAACAATGTTTAGTAACACTCCTCTGTACCTGTATGTTTAATTCTTGAAATACACTTATACAGGGGATGTGACAGATGGACATGTGGTGCTGCCACCTGCTGGACTACAATAACAGAGTTGTTACTTTTGCCATTTTCTAGTAATAAACCAGTTCTGTTCTGTTCTACATTTTATCGACACGTGCTGTTATATATCACGCAACATCACAGTTTTAATCTTGTGATAAAGTCGTCCACTGACTCACCATCTTGTTGTCGGTAACTTTGAACGTCGACACGAAAATTGTGTTTAGGTTCGATTTGTTGATCGAATTTTCTCCATATCATATGTGATCTGGATGATGCAGTGCCAGTGGATCATTTCTTTCTTTGTCTGTTAGCGTTCATGAGTTAAAACATTTCAGTCCTTCCTCTCCTGACAATAGCAGACTGTGGTCCACTTGTTTGGCCTTTTATTTTACATCTTTTAAGCTAAAGTATAGTTGACATTTCTGCTTTAAAAGTTTAAATGTCTTAGGCAGGTCCGCACTGGTCCAGTCCATGTGTGGCATGCATTCCGCCATATCCACACGAGTGTTCGGTGACGCCTTCTTTAATACTACTTTTACGCGCACATTTATTTTGCCGTATCTGCGTCGCTTGTTTCAGTGATATCGAGCGGTATCATTATCGCTTGGATAGCAAGGCTTGAGCAGTCTTACCTGGGTTTACTCGCCGCTGCCACCATGACATTGAATGTTGTTGTACTTGAAGACAACCAACCATATTGTACAATTAGTTTAATGTTGCACATGAACACGCACTGCCATGCTGGACGTTAGTCACGTGATGATTTATGCAAGTGTCTATTGAAATGATTGCCCTTATCATTACAGTATTATCCGCGCGAATGTCACACACAGTAGAAACTTTTACTTATACGATTGTTCGAGCTATTTTTCACGCTATATGACTTATTAGAACTGATGTAATGTGTAAGTGGGAAAGATTGATTTAACTCAACACAGTATAACATTATGTGTACAGATATAGTTATCAGCGCAAAACCAAGGACGGCGAGCTGGAACCGGATTCTACACGACTGCAAAACACTCGCAACTAGGCAACGGCACGAAAGTCGGATACAAGTCCAGCCCACTAAAGGGAAGAACGAGAAAGAAAGGGTTTCGCCCGGTTAGCTTAGCCTTAGATCAACGAAATAGCTATCTTGTTTAAGACGTCGCCGAAATGCTTCGGCAATGAAGTACCACACTAACTAATCCGACAGAGGGCGCTCTAACTTCGGAAATATTCGCCGTCTACCGCCTGGTTTTTGGCTCTGGCAGCGTCTCAATGCATGCGACAGCATTTACGTAGGCGGCGATTATTTCCGGTCTGCTGGTGTCGCAAGAAAGTCGCGCGAGGTCACGGGTTCACATCTGGATTTATTTGACAGCGTTGACCGGTTTGCGTGTGCAGTTGTTAAAAGTTTTTTTTCGTACCACCTCCGCGTAACGATCTGTTACCCCAGAAAAAGCCAGTCCGTTTCCAGCTCCCACAACCGGAACAATATACCAGCTCCGGAAGACGTGTGAAACGCAAGGTTCTGATCTCTCCTACATGCGGACTTTAGTAGATAGTTATTTTGCCTTTCTTTTTTAAAAGAAGAACGATGTGATATTATGTCAATACATAGAACTATATAGGCAGTTAGTAGATTGTGGCTGGTCTGGGCTGAGGGATGACAAGACTAGTGTCAATCGATGTATACCTCTATCGCGTGTGATCAGAATAAATTGATTAGTTCCGTACTTTTGTATGTTGAATCAGATACCAATGTAAGAATGCGAGTTGAGTCGAATCGAATCCCAGACGACACGTTTCAATAATTATTTTGAAGAGTTGCTTAACTTTTCGTTCAATACATTAAACTAATACGTTTGTTTAAATAACTGCCACGGATTATGGTGCACTGCAGTCACGTGATTTTGACTTTGCTGAAAGGTTATATATGTCCATAGACGTAGAAGCATGGACTGCCAACTTCAAATCTCGCGCCTCTAGCTTGCGTCGCGCATGCGCGAGCATTTTCAGGGCTTGTTTACTTCCGTTTCGATCTTTTCCAGGGGCTTCGTTGAAGTTGTCTTCGCAACATTGCAGGGAATGGGTAATTGCCAGGTAAAACCGAACGTTTTGTTACGTTTATCAGCAGTAAGCATAAAGTTAATGTTGTTATACTGTGATTGAGTGTGAAGGTATATTTAAGCACTGTATTTATAGGTCAAGGTGCCGTTAATCGGCCGTCCTGTCCTGGTAATCTCAAAATCTGACAGCTGTCAGCCTGTCTGAATCAGTGCATTTGTAATTTGATTGATTCACCCGGCATGCCTATTTTAATCTGTGAAAGATTTGACAACCATTAGTATGCAATGATCTGACTTCTCAGTCTTCTGTTTGTATTGACTTTCTCGTGTACGTACGTAGCCATAAAACGCCTTTGGCGTCGACGACTTCGGGCGGCGTTATAATTTGATAGGGTGCCTGTGACCTGTTCAACCTTTAATTTAATGTACTCGTAACTCATATCAGGGTTGGCACGTTTTCCCCACCCTGGTAAATACCGGGCGGTAATTACCGTCCTGGGAAAAACCTCAAATAGTGGTAAATACCAGACTACATGGGAAAAAAACTCTTAAAGGGATGAAATTTGAACCATTTTTGCAATACAAGTTATTGTACCATCACCATAATGATACATGTGTAATTATACATCAGTACTGTATTTACCTTCACTCTTATTACTTCTGCAATTATACAATGATATAATGCAATTTATTACTATTATAATTATATTCAAAATGAAATTTCTTGTCATCTTAATTTTTTTATAACAAGCATACTATACACCCATTAAAATATAATAAAAATATCTACAACTATATAATTGTTGTGGTTCAATAAAGTTCAAGTACTCATTACACACAAGGTAAATTCGTAGGTGAAATTCATTTAGGTTATGATGATTTATATATTCTAAACACACCTTTCTGTTTATATTTTATCCCAATTATGACATTTATTAAACACAAATACATAACTACCCGATATCATTAGACATCTGAGTATTGATAATTGAGGAAACTTGAAATGGTTAATTGGTTATGCAGGGGCCAGAGGGTTGTAACCAAAGGCAAAGGCAGGTATGTGAGGCTGTGTTTTACTTTTATGCCTACTAGTATATTGTATGTGTCGATGAAGTTTTGATTTGACGTTCTGTTGCAGTTTTAGAACTACTGGTAGTACTGTAGTATAATGACGGGAGGAAATACCTGTTGTATCGTTGGCTGCATTACATCTCAAGCCAGATGTCGAGGGCTGTCATTTCATCGTTTGCCGAGAAAGGGTAAATTTAATATTTCTCATTTGGTAAAAATGCATCGACATTATATATATTATCATCAACTATGGTTTGTATTACTAGTACACTCCAAAAGATACAGATGGTCAAACAGACAACAGTGTGATCAATGTTTCTGTATTCCACAATGTGGAATCCTCCTTTTGCCCCAAATACACCAATATGCTATGAAACAATTCCATAAAGGTGTGTGATAAATTATGTATATGATGTTACTTTGTTTACTTTTGTTGATGATAAAACATTTAACCAAATTCATCGTATGGACTCGTTATTTTTATTTTGTCATATGTGTCTGATGTATCAGATTGCACACTCATTTACTTTGGTCATTATACCAGTAGCGAGTAGCATATTGCTATGTGCCTATGTCATTATCAGTTTTCATAATTTTGGTTTTCTAAATTGCAGACAAACCAGATGACTGGCGGGCGAAAATGATTGTGAACATTTCACGCTCGGACAAGCGATTCAATCCTGATAAATCACACATCTGTTCTCGACATTTTGAAGACAGTTGCTTCAGAACTGGTAAGTATTTTGTTTGGGTGGGGGGAAGGATCATGATCTGACAGAGCTGCCTTAATGTATGTGAGTAGTTATTAAGCAGTCCCTTTATGGTTGTGCTGCTTTTCAAAGTTGTTGGAATGCCTCCAAGGCCTTTAAGTCTAGCTCAATATGTTCAATTTGGATTGAGCCAAACTGGAAACAATATTAATGCAATTACTAGTACCATACTTGATACTTTAGTCACCAGTATCCGGTCAGCCATCTACTTTAGCATGTTTAGTAGATTCATTGTAGTATGATATATATATATATATATATATATATATATATATATATATATATATATATATATATATATATATATATATATATGAACATTGATAGCACATATAGCACAATATTAAGAATATTGCTATAAACAATGTTCTTAGCACAAAGTGGACGCAGACAGTTGATAGATGGGAGTCTACCCACAAAGTACATGCCTAAAAGATCGATTGAAACGCCAAAGCCTAAACCTAGAAAAAAGCCTGTTGAGTGATAATTAAGAGTAATTAAGCACTGTTATTTTTTGTTTTGTTTTTATGTGATATTTTATTTGCATGTTATATTTAAGCAAAGTTGAGCTCTAAAGCATTTATAGTACCAAGTTGTTATCATGTGATAATAACAATATTTAAACCTTACCCATCACTATAAGAAATATATAAATGTAGATGTCAGTCGGGGGGGGGGGGGGGGGGGGGAGAAAGTCAAATAAAACAAATTTGTTTCTCAGTCTGTCTTTAATATGTTACCAGCTCTGTGTTTCAGCATGCGTGGACATACCATTTTTACTACTAATAATAATAATCACCAGTTTCTATAAAAGTGCTTTATCTACTATGTGACAATTGGGAAATAGAAAAAAGCCTGTTAAGTGATAATTAAGAGCAATTAAGCACTGTTATTTTTAGTTTTTTATGTGAAGTTTTATTTGCATGTTATATTTAAGCAAAGTTGTTGTGATCATGTGATAATAACAATATTTAACCCTTACCCATCACTATAAGAAATATATAAATGTAGATGTCAGTCGGGGGGGGGGGGGGGGGGGAGAAAGTCAACTAAAACAAATTTGTTTCTCAGTCTGTCTTTAATATGTTACCAGCTCTGTGTTTCAGCATGCGTGGACATACATTTTTTACTGCTAATAATAATAATCACCAGTTTCTATAAAAGTGCTTTATCTACTATCTGACAATCATGACAATTGGGAAATTAAATTTACATTTTCATTCTGTCAAGGTGCAGTGTTTCCATCAACCATGTTTAGAATTTGGCTTGCCTTAACCAACACTATGGATTTTTTTCAAAAGTTAATATTTAATCATGATAAATAAACAGTGCACACTGAACAGAATGTTTATTTATAATTTTTATGGATTGTCTATTAAAGGTTGAACGTGAGCTGCCTGCATTGGAGGTCTTGCAACCAGATGTTGAGGAGCCTGCCCCTCTGCCGCCCTGCCCAGGGATCGTGGATGAAAAGCTTCAAAGATACGCACCCCTCCCACCCCCCCCCCTGGTACTGAGGACACCACGCGATACTATAGACATGTGAAGTACGCGAAGCACAACAACCGAATGACGTCAACATCGACTGTCCATGCACATGCATGTGAAGGAACTGTACGTAATGGGGATATATGTTCAGCCTGTGGAGAGATCAAGCGACTGCTTCTACGAAAGCACCTTCGGCACGGTATAGCAGAAAGAAGAGAAATTCAGCGCTTCACACCCTTGTCTCGGGTTTCAAAAGCAAGGGTTGCCAATGCTTTGAAGATCACCCGCCTTGAAAAACGCAATGCCTTGCAAGAACTGCTGAAGATCCAAGCCAAGCTGAAAGAAGAACACTTACAGGTATCCGATGCTGCTCACAAACGCCTTTCAGACATTATGGACACTTCTGAAAAGAATTCGTTCATCGAAATGTTCTGGAATGAGCAGAAGAAGGCCTTTGAGAGAAAGGCAGGGGGCATGCGATGGCATCCCATGATGGTGCGATTTGCCATACTACTCCACAGCCAGAGCCCCTCGGCATATCGTTCTCTTCGACAAGTTGGAGTCATCAAACTGCCTGCCGAGTCCACACTCAGGGATTACACTAACATTGTGCATCCAACATCTGGCTTCCAGGTTGAGGTGTTTCTGGAGCTGAAAAAGCTGGCAGAAGATTTGGACTCCAATGAACGATGGGTATGTCTCATGCACGATGAGATATCGATAAAGGCTGACCTCGTATACGATCGACGGAATGGCGACTTGGTTGGTTTCGTCGACAAAGCCCAATGGGAGGACGACAAGGGCGACTCGAACCTGGCAACCCATGCGCTTGTCTTCATGGTAGTGGGTGTGACCTCCAACATAAAAATGAGCATCGGCTACTTCCCGACACGAACTGCCACAGCAGATGAGATGTGGCCCCTGTTCTGGCGAGCAGTCGGCCTGGTGGAGTGTGTTTCAAACCTCAAGGTTAGCCTGTTCTCATAAAGTATATTTAATTTATATTGTAAAATAACATGCTACAGTATATTGTTTTTATGTATGTTGAATTTTGATATTGTTATGTTTTGTTGATTTAAATAAATAAATAAAATAAACTTATATAGCGCCAAATCTAGCTTAAAAACTATTCAGGGCGCTTTACATGTACATGATAACATTTTCTTAAAAGTAATTACCCAAATGTATAACTAAAACAAAATTAACTGTATATTATATAAAAAATGCATAAAGACATGCAGACTAATGCTCTGGTTGGCGTGTAGATGCAAATAAGGTCACGCAAGTACACTGGTCCACGACAGTTGACCGCTCTGTGGATGATTAACATTATTTTGAAACAGACACGTTCCCGGACCGGCAGCCAATGGAGTTCCTTCAGCACAGGCGTGATGTTGGAGTATTTTGGCACGCGCATGATCAGTCTAGCGGATTTACTAAGTATTTTATGTTTTCTATTTCAGGTCATAGCATCTACCAGTGATAAAGCTCAGTTGGGAGCACACGAGACTCCTGTGCCAAAGGTCCGGGGATCGACCCGCGTTCCAGGTGACCGAGTTTGAAAACCGCCCAAGTTAGTGGCAGCTCAACTAACTAAAACAGGCCGAGCGGTCTTGGTCACTGTCTATGGTGACTTGCACCTAAGAGATCCCTTGGGACGATTCGAAAAAGAGTAGAGAGTTCCCGGTCCCGGGCTTCTGTCTGTCATGATTAGCCAATGTGCAAAAATATACGCCGTAAAACCCAATAAACTAATACTATTCTTACATTATAAATTCAGATATTGTAGAAAATTAAAACAATGTAGCTGGGGGATAAATATGCGGTCATGGGCGACCGAGCATTGTAGTTTAATGTATCTCATCTTTTAATCCCAATGCTATTCAAGATATATGATACAATCAGTGGTCCATATGATAGAGCCACTCATTGTAATGGCCTCCACTGAGTGAACAACAGTAGTCAGTAACTAATATTGATTTTTGTTACATTAAATTTTTTTTTAGTTCCTCAGCGACGAGTTCATGGGGTACATCGAGCGATGGAGAGAGTCGACTCGGACCAGAGAGGGCTACACTCTTCAACAGAGAAAGAAGATGTTCCTGACTGACCAGACGTACGAGGGCCTGAAAACTACAGGTTTGAAAAATATATGTATCTGACTAACAGCCGAGATGATAAAATGTCTTCGTGATGTCACATGAACATCTTTTTAACTATTTCATATCTACCTGATTGTAAAGGTTCTATTTTATATGCGAGAATAAATCCAAGTGAGCTATCATATATATTTCATGTTTTCAGTAAATTCGGTTATCGAGGCAACAAAGTATCTGCTCAACAATGGCGTCTCGATGGTCCTGACGAATCGTTTCAATCAGGACCCACTCGAAGAACATTTCGGACGCCACAGATGCCTTTGTGTTCGAGCAGAAAATCCTACTTTGTGGACATACGGGTATGTGCAATGAATCCATGTTGAAATCAATTTATTTAGAAGCATCACAAGCAGTACATCAATGTGCATGTATACACAAACAATTAAAATACACAAACAGATGCATGATGTAACATCCACATTTACTCCATTTCTCAAAGAAACATAATCTAAAACAATCCCACCAACCTGTCCGGTCATCTAAAGTATATTTACATTTATACAAACTAGGTATTGATTCACCACATGTCACAGTCACAACAGAGATACATGTAGCCAGGAAAATGTTATGTTATTATTATGAAATTACACAAGATCATTGACGACACCCCTGCAATATATTATTGCATGTGCAAATTTGTCATGTTATAAACTGGTATAATATATGCACATGCTGGTACCTGTTTACAGGTACCAGGAGAGTAAATTGCGCATGCAGCGCACACTGGCATTGGCAATACTGCCCAGAGGAAATATTCGCAGCAAACGTGCAGCTAACGATGTCATCGTGGATGAAACACCAATGCCAAAAATCAGACGTCGAAAGGTAAGAATTGCATGATATTTACAGTGGTAGAGCGGTATTCCCCAATTACACTGTAGGCTATTAAAAAATTTAACATAACATTGACATGATTCAGGTTTGTTCAAAGGCCCCTTAAACGTTGAAATTAAACATTGGATATATCATTTATTTAGCTAATTTGCTTCTCAAAGCCTTTTCTTTCTTTGAATCACGCTTCTTGTTCCTTACTTTCTCGATGAGACATTTACATTTCTGATGTATTCTAACTTTAAAGTATAATGAGATCATATCTGATAACACATCTCCTTTCAATGAAGTATCTAAATGATGAGTCGCACTGTGGAAACAGTCTTGTACGGTATCATTGCCAACACATTTCTCGATGTATACTGTTGGAGATGCATTCACCACAGAAGATGGAAATAAGAAACGAAAAACATTTTCTAATTCAACAAACATACATTGTCCATCCTTCGACAGGTTGGTGAGCTTGCCCCTGGACTTGGCTGCATTCAAGGTGTTTGTTGCAGGCTCTTCGTCACTCCCCAGGGCAGTGACAACGTCCTTGTACTTGGTATCACTGTGTCTCTTCTTCAACTTGCAGGAAACAAAGCCACCAATGTAGTGAGTGATGTCGGCCTCCTCGGAAGAAATCGGCATGCTCGTCTCGGCAGTGCTCGGAAGTTCAGTGGTGATGGTCTTGCAGAATCCTTCAAACACAGTTGTAGAGATCCACATTGTCAGCTGGTGGTTGCCAGAGAGTGTTGTCAGGTCCTGTACCCCTCCCGCCATTAACTGGATGAATGCGGTTTGTGATGCCTCCCGATTGACACCCCTCAACTTCGACTTGGTACTCACACATGATTCCAAGTGCGAGTGCAGAAGTGCACTAAACTCTGTCACTGCAAATAAATAAATACTGTTAATTGTTTGCTTATTCTTATGTCATTATATGTGTATAGTGATACACAAGCAAATTGTAAAAGAATTTCAAGTATGATCATCATGATAACAGGATAACTTATACATGTAATTATGGTAAAAAACAAGTTCATGACACATCTATAATTGCATGATGTTTTTAATTTGTGCTATAATGATGTACATAATTATATAAGTTCTCAAATTGTATAACTTCCATTTATTTTTGTGAAATATAACTACCACTTGAATCTAGTTTAGCTAGTAAATGTACATTGTCAACAGGTTACTTTATTGCCCTTTGATCAAGAGCTACATTATGGACATGGTACAAGTGTATGGTGGGTTTGTCATCGAACATAATTATAATGTTGGTTTGAAAGAACTTGTGTACTTTAGCATACTCCGAATAGTTACTGGATATGTATGTTCATTGACCCTGGAGAATGAATATAATTGAAGATTTGAAATTGTTTTTTGTGTTGTTGGTGTTTTTATGAAAGTGATGTTAAAAGTCACCTTTCTTTGTGCTGCTGTCCATCTCTTTGGCAGCATCCGCGAAGCAGAAACTCCCCACCTGCTGCAGGACTTCCTTCACTCGAGTTTCACACTCTGCAACCTGAGATTAAATAAAGAAGGAAACCTGGTTCACATAATTTGCCATTTCACTCTATACTCAGTAGTATGCCAACTTAGTAATAATAATAATAATAATTCCGTTGCTTAATATAGCGCTTTTTAGCTAACTAAATATCAATCAAAGCGCTTCACTTTAATACAATGTGTTCACTAAATCTAAAATATAAATTAACTAAATACATAAGGTAAGATAACAATAAATAAGCTAAGATAAATAAGTAAATAAATAAATAACTTAAGATCAATAAAAACGCATTACTATGACGTGTTGACCAAATCTAAAATATAGACTAATTACATACATAAGGTAAGATCAAATTATTAATCTAATTTAAATAAATAAGTAATATAAGAGCAATTTTAGTAATAATAACATCACAGCAACAGGTTATATATCATCACACACACACACACACACACACACACACACACACACACACACACACACACACACACACACACACACACACACACACACACACACACACACAGCACACAGATAATTAATTTGTCATTACATACATGTGTCTCATACTGTAGTAGAATATGTCCATAAGCTTACCGTGTTTGTTCGAACGCTCTGACCAATTGTTGGCCTGTTGACCTCATCGAAAGACTCGCATTCAAGGTCCAGCTCATCCAGGTTTAAGTCCTGAATATGCAGAATAAATGGCCAAGTTAAATATATGCTACTCCTAGTTATTGTGGAGTCACTGAATAAATACCATTGAATCCGTCACATTTTAAGCCCGATTGTATTCAAATCAAGGACTTGGGTCACAACCAATTCATTAACACAACAAAAGCCCCATAGTGTTAGGTCACAACATGAATCATAATGCCCCTTCCCTTTGAACTTATTCTTTTCACAATTTGACACACATAGACCAGGGGCGGACTGGGGGGAACCACAACATTCAGAGTTTAAGACAATCAGGCCCCTTTTCATTGTTGAATTGTCATGTAGACAAGACACAATTATTTTCAGTAGCTGGTGACATTAGTTTAACTTATCACAGATATCCAAAAAATGTGATCAATGTTTTGTTAAAACGACATAGATGTTTGGAGGCATGTTTTGTGCTACGAACAGAAAAGCCCCGAAAATTGGAACTGAAGTTTGACGTCTTCGGCACTTGAATAATATCGGGGTCCACCTCAATTATGTCAGTTTAGGCTAAATTTGATATAACACCAGTGCTCCAGTTCCATCCTTCTACAATATCACATGCATATGTTCCAAAAATTATGGTTCTTAATAACAAATTGAGGACTAACGATAAACCACCATCATAGTTGTCTGCCCCTTAGTGACCGCAGTCACGTGACAGTGATCAAAATCTCAATATACTAAAATCATCAGCTTCGCCTTCGACCCCTTCGTTGAATCAAACAAGGATTTTGGTCACAAAGCTACAGTAAGTCTAAGGTGTAATATTACTTAAACAGAAAATGAGCATAAGAATGTCGACGACGACGGATCTATCGTCATACGTTTAGATACAAATGTAATTACAGGGGTAGAACTACCCACTAGTCCCCTAGTCCGTACACTAGTAAAGATAAGGGCGGACTAGTAAACCTGTCTAATAACTAGTCCGGTTGTCTTGTAAAGATCAGTATGTCATCCACCCCACCCTACAGCAGTCAATCAAGTGTTTGCAGTCACAATGACCCTAACCCACCCACAGGCTGGGGGGAATGTAACTGAATCCCGTGCCAGTGAGCAACTGGCAGCAAGCTACAGCAGCTTCATTTACTGATAAATGACATTTTCTTAGGCATGGCCAGTGGACACCAGCTATGAACTTGTGTGGGCATTATTTGTAAGATTAATGGTTCTTTGCTGTCTACAATTTTCTAGTATGATATTTTTATTTCCATTAATACAGTCATGTAGAGCAGTTTTCATACCACCGTAATGTGAGGTAACTTTCCAGAATGATTATCGAAAATTGATAATGGTAGGGTGGTACTACACAATTGACGTTCTTTTTAATTGCATAGTTTTTTTAATACAGATCATATCTTTACCTTTTCATTAACTACTTTTGATATTTCTGTAATAACTGTATTATTTATTTGTTACCTTTATGAAAAGTGCACTGTTAGTTAACCAGGGTTGCAACATATACTGTTTTTTAGTCTTACATCAAATTGTAACGACTTAAATTTGGGTTGTTTTTATATTTTGGCGGACTAGTAAACCTTTTGGCGGACTAGTAAACTTTTGACTTTACAAGATACAAGATACAAGAAACTTTATTTAACGTCGGTTATATGATAATTGGCAACATTAGCTCATCTGAGCTATTTTCGAGAGTAAAACAATGAGACATAAAACCATAACAAGCATACAGAGTATTTAAAATGACAGCAATCATACAAATAAAATAGGGTAATGAGTACAATATAATAATACATGCATGTATAATATATCTAATATATATATATATATATATATATATATATATATATTTTTTTTTTTT
Source organism: Oasisia sp. SBJ-2009 (assembly GCA_964017155.1). NCBI lineage: Eukaryota > Metazoa > Annelida > Polychaeta > Sabellida > Siboglinidae > Oasisia > Oasisia sp. SBJ-2009. The sequence goes on from OZ024856.1 coordinate 41,579,324, forward strand.
GATACATAAAACTTGCAAAGTATATTGGTTAAAATTGATTGAAATAATATATAATTTAAGACATTTGCATAAATATAAATTAAATTGTAGAGATGTATATTGACTAAACTTATTAAAAATAATAAATACTTTAAAACATTAAAATAAATAGATCTAAAGAATAAATTAAGGAATAACAATATTTTACACATATCCATATATACAATGAAAGTTATATTGATAATATTGGCATGGCGACAAACATGTTAGATATTAGCTGGTTACCTACATATAGAGCAATTGCATGATGGGCCATCCCAGTTCCGGATCAGCCTGCGAAATTCGCCGTAGTTAAATGTTTTTCGCATTTCATTTGGCAGGCTGTTCCAGATCCGGGGCCCATCATGGACAAATGATTTAAGTCCATATTTAGATGTGTTTGCCTTAGGGACAACTGCAGTGTTTTCCTTTCGCATGGAATACTGGGAACATTTTAGAGTGATGAGATTTTGAATAAAACTTGGAGCAATATTATTTACAATTTTTAATACTTCGCATGCCATTTCTTTTATCCGTTTAACGTGGAGGTGTTCGGTGTTAGCGGTCTTTAAAAGGTCATGATGCGTGGATGAATAATCATTGTAAATAAAGCGAAGTGCTCTCTCTTGAATTTTTTCAAGTTTTTTGGTGCTAGATTGGCTACAAAAGTGCCAGATCAAAGGACAGTAGTTGAAGTTTGATGTTATGAATGATTTGAAAATTGCAAGTTTCCCTTGTCGAGTAAGGAGATGACCGAGACGTTTTAAGACCGCTAACTGTCTAGCTGACTTTTTGCAGATGTTCGCGATATGTGTGTTAAAAATGCCGAGAAGGACAACAGAGTTTTCACAGTGAATGGTAGTGTTTTCAAAAGTAAAATTTGTTATGTCCCTTGTTCCCCTCTTGCCGAAGCTAATTGCTTGGAATTTGGATGGGTTAGCCTTCATCTGGTTTATATTGAACCACTGTAATGTAGAATTACAGTCTTGTTGCAAGGTGTGAATGAGAGTGTCATAATTTGAATGAGCATAAGACAGGGTGTTATCATCGGCATAATTGTAGAGAGAGGATTTATCCAAAAAGTGAAAAATATCATTAATAAAAACATTGAAAAGAAGAGGGCCAAGAATAGAGCCTTGGGGTACACCTCTGACGATGTCAGCCCACTCACTGTAGTGAGGTCCTAATTTCACTCGCTGTTTCCTGTTGCTGAGGTAATTTCTAACTAAACTGCAAACTTTACTAGTCCCGCTGTTTAGCAAAATAAATGCCGAAGTTCTACCCCTGTAATTATAATCACAACGTTCTAGGACTAGTCTAGGTGCGACCGGATTCTTCCAACTGTCAAATCCATAGACAATCAGGCCCCTTTTCAGCGGTGAATTGTCATGACTCATGTAATATTTAAAAGAAATATACTATAAGGCCAGGTCTCTCCAAAAAAAAAAACGATGTTAATGCCTGGATTGGGGTTTCGGCCAAGTCATGGGGGGTAGACAGGAAACCTGGCCCCACTGGCACTGACAATGTAAACGTAACGCCTAGATCCTTACCTCGATAAAGGCGTCCAGTCCGTCCATTCTCCGCCTCCGGTTGCCGTCAATAATTCACGCAAAAACGTCTATGATAAATGGTAGCTCTGATAGATGGCTTTATATTCTAAGTACCGACACATTTACATATGAATAGTGGAAAATATGTATCCCTACAGCCAATTCGTGGTTCCCCTTTGTAGATTATGTTCAATACAACTATGAAACGAAGCAAACTGGAAGTAAGCTGCCAACACTCTCGCAAAATCTCGCTGGACACAACCTCTTGTACAAGAATGAATGCGCGAGATTTGAAGTTGGCGGTCCATGGTTTCTACGTCTATGATATGTCCTAGCGAACACTCGGTATACCATCAATGCTTTGCGTTTCGCTGCACATTGATGAGTTCGCATTTATCGCGCATGCGCAGGATCGGTTAGATAACGCTCTGGACATTTTCGCTACACCATGCCAAGCGGTCTACGTCTTTGTCTAGCTTGCAGTGACGACATTTGCCAATTTGTTTTTTACTGTTTATTGCATAGTCATTAGACATTACAATTCAGTACGACAATAATGATTACTGTCTTTATTATTATAAAACGAATCCGAATTGTGCTACATATGCCTATGCATGTACACGGTGTGCATATTTGAACATAAAATATATAAAGGTAAGTAAATTAAAAATGTTAGTATTTTGTATACACACCCGCTGTATATTATCCGATTATATTACATAGGGCCTAAGTAGGTCACACCATCTACGGTAAGTACTTTTCTCTAACCATAACAAATTAATAAAAACCTTCTCACATACACAGGCAGTCACGCACACACACGCACACGCACACGGACACGCACACGCACACGCACACGCACACGCACACGCACACGCACACGCACACACACACACACACACACACACACACACACACACACACACACACACACACTGTTACGTACATTTCAACCTAGGCCATCCCTTTGAATAGGGGCATGCGTTACTAGCATCTTCGCATCGTTTGCAACGTTTTGTCGACGCGGGCGGGCGGGCGGGCGGGCGGGCGGGCGGGCGGGCGGGCGGGCGGGCGGGCGGGCGGGCGGGCGGGCGGGCGGGCGGGCGGGCGGGCGGGCGGGCGGGCGGGCGGGCGGGCAGGCAGGCAGGCAGGCAGACAGAGACAGACCTAAACAAACAAACAAACAAACAAACAAACAAACAAACAAACAAACAAACAAACAAACAAACAAACAAACAAACAAATAAAAACAAATAAACAAACAAACAAACAAACAAACAAACAACAAACAGAGAAGCAGTTAAAAAAAAATATATTCACATTCCTCGGGTGAAAACGAAAGCTGGAACATTGGACATTTCTCTGTTGCTGCGCCAACACTGTGGAAAAAAGTAGTTTTATTACGCCGTCGTCTAAAGGCCTATCTCTTTAATGCTACCTGTCCTACTTGTCTTCCTAGCCCTTTCATCCATCCGTCGACGACTCGCGCGTATTGTTTACAATTACGAGAAGCTTAAACCTTTGGTTTTTGTCGCGCCACTGAGCTTGATCTTCTAGGATTTTGGCCAATAAGAAGTCTTTATTATTATTATTATAAATAGTAATTGGTTTTCGCTGAATTTAATCTCTCTTGCGAAGTTATTTGGTGCGTGCATATTTGTTAAAGTTATGTGACTAATTGTGATAGCGGTTGCTAATTCCGTTTGTTAAATCATATTATCTATTTTATCTATGTTACATTAATTTAATATAGACACATCTTAATTATTATTAAATATCACACCCGATCATAATATCAGGGTGGGTGTCACATTCCACTACACGACATTTGGGAGCCTCCCCAAATACTTTAGATATTCGCAGTCAAAGACTCCGCTTTGTCTTGAAATTATTTTGGCCGACTTTAAAAAGGAAGTTCCACACAAGAAAGACCGCGACTCCCAACTTACACGCTCAGATCCTTTGATCAAATGATTGACTGCGGAATTAATTTAATTTAATTTAATTAGTAAAGGTTGTTGTTTGGGCTATGAGCCTGACTACTCACTTGTCTTCGTGTGTAGCGTCGTCTGTCCCTGTCGGCTGTCTTCGTGAGTTGCGTCGTGTGTCCCTGTCGCCTGTCTTCGTGAGTTGCGTCGTGTGTCCCTGTCGCCTGTCTTCGTGAGTTGCGTCGTGTGTCCCTGTCGGCTGTCTCCTGTTTGATGCCAGCCTTGTGTTGTGTTATGTCCCGCCCGTGAGTGCAACTTATGTAGCCTTCGTCCGACGAGGTGGGGACGTTGGTATTATTGAGACTGATCTCACTACTCGTGCCTACGAGTTACTGCCCGCGGCATTCTGTTCAACAAAACGCCGTGCACCCAAGCCACCTATAGAAATGCATGATCTCAGCGGCCGTGCCTGGTTAGCTAGCAACACATGAGGAGCCCTAGTCACACACACACGGCATGCACCGGATGTTTTTGTAGGTGCATTAGTGTCCAGCATTCGACAACGCTCTATTATTATTAAATGACTAGTCTGTACAGTTATTGTGGTTACAGAGTTAAGCGGTCTTATTCAGCTAGTCGGCTTTTCTCAGAACGTTATCGCCAAGGAGATCTTTCAATGCTGGCACCAAAGGGTGGTCCCTGCAAGGGTGCAAGCTTGTCATTCTCAGTGGTTCTTTTACGTCCCGAATTGAGACTGAACCGATATTAATTTAACGCGATCGCCGAGTCACGATGAGTCACGTCACGACAGTCTCCAATGCTGAATTGCACGTTTTTACCTCAAATATCACGTGCCAACCCTGTCCGTGCATTGAACCCGGAGCGCCGGCGTCCCAGGCGGGTGTGCTAACCACTTCACTACCGCGCGCCATCTGGCTGCATTTCACCTATTTAATATTATTCAGCATCGACTACATGTTTATATTATGTTGTATATAATATAATTTGTTTTATTGATGATGTAGATTTTGTTTACAGAAATGCTGGTGCGAAGCGTGCACTGTTTCAATATATATATATATATATATATATATATATATATATATATATATATATATATATATATATATATATATATATATACACACACACATATATATATATATATATATATATATATATATATTATATATATATATATATATATATATATATATATATATATATATATATATATATATATATATATATATATATATATATATATACTGTCCCCACATAAATATAAACTATCGCGGCCACGATAACAAGGAACGCGCGACAGCACGGCCCTTGGTGCTGGGTTGTTCACCTTACCCCGTGTCGTCACGGTCTGCACTCACTGCCCGTCACGGTCTGCACTCACTGCCCGTCACGGTCTGCACTCACTGCCCGTCACGGTCTGCACACAACCCTCCAACGGAGTCTCATTGACGTCCTTCCACGAATTCTAACAACGCAAGCATCCATGCATATCCTGTAGACACCCGTAAGGTATATTAATGTGTATTTCTTTCGGATGTCGGTCTGTATTTGTTTTTCGACATTGGCTAAGTACTCGAAAGGGTAATGGTTCTTTACAGCAGGGTATATAATATATAGGTCGATCTGATAGTAGAATGCGTCGGTCACTGATCTCCCGTTGACAAACGGGCGGGCGGGCGGGCGGGCGGGCGGGCGGGCGGGCGGGCGGGCGGGCGGGCGGGCGGGCGGGCGGGCGGGCGGGCGGGCGGGAGGGCGGGCGGGCGGGCGGGCGGGCGGGCGGGCGGGCGGGCGGGCGGGACAGACAGAGAAACAAACACTATTTTATAATATAGAAATAAACATGTACGCACGCTAAGAATCAATTAATTAATTAAGAATAACAACAGCAACAATAAATTAATTAAAGTACATATATGAATAATTATGATCACAGGTGTCAACAAGAGCAATCACCGGCTAATTATGGCAGAAATGTCAGGTTAGAGATTGGATTATATGAGAAAGAGATATGAGATTTTCACGTGCTCGTGAATATATTCATCATAATTGGGTTGCACCATTACTCACCCACGTCGCACGAAGCTAAGTGATTCGCGTAAACACAGTTATGTTCTGGCTTGTTACGCAGATAACGCCCAAAAGAACATTGATTTACAAGACAACAATAGCAGATAAATTACTTACGGAAAATTGTCATGTTTTGATACAGCACATCTAAAATATATAAACAAATTATAAGCTTATAAAAACATCCGCTTACTGCATTTCCTAACCCACATCGCCGACCCTGCACACAACTGCCACCTACAGGACCCTCTGACAACGAGGGTGTTCATGTTCTCCTCGTCAATCCGTAGAGTCTGTTTCAGGTGCTGCTTCGATGAGCTGCCCGCCTTGACGAGGGCCTCTCTCTCAGACACACTGAAACAGGCACCTCATCCACATCCATATGTTCTTGGGACAGTATAATCTTTATTTTATATGGCGCATTTATCCTTAACTTCCTCAGCGCTTTACATCTTATTTCATTAAAACTACACTATAACAAGTAATTTTTTTTATAAATATAAATAATTCAAATAAATAAATACAAAGAATACAAATTAAATACAAAATGTTGTGTAAACATCAGAGGATTGTAAATAAAACAATTGTCATGGTAAATAAAGTGCTTTAAATGTTCTTTCGGTGTTAACCGGATAACAATATGAATAAATTATTATTATAAATAATAATAATAATAATAAATACATAAACATGTCTCAACGGTCATTAATCGGTGTAGGTCGAAATAAATAGGTGAGGTTTTAATGCAGTCATGGACGATTTTATGGTGGTTTTGGACGTCACAATTGTTGGTAGCGCATTCCATATGATCAAGGGTGTAGCCTGCCGATGTTCTTGGCAGAAGTGCCGAACAGGAGCGAGTTGCATTGCTACATGGCTAGGAGACTAAGTATAGTGTCCGACAACAGATGGGACTGCCTCCTAAATACATCTAAGTGAAACTATTCTCGTATTCTCTTATTATATCATACTTCTACAATAGGAGACGACTTCCTACAGGGTCTATCCTGGCCCAGCACCCACACTATTAACACACAACCCCAACCACGGAATGCAAGGTTAGCTGTATGAACCAAATACAAGATACCATATACAAGAGGGGGCGGGGTTGGAGCATAGGAGTGGCACGCACCAAATGCTTCAGAGTGCCACGCAGCAAACCGTACATAGTACCACGCACCAAACCCAGGCAAACCGTTGACGACGTGACTGCATTTAAATAATAAAATGCCTTTTTAAAAGTCATGGTTGAAATTCTTGAGTTAAATTATTGATTAAAATAATACGAAAAAGGAAGATTGAGTTTAGCAGTGCAACGACCAGTAGCGAATCGCCACGGCAGAAGCGGCAGGAAGCCGAGGGAAACAAACCGGAAGTGACGTAACTGCTACCACACGCCATTTCCGCCCATGTCTTGCGGCGCCACGGGAACCGATTGGAAACTGAACATCTCTCTCGATTAACCTGGAATACGACTGTGAGGTGCATCACAGGGAAAGGCAAGGTACTTGTCTCGGTTCATGTTACTACTGATGTGTTAGGTCGACATAAACAAAGATAATAATAATGATAATAATAACATGAACATTTATACAGCGCCCGTATCCTCTCAATATACATTTCTCTCAGGTGCTTTCCTGCATACATTAAATAAAACTATAAGAATACATATTATTAGAAATAAATAAATAGTGTAAAAGTGCTGATTCAGAAATACACGTGTAGTAAATAAATAAACACGTAACATTTAAATTAATAGTACACATATGAATACAATATCACAGATAAAAAGTAATGTTAGAATGTCAATATCATTAAAAACAGTTGGACACCTCGGCCAGTTGAAAGTAATTTCGTTCAAATGTTGTACATCGACGCCCCGAGAATACCACACAGGTACATTTGATAGTATTATGGAACTTGTTAGTATTATGTAACGTATCAGGCCAATTCTGCTACGTTGTTAAGCGCAAATACACGAACTTCAAAGCATAAATAGGCATTTAAATTAAGATAACTATCATAATGCTTGTCTTCAGCCAGTGACGTAGAAATCCGAGCTTAGGCACCATTATGTTTCCGCTGTCTCACACCATGACGTCGCAATTTTAAGACGGGTGCATTTGAATTTGTTTGCCGTCGTAATAGTCGAGTGGCCTCCTTAATATGTACTGTATGGAACCTAGAAATGGTTCGTCGGGTAATGTGTTTTTGCTGAATCGTGTAGTTTATGGATACCTTAACTGAAATCCGTGGGATGGCAATGCGTCATCCAGACAAGCCAAGCTCAAGATGGCTACCGTGAATCTTGGAAATTAGAAAATGTGTTACATTTTTGCACTACGGGATGGTAGGGACATGATTTTAGTGTCAATACACACGCTTTTGCATGCTTTGGCATGCGTACCGACTCTAAAATCAAATTTCCTAGTCTCTCTTCAAAAAAATTGGCCTGCAAATTTCTATGAAGACTTTCAGGATCTGTGGGAAAATCTATCAACTAATCATTCAGAACTTTATATTCATGGTGATTTTAATCTTCATTTCGACATACATTCTTCACTTACTACTATGATTGTTGATATTCTAACATTTTCTGATTTCGAACAACATGTAACTTTTCGACAGAGCCTATATATATATGACCATTGGCTTGACCTCTTGATAACCCGCTCAACTTGTAATACTATCCAAACATCAACTGTCTGAGGTGTGTTATCAGATCATCAGTCCAAGTTTCACAGATCACTGGAGACAGTCGTTAGAACACGCTTTCCAAGCGTCTCGACCTGGTCTTGTCGAAAACCCACGTTGTGGTCTTCGAAAATAGACCGGTAACGCTGTGCGTTATATTTAGGCTACACATTGGCATAGCTTTCTTGATTGATTTGGCTTGTTTGTGCCGCTGTAATTTCGTTTCTTCGAGATGATTTCGCATCCTAGTCTCGAAAATGTTAGGCTTCGGTGGCTTCGCGTTGGGTTTGCGCTCTTGCGCACTTTAACCCCAAAATAACCCAAATGTACACATTTTGATCGTCGTCAGTGCAAACACGGCATATTATGTCATTGATTGTGTCCGTAAGCGAGAATTTTCTAACTCCCTGTTTGGAACAAGAACGCGATTTTAAAGTCAAAGCATGTCCACACCACTGCATTGCAATATGCTAGAACACTTACAATTTTTGAACGCATCTCCACCCATCGACACCTAAAGTTAAAGAAACATTCTACGTACAGTAGTTAGATCAAAACTTGAATCCGGAACTGTAGGTTGGAATCCATATAAACAAAATAACATTGCTACCCTTACAAATCAAAGGAAAAGGAGCCAGATTGACATTAAATGACCACTGCCGCAGAAAAAGTGTAACAGGACCAATAAAGACACTTCATGACATTGGGACTGTTACATTACTACGGATGTGGCTATTTGCTATCCTCAATGTACAAATGCATATAAATGCCTGATGCCAATTTTGTCAATTTTTTTTTTAATATAACTGAATCTAATCGAATATAATCAACTTAACAACCCTAAGCCTATCATAAAACTAAACCTAAACTTAAATATGCCTAAACTTCTAAAGGCATTTGGACGTGGTCGTGGAGGGGTAGCAAATACGAAATAGCCTTCGGCTTCGGCATCGCCGCATCGGTAAATGAATCGATAATCTACACAATTAGTACAGTTTGGCAAAAACGCATTTATTATTTGTCGAAAAATGCCTAAAAATACGTCCAACCGACCATTAATTTTTCAGCAGCGCGCGTCTTTTTGCGCCCTGTTCGAAGTATTAAAAATCAATCTTATACAAGACGCCGCTATATTATCGAGGAAACTATTTCCGTGACACATACGGCATAACCTTTCAACGGGTGCGTCGCTGTTGACATTATTTTCAGTTTACAAGATCGCACAAAATGCCAAAACCTTATCAGAAATTCTGTCGTCGAATATAGTATATGAAGGTCAGCAGTACGCGTTTCAGTTAAATAGATCCTAAGCTTCGAATTTCAATATGTGGAACGTCTTAGAAATACACGAACGATCGAACAATGCTGTGCGCCATCATCATGTCATCATGTATAGACTAATTATAAAGTATAGACATAGTGGACTATGGCTGTGCCATGTTTGGCAACAATTCGGTGCTAGTGTAAAAGCCTGACCTACCCCAATGTTGGCTACAATTCATACTTCATTGCGTTCTTTCAACCATACCCAGGTATATTTACGTTTTACAATTTTTGCGTCTTACTATGACTTAGTCTTAGTGCAATAATATGGTCACGAAAGACGGTCTGGTGGCATTCATGTGGGCGAGCGTTCGTTTCAAAATGATTATTTCATATGCAATATTTCATTTCAAAAACTGTGTATAGTATAAATATACTTAGACTGATTTCGAATGATTGAAGGAAAGCAACGCAGTAAGATACAGTGGCGTAGCCAGGAATTTGCACTGGAGGGAGCCGTCCGATAGCGGCTAGGGTAAGGGCACGGAAATTGGACCACCTAAAAAGGCTAAAGATTATATCAAATAATGTCCATCCTGATAAAGATAACAAATAATTTATTGTAGCGTTCGATGCCCATTAATGTGCTGCGCAATTAAAGACATGAAACTGCAATAATTTCAGAGTTATTTAGAAAATAGAAATAGGTCCAGTTAAAATAACTAGTACCTACAATTGGACTAATTGCACTCTTATATTGGACCAGCAGTACCATGGTAGGGCCTACTATAATTATACCAGTTGGTCTAATTATACTACCATGGAATCAGTGTTTAAATAAACACTGATTCCATGGTACTATAATACCATACATCAGTGGTTCGTACATGTAGCTGTTGACAGTTATACTTTATAGACGAGGCAGTGGAAGTCACACTGCGTTCAATTGTCATTGATGCGACACCACTTCGAGGTTTTGCAAGTGCTGATCAATTACTTCTATTCATAATTTGTTTGACATAATGCCCAATTATAAAATAGATGTTCAACTGTTTGTTAATTGGTAGTTTGATTCTAACACCTTCTGTATTGATAATAGCAATTTACTTCTAACAGTTAAACATTGATGTGTTGTATTACATTCCTTACAACAACAGGACCTCTTGCATCAATAACATCATGCATGTATAGATTATTAAAACGACGGTATACACCATACCCCGAATGTCTTATTCCACCATTTGCATCATCCATAGAAACACTTGTTTTGTCACTCTAGATGTATTCATAATATTATTAATTAAACGATACCAGAGCCTTGTAATTAAGCAATAGCCATTGTTAGTGAAACGTTATTTTCTATCCCATTTCACCATGTACTGCTGCTGATGGGGTATATTTACTCACACCTCGTAAGAATCAACATGTCCTGTTATGTATGCTATTTATGACAGAATATTCGTTTGTACCCCATCGACGCCTATATTGGTCAGCCTTCCCGACCCTGCTGTGCCACTCCCTCCTCCCTTCAGTGTTCAAGAGCACGAGGTGAGTAAGCTATTGAAGCAGCAGAGCAGCTGGAAGGCAGCTGGTCCTGAAAAAGTTTCCACATCCACATTGAAACACTGCGCTAATGAATGTGGAAATCTGTATTCATGGACCTTTTTAATGCCTCTCTCCATCAGCACACTGTTCCTCTGTGTTTTAAGCCAATTAAGGCAACGACTGTAATTCCTGTACCGAAGCAGACCAAGGTAAAAGCGCTGAACGACTACTGCCCTGTGGCTCTAACGTCAGTGGTGGTGAAGGTGTTGGAGGGACTGACAGTCCTTATTACGCATCTGAAGTCTGTCACCAACTCCAATATGTATCAACTCCAGTTCGCCTACAGGGACAACCGATACACTGATGATGCTGGTGCTTTGGCCCTGCAGTTTGTTATGCAGCACTTGGAGTTTCCGAACATATATGCACGCGTCCTGTTCGTAGATTTACAGTTCCGTGTTCAACACGGTCATGCCACAGAAACTGTTTTGGCAAGTTGCATATGCTATCACTAGATGCATCGATGTGTTAGTGGATTCTTGACTTTCTTCTGCAACGACCACAGGTTGTCAAAATGAATGATATTGTGTCCAGCACGTACTCATCCATACAACTGGTAAAGTTCGCAGATGACACCACATTAGAAGGGCTGTGACCAGTTGCACCTAAGTTCAAATCCCGCATAAATTACGGTAAGTATGACACATTGTCATAAGAGGTGGTTGTATGACACCCACCCAGCTGAATTATCTCTAGATTTGGGGGCAGCTTCCGAGACAGCCCTGAGCAGCCCCTGGGTGTCACCTAGCACTGCTGTTGGGGGCTCGGTCTACTAATGGTCAAGATAGTTCATGACTTACATTGGCCTAGAGTATACCTCCTGTATATGTATGATTAACTTCAGCTGTGAAAGAAGAGATTATATTCATCCATAAATCTATAATTATTAAAATATTCTGTGAGAATCACCATTGTTGTAGCAAGATATATATGCACTACTATGTAGAACGTACAATAAAAAGGTAAACCAACATTTTTGGATTGGAGCAAACCTTGTTTGGCAAAGACCTCTCAGGAGTGATAGTCATACCAAACATATCTACCAAAACAAATTAAAATCATAAACAATTTAAGGTGACGTTATTGCTAGAAGATTGCTATATATATATATATATATATATATATATATATATATATATATAGAGCAATCTTCTAGTAATAATAATTAGCTACATAATTGTCTAAATATTAAAAAAAGTTGCATTGTATTTTACAATTACTTAGTGTATAGTCTTTTGAAATTGTAAAGCAATATTATATTTACCATGATATATACATTATTTAATAATAAAATTATGACCCCCATGAGAGTGCCCCATGTACATGTTATAATGTATGTACGCATCTATGTGTATAATAGTCCTGGATATATAACGCTTTAGAAATGCTGGTTAAAATAATGATAATAATATCAACAAACATATATTTAATTGATGGTATATTATAAACATAGGCTGAATTGGGCGTAATTTGACTGCCTAAGTTGTGAGCCTGTCATGCAACGGTACGTATATCCGTGCACTTCAATTCAGTTGATAAATCGTTTATAAACATTGAACACGATAGAGATAGAACACATCCCTGTTTAAGACTGCAGTTAACACTGAATCAGTCAGACTTTAAGTTTGTTGACCATAACACAGTATTTGTAATCGATATTATAATTGTGAGGATTTCAGGGCCTCACTCATTTTCCCTTGTAGGCCTATGTCAAAGTTCAACAGTTGTTTCCGAAGGCAATATCTATTGATACGTTAGTAAGCTTTACTAAAATCAGCGAATCAGGCAAACGTCTGATGTCGGTATTTGTTTCTACTGTTGATGATTATGTTTTGTAATGGTAGATATGTGGTCCAGACAATTGCGACCTGGTCTAAACCCATTTTGCTCATCACACAATAGGTTGTTGCCCTCAACCCATGATATAAGACGATCTTTTAAAAAAGAACAGTATAGTTTACATATACATGCGAACTAAGCTTAATTTGCCCATCGTTCAGTGGCAATCGTGGATCAGACGCAAACACTTGGGTATCGGGCTTCATGCTTCAGGAACCATGCTGTTATCAAAACACATTGATTAAATAGTTCATAGAGGAAGTCGATGGCATTATCATTGCACAGCGTTTCGACTGTAATACTGTCACCACACAAAGCTTTATGTTTCTTGGCCTTGTTTATGGCCAGGCGAATGTCCACTTTCTATCAAGATAATCATTGTGAACCAGGGAGTCTGTTTCTACCAGCAATTGATAGTCAACTGTTCATTTGTAATGGACAGGGTTCAGTAAAGTGTGAACGTCAGTTCTCCACTTACGTAATATCACACCTTGATCTGTAGACGTGGACCCATCCTCCAGTAACCCTTCCATGGGTAAGAACTTATAGTGTGGGTGCGTTCTTGTTTTATTCCGTATTTTCAAACTGTTTAAAGAAGGCATTTGGGTCGTTCGACGGCAGAGTAAGTAGGTGTTCTTGTTGCTGACGCTAGAATTTGCGTTTGGCAGCTTGCATGTGTCTATCAAATTGTTTCTGGGCTACCTTATTTCCGTTTTAAGGTACGCTTGTTTTCGCTAACCTTAACGCGACATGATCAGTTCATGGCTTTTAATTTTGTATTGCAAAATAATGTTATACGGCACAAATTATACCTATTTTAGCGTACTGGCCGCCCAAAGATGTTGTCATGTCTCATTTTGGTTTTTGAAATATACATTGTAAGGAGGCGCTTACTCACTGTATACATCGACCACGAAGCGTTTTCGCAACCGTTGTAGGCGTAGCTAAAAACCCAGAAGGAAATGCGTGATCACGTGATGCAGTATAACGTGAACACAACTTGACGGGTTGCACGTGCTGCCGTGTCGTTTATTTATTGTCATTCGTAATGGAGGCGGGTAATACGAAGTTTCGTCCGGTACCCAAGGTGCTCTCGTCCGCGGCACAGAAAGCAGAAAAGGACCGTGACAAATGTAGGACAACCACACGTGTTGTTTTAGAAGATCAGAAAGCACGATGGGTTCGCCTAAAGGTGGCAATGAAAGTGAAATCAGACCATAAATTGGCGGAGGTACTGCTTGACTCGTACATTTATCAACTTCCTTTAGAGTAGTCAGTCTAGTGCCTATACTACAGTATTATTAGGAGGCTTGACCCGTTGTCGTGCTTTTTAGTTACAAGTGCACATGACGTTGTAAAAGTTATACATTCAATTACATGTAGAGGTAACGTTTGATACATTTTCGTTGATAATTTTGCCTTATGGCAATTGTTGTTTGTATGACAGTTATTACTAAAATGTTGACTTTTGTTGCAATGAATACATTCATTTTTCCCAATTACATACATGTCAACTGTATTATAAAACAGTTTGTTTTTATCAGTTTTACATAACATAATTGTTTTTATCAATTGATATGATTTGTTAATGGTGTATGGTGCAGGTGTGTTTTGATAACTTACATTAAAAGTATAACAAACAAAATGTTACATTTGGATTTACCATATGAACCCGAAGGAGAATAATAGAAAACATTGTTTAAGTAATAACACTATATAACATTTTATCTTGTTTTTATTTCCTTGTATGAAGTCAATTTGTATGTGTGAATGCAATTTTTATGTGTTTTTTCCACGGGCCTTACATTTGTTATAAAAACATTTGTAGTAATATGTTTTATGCATACCATAAGACAATACAAGTGACATCCTATTATTAGACAATCTTAATAGCCACTAACAACTAATTAACTAACTGCCACACCCGAGCCAGGTGCACGGCTCCCAGTTGGTAAAGGTCAAAGGGTGGGTGTCACTCCAAATATGTGGGTGTCACTCCACATGTAAGGATATAACATAACAATAAAGACAACAATTTATCTTAGTATCCCAGTTTGTGTTGTTATTTCCATTTAGTCTATATAACTAATTTAGTTTTATGCCTATATGGTAGAACATTTATTTCTTCAATAACTTATGCTTTTTACCTCCTGCCTAACTAGTTATACCACTTTGCTTTTACAAGATAAACAGTGTTACTACGAACGCCATGATGTATTGCGAGCGTCATACATAGCTCCGCCCCCGTCGGGTCACGACCCCGCTCTTCCGAATTTTGAGTGACAACGCGTCGGGATGTTTATAAACACCTGACGATTAACATTACGAAGTCAGTTCTGCTTCGTTAAGCCTTTTATTAGTTGTCAGAACGCTGCAATAGTTATAACTTATACTAATTAACATAATTTTGCAATAAAAATAAAAAGTCACGAACATGTTGGTTTAATCCACAATTGTTCACTCACTGTGAGGTTATTCCATAGCAGTCGCGTAGTTAGGATTTTGCATTGGAGGGGGGCATCCGTCATCCAAGCAAATGTATGTATGTATGTATGTATGTATGTATGTATGTATGTATGTATGTATGTATGTATGTATGTATGTATGTATGTATGTATGTATGTATGTATGTATGTATATATGTATGTGTGTATGTATGTATGTGCATATATGAATATATATATATATATATATATATATATATATATATATATATATATATATATATATATATATATAGCATGTTCAACAAAAACACCAATCCGTCCAAATCCGTCAGAAACGGTCAAACTAGGAAACTAAGAGACAAAAAACATAATACTAAAGAGACATGATCCCTACACAATTTCCACCTAAAACCGGCCACCACATTCCTCACTCTACAACTCCTAAATATCTAGACAAGGAACATGACAAATACCAATCCATATACAGTTACTCTAATGAAACAATAATTAAACATTCCTATTAACTCGGACGATGATGAGCTGGCATTAAACCAGTAACTTCACAATGTGTAACGTTGCTAATTATAAAAAATTATAAATTCATGGTAGGTAGTTCCAACTATCCAGAGGATAATTGATTATATAAACTGTTCTAGTCAAAATGTATGTGCAACTTGACCTTAGTCTAGTAACCGGGCAACATTTATTTTTCGTTCTTCTGTTGATGTACTAATAGCCATTAGTAAGATATTGTAGTTTCTGGCATAACAATTAAAATGACAACCTACAGCCGCCAAATGTCTTTTGACATATCTTATATACATAAATACACATTATATTATAATATAAAATCACTTACATTACTGAAACAAATACAATTTATCAGTGTGGGCTGCGCACAGTTCTCTGTGATTACCATAACATCAGTATTGTGTCGTGGCGTCGATGTTGAGCAGTGTAGGGAAAGATTTAGGGTTAGGGCTTAGGCTAAGTTTAGGGTTAGTTTATGTATATGAATATAAACTATGTGAGAAGTTTGGCTGCTGTAATTTTTTCATGGTTAGGTGAGAAAGTCAAAGTTCACCGTCATTAGTCACCATGCCTTTTGTTACTGAGAATGACGAAATGTTGTTGGTCCTCGCGTCCCTACCCTACCAATATTCCGAGACTAGGCCGTCATTCCAAAGCTTAGATAGTTCGTCTGTCCACCACTGTTTCTTGATCCGTCTGCGATTATTACTTACCATTGAGTGGTTTGCATAGACCACGTTTTGAAGTTTATCTTCCATCCACATATTGCGATGATGTTCTGTTTTCTTTTTGTCACCAGGCAGGCTCAGATGCTTAGAGAAGACAGATACACCAGACAGTCTGGGGTCGTCAACTTCTGCATCATCACCGACCGGCGAGGTCCAATGTCGTGAGAACTGGCGAAGCAGTGAGTGAAGCTTTGTTTTGACTGGGTACACTCATTTGGTGTATTATAAGGTGGTTCGAATGTATAATAGTAAGTAGTAAGACAGTTTATTACCAAGTTACATTAAAATGCGCAAGGAATAGTACACACCTTCCATGTAGACATCGCGGTAAAATAGTAGAAGCTGTCAGCCAATCCAGCTTCTCGTCATGTACACTACACGCGAATCATTGCCGCTCCCCGCCAGCGTCGCTCCCTGAACATAACCTAGAAATGGAGGGAGCCGTACACCCACTCGTGGCGCCGCCCAACGAGTGAGCGAGGGAGCGACCGAATGACAAACGCATCCACAGATAGTCTCGCATAACCGACTGTCGGTTGGCTGCGGAACTACGCCGAGAAAACAGTCTGGTTACTTACTCGGCTTTTGTTTGTTTATCCGCGTGATCTATAAATCTATGGAGCGCTGTGGCTCAGGGGTAGAGCTTCGGACTCTCGACTACGAGAACCCGGGTTCGAATCCTAGCTGCGGTGTTAAAACCTTGGGCAAGATTTTTCACTCTACATTGCTTCAGTTCACTCAGCTGAATAAAATGAGTACCTGGCTATAGACAGTGGTTGATATGTGTACGATCAGCCTTCGCGCATTAATTGTAGCATATGGCTGGATGCTTCCCAGAGAAGCCGAGATGGCGTATGAGTGAACAGGTCTGTCAGGGAAGTAAAGTGTAAAAGCGCTTTGAGCGGTCCTGAGGACTGGATACTGCGCTATATAAGAACTTGCCTTTATCTATACAATGCTGCCACCTCACGGACACCGCCATAATTTATATTTTTTTTTATAAATAACAGCAAATTTGCATTTCTATTTATTTTGTGTTAATATAAGTTGAATTTTGAATAGTTTTTATAATACAGCATGATTTGATAAAAAGGTATCCTTATTTAATTTGTATGCTATCCGTGTGGGGCTAGGCAATGCTGCTACCTCACGGATACTCGTTAATCCTGCCGTAATTCTTATTTTATGAACAACGGTAGATTTGAATTTTTACTTACTTTTGTGTTAATATAAGTTCAATGTTGAATACTTTTCATATGATACCATTCTCTTGTATAACTTTATCGTCATTTTAATTTTGATTTCATAGTTGGCCTGAGAGCCAATCAGCGTCTCTATCCTAATATGGAGTAAGGCCTCCCTGGCGGGTCGAAAATGCAGACCCATCGTTTCCTAAGGCGGGTGTGAGGGGTTTAAATTGCTGCCACCTCACGGAGCCTGGGTAACCGGACGAGTTAGGAGCCGAGTGTTGGGCTCTGCTCGCCTGGCTGGTTTGGTGGCTCGATAAAACGACAGTTGCGTGTTTCGTAGGGCATCCTTGTTAAGCCTGACCATCGAAGACTGCGTAGAATATATTGCTCTAATATGTTCGGCAGTTGCTGCGTTCCGTTCTCAAAGAAGCGAGAAACGGAAACCAGGTCTGACTGCGCACGGCGGCGGCGAGTCGGTCTGGCAGCAGACACGCAATTTGTCGTGAAACTAAGTGGCGACTGTCGAGGCAAATGGCTCAATATTCGCTTCGGCGTTGACGTGGTTCGGTGTATATCGATGAGGGAGCGATTTGTTGCGGTGGCCGTCGACTTAGTAAATTGCCATACGTTGGCGATGGGCCATAGGTCACGCTGGTGCCTATCCCAATACCGTACATACACTACCAAGAGACGTGGTCGTCTAGTCCGTACTCCAATACCGTATATACATGACTGAGAGACACATCGTCATATTTTAAGCGACAGTTTCTTTGAGATTTTATACATTTACGGAAAAATCGTCCAGAAACAGAATCTCATGGAAAATGTCACAGAATGGCAAAAAGGCGCATAACTAACGTGTTCAGTAAATGAACCTTAAGCTACGGTGGCAGTAGAGTGCCAACACTTGAACGGAACTTCTGTCGTTGAGTGTATGTGGTATTGCGAAGTTCAGTAGTACGAATGTTAAATTAGATACTGCCCAAACCTATATTTGCATAGGCATAGGTGGAAAGCTTGACACATTGACAACTCATCGAAGGATGGTATGCGACATATACAGTGGACTCTGAATGAGAACAAGAATATACATTTCGTGCCATTTCCGACAAGAATTAGGCACTTGTGTAACCCGCAAACCCACATCAATTGCTACTATATTAAAAAAGTCATTACTAAAGGCGCTGGTATTGTAGTGGTTAGCACATCCAACTGGCAAGCCGACTGCTCAGGTTTAATACGCGCGGACACAGCAGGCCTGGCATTTTTGGTATAACAATCAATGGGCATCGACTAACATTGTTGAATATAATCGGTGCTATACACCACGCACATTGACATGCATCGTACATAAAAAGTACCCGAATGTCGCACAGACCGCTGCACGATAATAAAACTGTAGTCCTATGTGTGTACCATATTATAAAGTACGCCAGCGCAAGTGCAGACATAGAAAAGAAGGAGAAGAAGATGAAAGAAAGCCCCCCCGTTTGCCTAGATCAAAGGCGCCGCCATCTTGAAATCTGACGCCGCCAGAAACGAAAATGGCGCGTCTGCCGTATTGTCGTGACGTCACTGTATTGTTGTGGCGCGTCTTCCGGTTTGCCCCCATTACTGTAGCGCGCAGCCGAATGCTGGCGAGATATGCCAATTTCTTTAGTGTAATTTCCACCGCATCGTTGTGTGATTTGCGCCATTGACGCCGGTGGGGTGAAGGAATGTGGGCATGTGGTAGAATTGAGCCTGCTGGTTTCAATTTTGTTAGAGACCTGCCCATTGTAACGCTCTTTTATTGTTTTTTTCTCAGGTGTCTGTGCCCGGTGAAGATACAGCGACACATGGTCGACGACTTCTGGCAGCATTACTGACCGACCAGGCCTGATGATGTGAAGACTGACGACGGGGAACAGTCATTCGACAGTGGGTGAAGCCTTGTTTTTATCGAGTTATTGTATTCATATAACGTGTTGAGGTAGATGATAATGTAGGCCGATCACCGGGAGAATTAAATATAGCTTGATATATACATTATGTATAATAACAACTGCGAGTGGACATTACTTTTAATGTTACAGTTGTCACAAAGGCGAGAAAACAAACGAAACGTTTTACTTAGACGAGTGATCTAGCTAGTTTTCACACTATGCGATTGATCAGAACTGATATAAAAAGAAGAAGGTTTAGACTTCGAATGGTTTCATCGTAACCACTCCAGGTAGTGCTTTTTGGGTCTAGTGATGTCTGTCAGTTGTATGCATTTCATCGAATGTGCTCTGCTTGTATTAAGAAGTAAATTGGCTGGATCAAGTGCAAAACATACAACTATGCCAGTACTAGGTGCACAATGACACATCACCTTGTGAGCGAGCTTTTGTTGTACACAGACAGACAACTTGGCTACATTAATTATTATATTCCAAAATAAGAAATGTCAAAATATGATGCTAAAATAAGGCCCATTAAACGAAACTTGTATAAGGGGCCGAGATCGCACCGCGGAAACTATCTTAACATTGGTATGCATAAGCACCATTCGCGCGAATGTCCCACACATTCTCGCACGCAAACATACACCCACTCAATACAGTTGGTTCTTTGCCCGTCATTACACCAATCACAACACACTGATCTCGACTGGAAACAGTGTGCCTAGGAAGCAGCATGCAAAGGCAAAGGCAAAGGCAACTGTAGGCCAGGCGCTTTGTTGTTGTGTAAATCACGAGTACACAAGTAGGAACACAATTGATTTGTCTTCCTTCTGAAACAAGTGTGGAGGTCATTCGATGTTTTGAGACCAATATTGATTGCAATCACACATTACTCGGCACGCATATTTGTATCTAGGTAGTGGGGGAGACCGGCTTCATATCTTGAGACATTGCCATGGAATCAATAGCACATGTTGCTACAGTGATACATGCCAACAGGCCAGGGCTTTGGCCATGCCATGAGCGGTATGCCGGCAAACAGGTAACAGCAAAAGCTAGACATAACAGTCATGACGAAGTGCCATACGAAAACACAAAAGTTCTTCCAAACTACTCAGGCAACTACGAGATGATATACTAGACTTGCGTGGGGTGCACCACTTCTCTCGCGTCGTGTTATGAGAGGGTTTTGTCGCTCATACTTCGGAATCAAATCGGACGACCTCGAACGAAATAGCAGACATTTGGCAAGTTCAATATGAAAACGAAAGCACAAAGCAACTAACAGTCAATGGTCGCATCATATAATCATTGGTATTGAGCTACACAAACAGTACGCCCTACAAATAGCATCACATTGCAGAGTAATGTAGTTTATGCGAACGAACGTCTTGTATCACCCCGCCTCACACATTTCGACGACGTGTATTTTCTTTAACAACAGGTAGGCCTAGAGTTTTTCTTTCATTGCGTTGCGTACAAGTATTTTGTGTATTCACAAACAGTTTCGAATGGCATGTAATGCTTCAGATATATATTTGCGCAGCCTGCATACAGCACTCGTGGCATCGCCGTTAAGACGTTTTAGAGTTCCACATCGACGAGAGTAGTCCGTACTCCAATCAATACCGTATATAGACGACTGAGGGGTGTATAGCCACATTTCAAGCGACAGTTTCTCTGAGAATAGAGTGCCAACACTTGAACGGAACTTCTGTCGTTGAGTGTATGTGGTATTGCGAAGTTCAGTAGTACGAATGTTAAATTAGATACTGCCCAAACCTATATTTGCATAGGCATAGGTGGAAAGCTTGACACATTGACAACTCATCGAAGGATGGTATGCGACATATACAGTGGACTCTGAATGAGAACAAGAATATACATTTCGTGCCATTTCCGACAAGAATTAGGCACTTGTGTAACCCGCAAACCCACATCAATTGCTACTATATTAAAAAAGTCATTACTAAAGGCGCTGGTATTGTAGTGGTTAGCACATCCAACTGGCAAGCCGACTGCTCAGGTTTAATACGCGCGGACACAGCAGGCCTGGCATTTTTGGTATAACAATCAATGGGCATCGACTAACATTGTTGAATATAATCGGTGCTATACACCACGCACATTGACATGCATCGTACATAAAAAGTACCCGAATGTCGCACAGACCGCTGCACGATAATAAAACTGTAGTCCTATGTGTGTACCATATTATAAAGTACGCCAGCGCAAGTGCAGACATAGAAAAGAAGGAGAAGAAGATGAAAGAAAGCCCCCCCGTTTGCCTAGATCAAAGGCGCCGCCATCTTGAAATCTGACGCCGCCAGAAACGAAAATGGCGCGTCTGCCGTATTGTCGTGACGTCACTGTATTGTTGTGGCGCGTCTTCCGGTTTGCCCCCATTACTGTAGCGCGCAGCCGAATGCTGGCGAGATATGCCAATTTCTTTAGTGTAATTTCCACCGCATCGTTGTGTGATTTGCGCCATTGACGCCGGTGGGGTGAAGGAATGTGGGCATGTGGTAGAATTGAGCCTGCTGGTTTCAATTTTGTTAGAGACCTGCCCATTGTAACGCTCTTTTATTGTTTTTTTCTCAGGTGTCTGTGCCCGGTGAAGATACAGCGACACATGGTCGACGACTTCTGGCAGCATTACTGACCGACCAGGCCTGATGATGTGAAGACTGACGACGGGGAACAGTCATTCGACAGTGGGTGAAGCCTTGTTTTTATCGAGTTATTGTATTCATATAACGTGTTGAGGTAGATGATAATGTAGGCCGATCACCGGGAGAATTAAATATAGCTTGATATATACATTATGTATAATAACAACTGCGAGTGGACATTACTTTTAATGTTACAGTTGTCACAAAGGCGAGAAAACAAACGAAACGTTTTACTTAGACGAGTGATCTAGCTAGTTTTCACACTATGCGATTGATCAGAACTGATATAAAAAGAAGAAGGTTTAGACTTCGAATGGTTTCATCGTAACCACTCCAGGTAGTGCTTTTTGGGTCTAGTGATGTCTGTCAGTTGTATGCATTTCATCGAATGTGCTCTGCTTGTATTAAGAAGTAAATTGGCTGGATCAAGTGCAAAACATACAACTATGCCAGTACTAGGTGCACAATGACACATCACCTTGTGAGCGAGCTTTTGTTGTACACAGACAGACAACTTGGCTACATTAATTATTATATTCCAAAATAAGAAATGTCAAAATATGATGCTAAAATAAGGCCCATTAAACGAAACTTGTATAAGGGGCCGAGATCGCACCGCGGAAACTATCTTAACATTGGTATGCATAAGCACCATTCGCGCGAATGTCCCACACATTCTCGCACGCAAACATACACCCACTCAATACAGTTGGTTCTTTGCCCGTCATTACACCAATCACAACACACTGATCTCGACTGGAAACAGTGTGCCTAGGAAGCAGCATGCAAAGGCAAAGGCAAAGGCAACTGTAGGCCAGGCGCTTTGTTGTTGTGTAAATCACGAGTACACAAGTAGGAACACAATTGATTTGTCTTCCTTCTGAAACAAGTGTGGAGGTCATTCGATGTTTTGAGACCAATATTGATTGCAATCACACATTACTCGGCACGCATATTTGTATCTAGGTAGTGGGGGAGACCGGCTTCATATCTTGAGACATTGCCATGGAATCAATAGCACATGTTGCTACAGTGATACATGCCAACAGGCCAGGGCTTTGGCCATGCCATGAGCGGTATGCCGGCAAACAGGTAACAGCAAAAGCTAGACATAACAGTCATGACGAAGTGCCATACGAAAACACAAAAGTTCTTCCAAACTACTCAGGCAACTACGAGATGATATACTAGACTTGCGTGGGGTGCACCACTTCTCTCGCGTCGTGTTATGAGAGGGTTTTGTCGCTCATACTTCGGAATCAAATCGGACGACCTCGAACGAAATAGCAGACATTTGGCAAGTTCAATATGAAAACGAAAGCACAAAGCAACTAACAGTCAATGGTCGCATCATATAATCATTGGTATTGAGCTACACAAACAGTACGCCCTACAAATAGCATCACATTGCAGAGTAATGTAGTTTATGCGAACGAACGTCTTGTATCACCCCGCCTCACACATTTCGACGACGTGTATTTTCTTTAACAACAGGTAGGCCTAGAGTTTTTCTTTCATTGCGTTGCGTACAAGTATTTTGTGTATTCACAAACAGTTTCGAATGGCATGTAATGCTTCAGATATATATTTGCGCAGCCTGCATACAGCACTCGTGGCATCGCCGTTAAGACGTTTTAGAGTTCCACATCGACGAGAGTAGTCCGTACTCCAATCAATACCGTATATAGACGACTGAGGGGTGTATAGCCACATTTCAAGCGACAGTTTCTCTGAGAATAGAGTGCCAACACTTGAACGGAACTTCTGTCGTTGAGTGTATGTGGTATTGCGAAGTTCAGTAGTACGAATGTTAAATTAGATACTGCCCAAACCTATATTTGCATAGGCATAGGTGGAAAGCTTGAGACATTGACAACTCATCGAAGGATGGTATGCGACATATACAGTGGACTCTGAATTAGAACAAGAATATACATTTCGTGCCATTTCCGACAAGAATTAGGCACTTGTGTATCACGCAAACCCACATCAATTGCTACTATATTAAAAAAGTCATTACTAAAGGCGCTGGTATTGTAGTGGTTAGCGCATCCAACTGGCAAGCCGACTGCTCAGGTTTAATACGCGCGGACACAGCAGGCCTGGCATTTTTCGTATAACAATCAATGGGCATAGACTAACATTGTTGAATATAATCGGTGCTATACACCACGCACATTGACATGCATCGTACATAAAAAGTACCCGAATGTCGCACAGACCGCTGCACGATAATAAAACTGTAGTCCTATGTGTGTACCATATTATAAAGTATGCTAGCGCAAGTGCAGACATAGAAAAGAAGGAGAAGAAGATGAAAGAAAGCCCCCCCCCGTTTGCCTAGATCAACGGCGCCGCCATCTTGAAATCTGACGCCGCCAGAAACGAAAATGGCGCGTCTGCCGTATTGTAGTGACGTCACTGTATTGTTGTGGCGCGTCTTCCGGTTTGCCGCCATTACTGTAGCGCGCAGCCGAATGCTGGCGAGATATGCCAATTTCTTTAGTGTAATTTCCACCGCATCGCTGTGTGATTTGCGCCATTGACGCCGGTGGGGTGAAGGAATGTGGGCATGTGGTAGAATTGAGCCTGCTGGTTTCAATTTTGTTAGAGACCTGCCCATTGTAACGCTCTTTTATTGTTTTTTTCTCAGGTGTCTGTGCCCGGTGAAGATACAGCGACACATGGTCGACGACTTCTGGCAGCATTACTGACCAACCAGGCCTTATGATGTGAAGACTGACGACGGGGAACAGTCATTCAACAGTGGGTGAAGCCTTGTTTTTATCGAGTTATTGTACTCATATAACGTGTTGAGGTAGATGATAATGTAGGCCGATCACCGGGAGAATCAAATATAGCTTGATATATACATTATGTATAATAACAACTGCGAGTGGACATTAGTTTTAATGTTACAGTTGTCACAAAGACGAGAAAACAAACGAAACGTTTTACTTAGACGAGTGATCTAGCTAGTTTTCACACTATGCGATTGATCAGAACTGATATAAAAAGAAGAAGGTTTAGACTTCGAATGGTTTCATCGTAACCACTCCAGGTGGTGCTTTTTGGGTCTAGCGATGTCTGTCAGTTTTATGCGTTTCATCGAATGTGCTCTGCTTGTATTAAGAAGTAAATTGGCTGGATCAAGTGCAAAACATACAACTATGCCAGTACTAGGTGCACAATGACACATCACCTTGTGAGCGAGCTTTTGTTGTACACAGACAGACAACTTGGCTACATTAATTATTATATTCCAAAATAAGAAATGTCAAAATATGATGCTAAAATAAGTCCCATTAAACGAAACTTGTATAAGGGGCCGAGATCGCACCGCGGAAACTATCTTAACATTGCTATGCATAAGCACCATTCGCGCGAATGTCCCACACATTCTCGCACGCAAACATTCACCCACTCAATACAGTTGGTTCTTTGCCCGTCATTACACCAATCACAACACACTGATCTCGACTGGAAACAGTGTGCTTAGGAAGCAGCATGCAAAGGCAAAGGCAACATTAGGCCAGGCGCTTTGTTGTTGTGTAAATCACGAGTACACAAGTAGGAACACAATTGATTTGTCTTCCTTCTGAAACAAGTGTGGAGGTCATTCGATGTTTTGAGACCAATATTGATTGCAATCACACATTACTCGGCACGCATATTTGTATCTAGGTAGTGGCGGAGACCGGCTTCATATCTTGAGACATTGCCATGGAATCAATAGCACATGTTGCTACAGTGATACATGCCAACAGGCCAGGGCTTTGGCCATGCCATGAGCGGTATGCCGGCAAACAGGTAACAGCAAAAGCTAGACATAACAGTCATGACGAAGTGCCATACGAAAACACAAAAGTTCTTCCAAACTACTCAGGCAACTACGAGATGATATACTAGACTTGCGTGGGGTGCACCACTTCTCTCGCGTCGTGTTATGAGAGGTTTTTGTCGCTCATACTTCGGAATCAAATCGGACGACCTGGAACGAAACAGCAGACATTTGGCAAGTTCAATATGAAAACGAAAGCACAAAGCAACTAACAGGCAATGGTCGCATCATATAATCATTGGTATTGAGCTACACAAACAGTACACCCTACAAATAGCATCACATTGCAGTGTAATGTAGTTTATGCGAACGAACGTCTTGTATCACCCCGCCTCACACATTTCGATGACGTGTATTTTCTTTAACAACAGGTTGGCCTAGAGTTTTTCTTTCATTGCGTTGCTTACAAGCATTTCGTGTATTCACAAACAGTTTCGAATGGCATGTAATGCTTCAGATATATACTTGTGCAGCCTGCATACAGCACTCGTGGCATCGCCGTTAAGACGTTTTAGAGTTCCACATCGACGAGAGTAGTCCGTACTCCAATAAATACCGTATATAGACGACTGAGGGGTGTATAGTCACATTTCAAGCGACAGTTTCTCTGAGAGTAGAGTGCCAACACTTGAACGGAACTTCTGTCGTTGAGTGTATGTGGTATTGCGAAGTTCAGTAGTACGAATGTTAAATTAGATACTGCCCAAACCTATATTTGCACAGGCATAGGTGGAAAGCTTGAAACATTGACAACTCATCGAAGGATGGTATGCGACATATACAGTGGACTCTGAATGAGAACAAGAATATACATTTCGTGCCATTTCCGACAAGAATTAGGCACTTGTGTATCACGCAAACCCACACCAATTGCTACTATATTAAAAAAGTCATTACTAACGGCGCTGGTAGTGTAGTGGTTAGCACATCCAACTGGCAAGCCGACTGCTCAGGTTTAATACGCGCGGACACAGCAGGCCTGGCATATTTGGTATAACAATCAATGGGCATAGACTAACATTGTTGAATATAATCGGTGCTATACACCACGCACATTGACATGCATCCTACATAAAAAGTACCCGAATGTCGCACAGACCGCTGCACGATAATAAAACTGTAGTCCTATGTGTGTACCATATTAGAAAATACGCTAGCGCAAGTGCAGACATAGAAAAGATAGAGAAGAAGATGAAAGAAAGCCCCCCCTCCCCCCGTTTGCCTAGATCAACGGCGCCGCCATCTTGAAATCTGACGCCGCCAGAAACGAAAATGGCGCGTCTGCCGTATTGTAGTGACGTCACTGTATTGTTGTGGCGCGTCTTCCGGTTTGCCGCCATTACTGTAGCGCGCAGCCGAATGCTGGCGAGATATGCCAATTTCTTTAGTGTAATTTCCACCGCATCGCTGTGTGATTTGCGCCATTGACGCCGGTGGGGTGAAGGAATGTGGGCATGTGGTAGAATTGAGCCTGCTGGTTTCAATTTTGTTAGAGACCTGCCCATTGTAACGCTCTTTTATTGTTTTTTTCTCAGGTGTCTGTGCCCGGTGAAGATACAGCGACACATGGTCGACGACTTCTGGCAGCATTACTGACCGACCAGGCCTGATGATGTGAAGACTGACGACGGGGAACAGTCATTCGACAGTGGGTGAAGCCTTGTTTTTATCGAGTTATTGTATTCATATAACGTGTTGAGGTAGATGATAATGTAGGCCGATCACCGGGAGAATCAAATATAGCTTGATATATACACTATGTATAATAACAACTGCGAGTGGACATTAGTTTTAATGTTACAGTTGTCACAAAGGCGAGAAAACAAACGAAACGTTTTACTTAGACGAGTGATCTAGCTAGTTTTCACACTATGCGATTGATCAGAACTGATATAAAAAGAAGAAGGTTTAGACTTCGAATGGTTTCATCGTAACCACTCCAGGTGGTGCTTTTGGGTCTAGCGATGTCTGTCAGTTTTATGCGTTTCATCGAATGTGCTCTGCTTGTATTAAGAAGTAAATTGGCTGGATCAAGTGCAAAACATACAACTATGCCAGTACTAGGTGCACAATGACACATCACCTTGTGAGCGAGCTTTTGTTGTACACAGACAGACAACTTGGCTACATTAATTATTATATTCCAAAATAAGAAATGTCAAAATATGATGCTAAAATAAGTCCCATTAAACGAAACTTGTATAAGGGGCCGAGATCGCACCGCGGAAAGTATCTTAACATTGGCATGCATAAGAAGCATTCGCGCGAATGTCCCACACATTCTCGCACGCAAACATTCACCCACTCAATACAGTTGGTTCTTTGCCCGTCATTACACCAATCACAACACACTGATCTCGACTGGAAACAGTGTGCTTAGGAAGCAGCATGCAAAGGCAAAGGCAACTGTAGGCCAGGCGCTTTGTTGTTGTGTAAATCACGAGTACACAAGTTGGAACACAATTGATTTGTCTTCCTTCTGAAACAAGTGTGGAGGTCATTCGATGTTTTGAGACCAATATTGATTGCAATCACACATTACTCGGCACGCATATTTGTATCTAGGTAGTGGCGGAGACCGGCTTCATATCTTGAGACATTGCCATGGAATCAATAGCACATGTTGCTACAGTGATACATGCCAACAGGCCAGGGCTTTGGCCATACCATGAGCGGTATGCCGGCAAACAGGTAACAGCAAAAGCTAGACATAACAGTCATGACGAAGTGCCATACGAAAACACCAAAGTTCTTCCAAGCTACTCATGCAACTACGAGATGATATACTAGACTTGCGTGGGGTGCACCACTTCTCTCGCGTCGTGTTATGAGAGGTTTTTGTCGCTCATACTTCGGAATCAAATCGGACGACCTGGAACGAAACAGCAGACATTTGGCAAGTTCAATATGAAAACGAAAGCACAAAGCAACTAACAGGCAATGGTCGCATCATATAATCATTGGTATTGAGCTACACAAACAGTACGCCCTACAAATAGCATCACATTGCAGTGTAATGTAGTTTATGCGAACGAACGTTTTGTATCACCCGCCTCACACATTTCGACGACGTGTATTTTCTTTAACATCAGGTAGGCCTAGAGTTTTTCTTTCGTTACGTTGCGTTGCGTACAAGCAATTCGTGTATTCACAAACAGTTTCGAATGGCATGTAATGCTTCAGATATATACTTGTGCAGCCTGCATACAGCACTCGTGGCATCGCCGTTAAGACGTTTTAGAGTTCCACATCGACGAGAGTATTCCGTACTCCAATCAATACCGTATATAGACGACTAAGGGGTGTATAGTCACATTTCTAGCGACAGTTTCTCTGAGAGTAGAGTGCCAACACTTGAACGGAACTTCTGTCGTTGAGTGTATGTGGTATTGCGAAGTTCAGTAGTACGAATGTTAAATTAGATACTGCCCAAACCTATATTTGCACAGGCATAGGTGGAAAGCTTGAGACATTGACAACTCATCGAAGGATGGTATGCGACATATAAAGTGGACTCTGAATGAGAACAAGAATATACATTTCGTGCCATTTCCGACAAGAATTAGGCACTTGTGTATCACGCAAACCCACATCAATTGCTACTATATTAAAAAAGTCATTACTAACGGCGC
Organism: Oasisia sp. SBJ-2009; assembly: GCA_964017155.1. Classification (NCBI taxonomy): domain Eukaryota; kingdom Metazoa; phylum Annelida; class Polychaeta; order Sabellida; family Siboglinidae; genus Oasisia; species Oasisia sp. SBJ-2009. The sequence continues at coordinate 41,609,284 of OZ024856.1, forward strand.
TGGTAGTGTAGTGGTTAGCACATCCAACTGGCAAGCCGACTGCTCAGGTTTAATACGCGCGGACACAGCAGGCCTGGCATATTTGGTATAACAATCAATGGGCATAGACTAGCATTGTTGAATATAATCGGTGCTATACACCACGCACATTGACATGCATCGTACATAAAAAGTACCCGAATGTCGCACAGACCGCTGCACGATAATAAAACTGTAGTCCTATGTGTGTACCATATTAGAAAATACGCTAGCGCAAGTGCAGACATAGAAAAGAAGGAGAAGAAGATGAAAGAAAGCCCCCCCCCCCGTTTGCCTAGATCAACGGCGCCGCCATCTTGAAATCTGACGCCGCCAGAAACGAAAATGGCGCGTCTGCCGTATTGTAGTGACGTCACTGTATTGTTGTGGCGCGTCTTCCGGTTTGCCGCCATTACTGTAGCGCGCAGCCGAATGCTGGCGAGATATGCCAATTTCTTTAGTGTAATTTCCACCGCATCGCTGTGTGATTTGCGCCATTGACGCCGGTGGGGTGAAGGAATGTGGGCATGTGGTAGAATTGAGCCTGCTGGTTTCAATTTTGTTAGAGACCTGCCCATTGTAACGCTCTTTTATTGTTTTTTTCTCAGGTGTCTGTGCCCGGTGAAGATACAGCGACACATGGTCGACGACTTCTGGCAGCATTACTGACCGACCAGGCCTGATGATGTGAAGACTGACGACGGGGAACAGTCATTCGACAGTGGGTGAAGCCTTGTTTTTATCGAGTTATTGTATTCATATAACGTGTTGAGGTAGATGATAATGTAGGCCGATCACCGGGAGAATCAAATATAGCTTGATATATACACTATGTATAATAACAACTGCGAGTGGACATTAGTTTTAATGTTACAGTTGTCACAAAGGCGAGAAAACAAACGAAACGTTTTACTTAGACGAGTGATCTAGCTAGTTTTCACACTATGCGATTGATCAGAACTGATATAAAAAGAAGAAGGTTTAGACTTCGAATGGTTTCATCGTAACCACTCCAGGTGGTGCTTTTTGGGTCTAGCGATGTCTGTCAGTTTTATGCGTTTCATCGAATGTGCTCTGCTTGTATTAAGAAGTAAATTGGCTGGATCAAGTGCAAAACATACAACTATGCCAGTACTAGGTGCACAATGACACATCACCTTGTGAGCGAGCTTTTGTTGTACACAGACAGACAACTTGGCTACATTAATTATTATATTCCAAAATAAGAAATGTCAAAATATGATGCTAAAATAAGTCCCATTAAAGGAAACTTGTATAAGGGGCCGAGATCGCACCGCGGAAAGTATCTTAACATTGGTATGCATAAGAAGCATTCGCGCGAATGTCCCACACATTCTCGCACGCAAACATTCACCCACTCAATACAGTTGGTTTTTTGCCCGTCATTACACCAATCACAACACACTGATCTCGACTGGAAACAGTGTGCTTAGGAAGCAGCATGCAAAGGCAAAGGCAACTGTAGGCCAGGCGCTTTGTTGTTGTGTAAATCACGAGTACACAAGTAGGAACACAATTGATTTGTCTTCCTTCTGAAACAAGTGTGGAGGTCATTCGATGTTTTGAGACCAATATTGATTGCAATCACACATTACTCGGCACGCATATTTGTATCTAGGTAGTGGCGGAGACCGGCTTCATATCTTGAGACATTGCCATGGAATCAATAGCACATGTTGCTACAGTGATACATGCCAACAGGCCAGGGCTTTGGCCATACCATGAGCGGTATGCCGGCAAACAGGTAACAGCAAAAGCTAGACATAACAGTCATGACGAAGTGCCATACGAAAACACCAAAGTTCTTCCAAACTACTCAGGCAACTACGAGATGATATACTAGACTTGCGTGGGGTGCACCACTTCTCTCGCGTCGTGTTATGAGAGGTTTTTGTCGCTCATACTTCGGAATCAAATTGGACGACCTGGAACGAAACAGCAGACATTTGGCAAGTTCAATATGAAAACGAAAGCACAAAGCAACTAACAGGCAATGGTCGCATCATATAATCATTGGTATTGAGCTACACAAACAGTACGCCCTACAAATAGCATCACATTGCAGTGTAATGTAGTTTATGCGAACGAACGTCTTGTATCACCCCGCCTCACACATTTCGATGACGTGTATTTTCTTTAACAACAGGTTGGCCTAGAGTTTTTCTTTCATTGCGTTGCGTACAAGCATTTCGTGTATTCACAAACAGTTTCGAATGGCATGTAATGCTTCAGATATATACTTGTGCAGCCTGCATACAGCACTCGTGGCATCGCCGTTAAGACGTTTTAGAGTTCGACATCGACGAGAGTAGTCCGTACTCCAATAAATACCGTATATAGACGACTGAGGGGTGTATAGTCACATTTCAAGCGACAGTTTCTCTGAGAGTAGAGTGCCAACACTTGAACGGAACTTCTGTCGTTGAGTGTATGTGGTATTGCGAAGTTCAGTAGTACGAATGTTAAATTAGATACTGCCCAAACCTATATTTGCACAGGCATAGGTGGAAAGCTTGAGACATTGACAACTCATCGAAGGATGGTATGCGACATATACAGTGGACTCTGAATGAGAACAAGAATAAACATTTCGTGCCATTTCCGACAAGAATTAGGCACTTGTGTATCACGCAAACCCACACCAATTGCTACTATATTAAAAAAGTCATTACTAACGGCGCTGGTAGTGTAGTGGTTAGCACATCCAACTGGCAAGCCGACTGCTCAGGTTTAATACGCGCGGACACAGCAGGCCTGGCATATTTGGTATAACAATCAATGGGCGTAGACTAACATTGTTGAATATAATCGGTGCTATACACCACGCACATTGACATGCATCGTACATAAAAAGTACCCGAATGTCGCACAGACTGCTGCACGATAATAAAACTGTAGTCCTATGTGTGTACCATATTAGAAAGTACGCTAGCGCAAGTGCAGACATAGAAAAGAAGGAGAAGAAGATGAAAGAAAGCCCCCCCCCCCCCGTTTGCTTAGATCAACGGCGCCGCCATCTTGAAATCTGACGCCGCCAGAAACGAAAATGGCGCGTCTGCCGTATTGTAGTGACGTCACTGTATTGTTGTGGCGCGTCTTCCGGTTTGCCGCCATTACTGTAGCGCGCAGCCGAATGCTGGCGAGATATGCCAATTTCTTTAGTGTAATTTCCACCGCATCGCTGTGTGATTTGCGCCATTGACGCCGGTGGGGTGAAGGAATGTGGGCATGTGGTAGAATTGAGCCTGCTGGTTTCAATTTTGTTAGAGACCTGCCCATTGTAACGCTCTTTTATTGTTTTTTTCTCAGGTGTCTGTGCCCGGTGAAGATACAGCGACACATGGTCGACGACTTCTGGCAGCATTACTGACCGACCAGGCCTGATGATGTGAAGACTGACGACGGGGAACAGTCATTCGACAGTGGGTGAAGCCTTGTTTTTATCGAGTTATTGTATTCATATAACGTGTTGAGGTAGATGATAATGTAGGCCGATCACCGGGAGAATCAAATATAGCTTGATATATACATTATGTATAATAACAACTGCGAGTGGACATTAGTTTTAATGTTACAGTTGTCACAAAGGCGAGAAAACAAGCGAAACGTTTTACTTAGACGAGTGATCTAGCTAGTTTTCACACTATGCGATTGCTCAGAACTGATATAAAAAGAAGAAGGTTTAGACTTCGAATGGTTTCATCGTAACCACTCCAGGTGGTGCTTTTTGGGTCTAGCGATGTCTGTCAGTTTTATGCGTTTCATCGAATGTGCTCTGCTTGTATTAAGAAGTAAATTGGCTGGATCAAGTGCAAAACATACAACTATGCCAGTACTAGGTGCACAATGACACATCACCTTGTGAGCGAGCTTTTGTTGTACACAGACAGACAACTTGGCTACATTAATTATTATATTCCAAAATAAGAAATGTCAAAATATGAAGCTAAAATAAGGCCCATTAAACGAAACTTGTATAAGGGGCCGAGATCGCACCGCGGAAACTATCTTAACATTGGTATGCATAAGCACCATTCGCGCGAATGTCCCACACATTCTCGCACGCAAACATTCACCCACTCAATACAGTTGGCTCTTTGCCCGTCATTACACCAATCACAACACACTGATCTCGACTGGAAACAGTGTGCTTAGGAAGCAGCATGCAAAGGCAAAGGCAACTGTAGGCCAGGCGCTTTGTTGTTGTGTAAATCATGAGTACACAAGTAGGAACACAATTGATTTGTCTTCCTTCTGAAACAAGTGTGGAGGTCATTCGATGTTTTGAGACCAATATTGATTGCAATCACACATTACTCGGCACGCATATTTGTATCTAGGTAGTGGCGGAGACCGGCTTCATATCTTGAGACATTGCCATGGAATCAATAGCACATGTTGCTACAGTGATACATGCCAACAGGCCAGGGCTTTGGCCATGCCATGAGCGGTATGCCGGCAAACAGGTAACAGCAAAAGCTAGACATAACAGTCATGACGAAGTGCCATACGAAAACACAAAAGTTCTTCCAAACTACTCAGGCAACTACGAGATGATATACTAGACTTGCGTTGGGTGCACCACTTCTCTCGCGTCGTGTTATGAGAGGTTTTTGTCGCTCATACTTCGGAATCAAATCGGACGACCTGGAACGAAACGGCAGACATTTGGCAAGTTCAATATGAAAACGAAAGCAGAAAGCAACTAAAAGGCAATGGTCGCATCATATAATCATTGGTATTGAGCTACACAAACAGTACGCCCTACAAATAGCATCACATTGCAGTGTAATGTAGTTTATGCGAACGAACGTCTTGTATAACCCCGCCTCACACATTTCGACGACGTGTATTTTCTTTAACAACAGGTAGGCCTAGAGTTTTTCTTTCATTGCGTTGCGTACAAGCATTTCGTGTATTCACAAACAGTTTCGAATGGCATGTAATGCTTCAGATATATACTTGCGCAGCCTGCATACAGCACTCGTGGCATCGCCGTTAAGACGTTTTAGAGTTCCACATCGACGAGAGTAGTCCGTACTCCAATCAGTACCGTATATAGACGACTGAGGGGTGTATAGTCACATTTCAAGCGACAGTTTCTCTGAGAGTAGAGTGCCAACACTTGAACGGAACTTCTGTCGTTGAGTGTATGTGGTATTGCGAAGTTCAGTAGTACGAATGTTAAATTAGATACTGCCCAAACCTATATTTGCATAGGCATAGGTGGAAAGCTTGAGACATTGACAACTCATCGAAGGATGGTATGCGACATATACAGTGGACTCTGAATGAGAACAAGAATATACATTTCGTGCCATTTCCGACAAGAATTAGGCACTTGTGTATCACGCAAACCCACATCAATTGCTACTATATTAAAAAAGTCATTACTAACGGCGCTGGTAGTGTAGTGGTTAGCACATCCAACTGGCAAGCCGACTGCTCAGGTTTAATACGCGCGGACACAGCAGGCCTGGCATATTTGGTATAATAATCAATGGGCATAGACTAACATTGTTGAATATAATCGGTGCTATACACCACGCACATTGACATGCATCGTACATAAAAAGTACCCGAATGTCGCACAGACTGCTGCACGATAATAAAACTGTAGTCCTATGTGTGTACCATATTATAAAGTACGCTAGCGCAAGTGCAGACATAGAAGAAAAGAAGGAGAAGAAGATGAAAGAAAGCCCCCCCCCCGTTTGCCTAGATCAACGGCGCCGCCATCTTGTAATCTGACGCCGCCAGAAACGAAAATGGCGCGTCTGCCGTATTATCGTGACGTCACTGTATTGTTGTGGCGCGTCTTCCGGTTTGCCGCCATTACTGTAGCGCGCAGCCGAATGCTGGCGAGATATGCCAATATCTTTAGTGTAATTTCCACCGCATCGCTGTGTGATTTGCGCCATTGACGCCGGTGCGGTGAAGGAATGTGGGCATGTGGTAGAATTGAGGCTGCTGGTTTCAATTTTGTTAGAGACCTGCCCATTTTAACGCTCTTTTATTGTTTTTTTCTCAGGTGTCTGTGCCCGGTGAAGATACAGCGACACATGGTCGACGACTTCTGGCAGCATTACTGCCCGACCAGGCCTGATGATGTGAAGACTGACGACGGGGAACAGTCACTCGACAGTGGGTGAAGCCTTGTTTTTATCGAGTTATTGTATTCATATAACGTGTTGAGGTAGATGATAATGTCGGCCGATCACCGGGAGAATCAAATATAGCTTGATATATACATTATGTATAATAACAACTGCGAGTGGACATTAGTTTTAATGTTACAGTTGTCACAAAGGCGAGAAAACAAACGAAACGTTTTACTTAGACGAGTGTTCTAGCTAGTTTTCACACTATGCGATTGATCAGAACTGATATAAAAAGAAGAAGGTTTAGACTTCGAATGGTTTCATCGTAACCACTCCAGGTGGTGCTTTTGGGGTCTAGCGATGTCTGTCAGTTTTATGCGTTTCATCGAATGTGCTCTGCTTGTATTAAGAAGTAAATTGGCTGGATCAAGTGCAAAACATACAACTATGCCAGTACTAGGTGCACAATGACACATCACCTTGTGAGCGAGCTTTTGTTGTACACAGACAGACAACTTGGCTACATTAATTATTATATTCCAAAATAAGAAATGTCAAAATATGATGCTAAAATAAGGCCCATTAAACGAAACTTGTATAAGGGGCCGAGATCGCACCGCGGAAACTATCTTAACATTGGTATGCATAAGCACCATTCGCGCGAATGTCCCACACATTCTCGCACGCAAACATTCACCCACTCAATACAGTTGGTTCTTTGCCCGTCATTACACCAATCACAACACACTGATCTCGACTGGAAACAGTGTGCTTAGGAAGCAGCATGCAAAGGCAAAGGCAACTGTAGGCCAGGCGCTTTGTTGTTGTGTAAATCACGAGTACACAAGTAGGAACACAATTGATTTGTCTTCCTTCTGAAACAAGTGTGGAGGTCATTCGATGTTTTGAGACCAATATTGATTGCAATCACACATTACTCGGCACGCATATTTGTATCTAGGTAGTGGCGGAGACCGGCTTCATATCTTGAGACATTGCCATGGTATCAATAGCACATGTTGCTACAGTGATACATGCCAACAGGCCAGGGCTTTGGCCATGCCATGAGCGGTATGCCGGCAAACAGGTAACAGCAAAAGCTAGACATAACAGTCATGACGAAGTGCCATACGAAAACAAAAAAGTTCTTCCAAACTACTCAGGCAACTACGAGATGATATACTAGACTTGCGTTGGGTGCACCACTTCTCTTGCGTCGTGTTATGAGAGGTTTTTGTCGCTCATACTTCGGAATCAAATCGGACGACCTGGAACGAAACAGCAGACATTTGGCAAGTTCAATATGAAAACGAAAGCACAAAGCAACTAACAGGCAATGGTCGCATCATATAATCATTGGTATTGAGCTACACAAACAGTACGCCCTACAAATAGCATCACATTGCAGTGTAATGTAGTTTATGCGAACGAACGTCTTGTATCACCCCGCCTCACACATTTCGACGACGTGTATTTTCTTTAACAACAGGTAGGCCTAGAGTTTTTCTTTCATTGCGTTGCGTACAAGCATTTCGTGTATTTACAAACAGTTTCGAATGGCATGTAATGCTTCAGATATATACTTGCGCAGCCTGCATACAGCACTCGTGGCATCGCCGTTAAGACGTTTTAGAGTTCCACATCGACGAGAGTAGTCCGTACTCCAATCAATACCGTATATAGACGACTGAGGGGTGTATAGTCACATTTCAAGCGACAGTTTCTCTGAGAGTAGAGTGCCAACACTTGGACGGAACTTCTGTCGTTGAGTGTATGTGGTATTGCGAAGTTCAGTAGTACGAATGTTAAATTAGATACTGCCCAAACCTATATTTGCATAGGCATAGGTGGAAAGCTTGACACATTGACAACTCATCGAAGGATGGTATGCGACATATACAGTGGACTCTGAATGAGAACAAGAATATACATTTCGTGCCATTTCCGACAAGAATTAGGCACTTGTGTATCACGCAAACCCACATCAATTGCTACTATATTAAAAAAGTCATTACTAACGGCGCTGGTAGTGTAGTGGTTAGCACATCCAACTGGCAAGCCGACTGCTCAGGTTTAATACGCGCGGACACAGCAGGCCTGGCATATTTGGTATAACAATCAATGGGCATAGACTAACATTGTTGAATATAATCGGTGCTATACACCACGCGCACATTGACATGCATCGTACATAAAAAGTACCCGAATGTCGCACAGACCTCTGCCCGATAATAAAACTGTAGTCCTATGTGTGTACCATATTAGAAAGTACGCTAGCGCAAGTGCAGACATAGAAAAGAAGGAGAAGAAGATGAAAGAAAGCCCCCCCCCCCGTTTGCCTAGATCAACGGCGCCGCCATCTTGAAATCTGACGCCGCCAGAAACTAAAATGGCGCGTCTGCCGTATTGTAGTGACGTCACTGTATTGTTGTGGCGCGTCTTCCGGTTTGCCGCCATTACTGTAGCGCGCAGCCGAATGCTGGCGAGATATGCCAATTTCTTTAGTGTAATTTCCACCGCATCGCTGTGTGATTTGCGCCATTGACGCCGGTGGGGTGAAGGAATGTGGGCATGTGGTAGAATTGAGTCTGCTGGTTTCAATTTTGTTAGAGACCTGCCCATTGTAACGCTCTTTTATTTTTTTTTCTCAGGTGTCTGGGCCCGGTGAAGATACAGCGACACATGGTCGACGACTTCTGGCAGCATTACTGACCGACCAGGCCTGATGATGTGAAGACTGACGACGGGGAACAGTCATTCGACAGTGGGTGAAGCCTTGTTTTTATCGAGTTATTGTATTCATATAACGTGTTGAGGTAGATGATAATGTCGGCCGATCACCGGGAGAATCAAATATAGCTTGATATATACATTATGTATAATAACAACTGCGAGTGGACATTAGTTTAAATGTTACAGTTGTCACAAAGGCGAGAAAACAAACGAAACGTTTTACTTAGACGAGTGATCTAGCTAGTTTTCACACTATGCGATTGATCAGAACTGATATAAAAAGAAGAAGGTTTAGACTTCGAATGGTTTCATCGTAACCACTCCAGGTGGTGCTTTTTGGGTCTAGCGATGTCTGTCAGTTTTATGCGTTTCATCGAATGTGCTCTGCTTGTATTAAGAAGTAAATTGGCTGGATCAAGTGCAAAACATACAACTATGCCAGTACTAGGTGCACAATGACACATCACCTTGTGAGCGAGCTTTTGTTGTACACAGACAGACAACTTGGCTACATTAATTATTATATTCCAAAATAAGAAATGTCAAAATATGATGCTAAAATAAGGCCCATTAAACGAAACTTGTATAAGGGGCCGAGATCGCACCGCGGAAACTATCTTAACATTGGTATGCATAAGCACCATTCGCGCGAATGTCCCACACATTCTCGCACGCAAACATTCACCCACTCAATACAGTTGGTTCTTTGCCCGTCATTACACCAATCACAACACACTGATCTCGACTGGAAACAGTGTGCTTAGGAAGCAGCATGCAAAGGCAAAGGCAACTGTAGGTCAGGCGCTTTGTTGTTGTGTAAATCACGAGTACACAAGTAGGAACACAATTGATTTGTCTTCCTTCTGAAACAAGTGTGGAGGTCATTCGATGTTTTGAGACCAATATTGATTGCAATCACACATTACTCGGCACGCATATTTGTATCTAGGTAGTGGCGGAGACCGGCTTCATATCTTGAGACATTGCCATGGAATCAATAGCACATGTTGCTACAGTGATACATGCCAACAGGCCAGGGCTTTGGCCATGCCATGAGCGGTATGCCGGCAAACAGGTAACAGCAAAAGCTAGACATAACAGTCATGACGAAGTGCCATACGAAAACACAAAAGTTCTTCCAAACTACTCAGGCAACTACGAGATGATATACTAGACTTGCGTGGGGTGCACCACTTCTCTCGCGTCGTGTTATGAGAGGTTTTTGTCGCTCATACTTCGGAATCAAATCGGGCGACCTGGAACGAAACAGCAGACATTTGGCAAGTTCAATATGAAAACGAAAGCACAAAGCAACTAACAGGCAATGGTCGCATCATATAATCATTGGTATTGAGCTACACAAACAGTACGCCCTACAAATAGCATCACATTGCAGTGTAATGTAGTTTATGCGAACGAACGTCTTGTATCACCCCGCCTCACACATTTCGACGACGTGTATTTTCTTTAACAACAGGTAGGCCTAGAGTTTTTCTTTCATTGCGTTGCGTACAAGCATTTCGTGTATTCACAAACAGTTTCGAATGGCATGTAATGCTTCAGATATATACTTGCGCAGCCTGCATACAGCACTCGTGGCATCGCCGTTAAGACGTTTTAGAGTTCCACATCGACGAGAGTAGTCCGTACTCCAATCAATACCGTATATAGACGACTGAGGGGTGTATAGTCACATTTCAAGCGACAGTTTCTCTGAGAGTAGAGTGCCAACACTTGAACGGAACTTCTGTCGTTGAGTGTATGTGGTATTGCGAAGTTCAGTAGTACGAATGTTAAATTAGATACTGCCCAAACCTATATTTGCATAGGCATAGGTGGAAAGCTTGAGACATTGACAACTCATCGAAGGATGGTATGCGACATATACAGTGGACTCTGAATGAGAACAAGAATATACATTTTGTGCCATTTCCGACAAGAATTAGGCACTTGTGTATCACGCAAACCCACATCAATTGCTACTATATTAAAAAAGTCATTACTAACGGCGCTGGTAGTGTAGTGGTTAGCACATCCAACTGGCAAGCCGACTGCTCAGGTTTAATACGCGCGGACACAGCAGGCCTGGCATATTTGGTTTAACAATCAATGGGCATAGACTAACATTGTTGAATATAATCGGTGCTATACACCACGCACATTGACATGCATCGTACATAAAAAGTACCCGAATGTCGCACAGACCGCTGCACGATAATAAAACTGTAGTCCTATGTGTGTACCATATTAGAAAGTACGCTAGCGCAAGTGCAGACATAGAAAAGAAGGAGAAGAAGATGAAAGAAAGCCCCCCCCCCCCGTTTGCCTAGATCAACGGCGCCGCCATCTTGAAATCTGACGCCGCTAGAAACGAGAATGGCGCGTCTGCCGTATTGTAGTGACGTCACTGTATTGTTGTGGCGCGTCTTCCGGTTTGCCGCCATTACTGTAGCGCGCAGCCGAATGCTGGCGAGATATGCCAATTTCTTTAGTGTAATTTCCACCGCATCGCTGTGTGATTTGCGCCATTGACGCCGGTGGGTGAAGGAATGTGGGCATGTGGTAGAATTGAGCCTGCTGGTTTCAATTTTGTTAGAGACCTGCCCATTGTAACGCTCTTTTATTGTTTTTTTCTCAGGTGTCTGTGCCGGGTGAAGATACAGCGACACATGGTCGACGACTTCTGGCAGCATTACTGACCGACCAGGCCTGATGATGTGAAGACTGACGACGGGGAACAGTCATTCGACAGTGGGTGAAGCCTTGTTTTTATCGAGTTATTGTATTCATATAACGTGTTGAGGTAGATGATAATGTCGGCCGATCACCGGGAGAATCAAATATAGCTTGATATATACATTATGTATAATAACAACTGCGAGTGGACATTAGTTTAAATGTTACAGTTGTCACAAAGGCGAGAAAACAAACGAAACGTTTTACTTAGACGAGTGATCTAGCTAGTTTTCACACTATGCGATTGCTCAGAACTGATATAAAAAGAAGAAGGTTTAGACTTCGAATGGTTTCATCGTAACCACTCCAGGTGGTGCTTTTTGGGTCTAGCGATGTCTGTCAGTGTTATGCGTTTCATCGAATGTGCTCTGCTTGTATTAAGAAGTAAATTGGCTGGATCTAGTGCAAAACATACAACTATGCCATTACTAGGTGCACAATGACACATCACCTTGTGAGCGAGCTTTTGTTGTACACAGACAGACAACTTGGCTACATTAATTATTATATTCCAAAATAAGAAATGTCAAAATATGATGCTAAAATAAGGCCCATTAAACGAAACTTGTATAAGGGGCCGAGATCGCACCGCGGAAACTATCTTAACATTGGTATGCATAAGCACCATTCGCGCGAATGTCCCACACATTCTCGCACGCAAACATTCACCCACTCAATACAGTTGGTTCTTTGCCCGTCATTACACCAATCACAACACACTGATCTCGACTGGAAACAGTGTGCTTAGGAAGCAGCATGCAAAGGCAAAGGCAACTGTAGGCCAGGCGCTTTGCTGTTGTGTAAATCACGAGTACACAAGTAGGAACACAATTGATTTGTCTTCCTTCTGAAACAAGTGTGGAGGTCATTCGATGTTTTGAGACCAATATTGATTGCAATCACACATTACTCGGCACGCATATTTGTATCTAGGTAGTGGCGGAGACCGGCTTCATATCTTGAGACATTGCCATGGAATCAATAGCACATGTTGCTACAGTGATACATGCCAACAGGCCAGGGCTTTGGCCATGCCATGAGCGGTATGCCGGCAAACAGGTAACAGCAAAAGCTAGACATAACAGTCATGACGAAGTGCCATACGAAAACACAAAAGTTCTTCCAAACTACTCAGGCAACTACGAGATGATATACTAGACTTGCGTGGGGTGCACCACTTCTCTCGCGTCGTGTTATGAGAGGTTTTTGTCGCTCATACTTCGGAATCAAATCGGGCGACCTGGAACGAAACAGCAGACATTTGGCAAGTTCAATATGAAAACGAAAGCACAAAGCAACTAACAGGCAATGGTCGCATCATATAATCATTGGTATTGAGCTACACAAACAGTACGCCCTACAAATAGCATCACATTGCAGTGTAAGGTAGTTTATGCGAACGAACGTCTTGTATCACCCCGCCTCACACATTTCGACGACGTGTATTTTCTTTAACAACAGGTAGGCCTAGAGTTTTTCTTTCATTGCGTTGCGTACAAGCATTTCGTGTATTCACAAACAGTTTCGAATGGCATGTAATGCTTCAGATATATACTTGCGCAGCCTGCATACAGCACTCGTGGCATCGCCGTTAAGACGTTTTAGAGTTCCACATCGACGAGAGTAGTCCGTACTCCAATCAATACCGTATATAGACGACTGAGGGGTGTATAGTCACATTTCAAGCGACAGTTTCTCTGAGAGTAGAGTGCCAACACTTGAACGGAACTTCTGTCGTTGAGTGTATGTGGTATTGCGAAGTTCAGTAGTACGAATGTTAAATTAGATACTGCCCAAACCTATATTTGCATAGGCATAGGTGGAAAGCTTGAGACATTGACAACTCATCGAAGGATGGTATGCGACATATACAGTGGACTCTGAATGAGAACAAGAATAAACATTTCGTGCCATTTCCGACAAGAATTAGGCACTTGTGTATCACGCAAACCCACACCAATTGCTACTATATTAAAAAAGTCATTACTAACGGCGCTGGTAGTGTAGTGGTTAGCACATCCAACTGGCAAGCCGACTGCTCAGGTTTAATACGCGCGGACACAGCAGGCCTGGCATATTTGGTATAACAATCAATGGGCGTAGACTAACATTGTTGAATATAATCGGTGCTATACACCACGCACATTGACATGCATCGTACATAAAAAGTACCCGAATGTCGCACAGACTGCTGCACGATAATAAAACTGTAGTCCTATGTGTGTACCATATTAGAAAGTACGCTAGCGCAAGTGCAGACATAGAAAAGAAGGAGAAGAAGATGAAAGAAAGCCCCCCCCCCCGTTTGCTTAGATCAACGGCGCCGCCATCTTGAAATCTGACGCCGCCAGAAACGAAAATGGCGCGTCTGCCGTATTGTAGTGACGTCACTGTATTGTTGTGGCGCGTCTTCCGGTTTGCCGCCATTACTGTAGCGCGCAGCCGAATGCTGGCGAGATATGCCAATTTCTTTAGTGTAATTTCCACCGCATCGCTGTGTGATTTGCGCCATTGACGCCGGTGGGGTGAAGGAATGTGGGCATGTGGTAGAATTGAGCCTGCTGGTTTCAATTTTGTTAGAGACCTGCCCATTGTAACGCTCTTTTATTGTTTTTTTCTCAGGTGTCTGTGCCCGGTGAAGATACAGCGACACATGGTCGACGACTTCTGGCAGCATTACTGACCGACCAGGCCTGATGATGTGAAGACTGACGACGGGGAACAGTCATTCGACAGTGGGTGAAGCCTTGTTTTTATCGAGTTATTGTATTCATATAACGTGTTGAGGTAGATGATAATGTAGGCCGATCACCGGGAGAATCAAATATAGCTTGATATATACATTATGTATAATAACAACTGCGAGTGGACATTAGTTTTAATGTTACAGTTGTCACAAAGGCGAGAAAACAAGCGAAACGTTTTACTTAGACGAGTGATCTAGCTAGTTTTCACACTATGCGATTGCTCAGAACTGATATAAAAAGAAGAAGGTTTAGACTTCGAATGGTTTCATCGTAACCACTCCAGGTGGTGCTTTTTGGGTCTAGCGATGTCTGTCAGTTTTATGCGTTTCATCGAATGTGCTCTGCTTGTATTAAGAAGTAAATTGGCTGGATCAAGTGCAAAACATACAACTATGCCAGTACTAGGTGCACAATGACACATCACCTTGTGAGCGAGCTTTTGTTGTACACAGACAGACAACTTGGCTACATTAATTATTATATTCCAAAATAAGAAATGTCAAAATATGAAGCTAAAATAAGGCCCATTAAACGAAACTTGTATAAGGGGCCGAGATCGCACCGCGGAAACTATCTTAACATTGGTATGCATAAGCACCATTCGCGCGAATGTCCCACACATTCTCGCACGCAAACATTCACCCACTCAATACAGTTGGCTCTTTGCCCGTCATTACACCAATCACAACACACTGATCTCGACTGGAAACAGTGTGCTTAGGAAGCAGCATGCAAAGGCAAAGGCAACTGTAGGCCAGGCGCTTTGTTGTTGTGTAAATCATGAGTACACAAGTAGGAACACAATTGATTTGTCTTCCTTCTGAAACAAGTGTGGAGGTCATTCGATGTTTTGAGACCAATATTGATTGCAATCACACATTACTCGGCACGCATATTTGTATCTAGGTAGTGGCGGAGACCGGCTTCATATCTTGAGACATTGCCATGGAATCAATAGCACATGTTGCTACAGTGATACATGCCAACAGGCCAGGGCTTTGGCCAGGCCATGAGCGGTATGCCGGCAAACAGGTAACAGCAAAAGCTAGACGTAACAGTCATGACGAAGTGCCATACGAAAACACAAAAGTTCTTCCAAACTACTCAGGCAACTACGAGATGATATACTAGACTTGCGTTGGGTGCACCACTTCTCTCGCGTCGTGTTATGAGAGGTTTTTGTCGCTCATACTTCGGAATCAAATCGGACGACCTGGAACGAAACGGCAGACATTTGGCAAGTTCAATATGAAAACGAAAGCACAAAGCAACTAACAGGCAATGGTCGCATCATATAATCATTGGTATTGAGCTACACAAACAGTACGCCCTACAAATAGCATCACATTGCAGTGTAATGTAGTTTATGCGAACGAACGTCTTGTATAACCCCGCCTCACACATTTCGACGACGTGTATTTTCTTTAACAACAGGTAGGCCTAGAGTTTTTCTTTCATTGCGTTGCGTACAAGTATTTCGTGTATTCACAAACAGTTTCGAATGGCATGTAATGCTTCAGATATATACTTGCGCAGCCTGCATACAGCACTCGTGGCATCGCCGTTAAGACGTTTTAGAGTTCCACATCGACGAGAGTAGTCCGTACTCCAATCAATACCGTATATAGACGACTGAGGGGTGTATAGTCACATTTCAAGCGACAGTTTCTCTGAGAGTAGAGTGCCAACACTTGGACGGAACTTCTGTCGTTGAGTGTATGTGGTATTGCGAAGTTCAGTAGTACGAATGTTAAATTAGATACTGCCCAAACCTATATTTGCATAGGCATAGGTGGAAAGCTTGAGACATTGACAACTCATCGAAGGATGGTATGCGACATATACAGTGGACTCTGAATGAGAACAAGAATATACATTTCGTGCCATTTCCGACAAGAATTAGGCACTTGTGTATCACGCAAACCCACATCAATTGCTACTATATTAAAAAAGTCATTACTAACGGCGCTGGTAGTGTAGTGGTTAGCACATCCAACTGGCAAGCCGACTGCTCAGGTTTAATACGCGCGGACACAGCAGGCCTGGCATATTTGGTATAACAATCAATGGGCATAGACTAACATTGTTGAATATAATCGGTGCTATACACCACGCACATTGACATGCATCGTACATAAAAAGTACCCGAATGTCGCACAGACCGCTGCACGATAACAAAACTGTAGTCGTATGTGTGTACCATATTAGAAAGTACGCTAGCGCAAGTGCAGACATAGAAAAGAAGGAGAAGAAGATGAAAGAAAGGCCCCCCCCCGTTTGCCTAGATCAACGGCGCCGCCATCTTGAAATCTGACGCCGCCAGAAACGAAAATGGCGCGTCTGCCGTATTGTAGTGACGTCACTGTATTGTTGTGGCGCGTCTTCCGGTTTGCCGCCATTACTGTAGCGCGCAGCCGAATGCTGGCGAGATATGCCAATTTCTTTAGTGTAATTTCCACCGCATCGCTGTGTGATTTGCGCCATTGACGCCGGTGGGGTGAAGGAATGTGGGCATATGGTAGAATTGAGCCTGCTGGTTTCAATTTTGTTAGAGACCTGCCCATTGTAACGCTCTTTTATTGTTTTTTTCTCAGGTGTATGTGCCCGGTGAAGATACAGCGACACATGGTCGACGACTTCTGGCAGCATTACTGACCGACCAGGCCTGATGATGTGAAGACTGACGACGGGGAACAGTCATTCGACAGTGGGTGAAGCCTTGTTTTTATCGAGTTATTGTATTCATATAACGTGTTGAGGTAGATGATAATGTAGGCCGATCACCGGGAGAATCAAATATAGCTTGATATATACATTATGTATAATAACAACTGCGAGTGGACATTAGTTTTAATGTTACAGTTGTCACAAAGGCGAGAAAACAAGCGAAACGTTTTACTTAGACGAGTGATCTAGCTAGTTTTCACACTATGCGATTGATCAGAACTGATATAAAAAGAAGAAGGTTTAGACTTCGAATGGGTTCATCGTAACCACTCCAGGTGGTGCTTTTTGGGTCTAGCGATGTCTGTCAGTTTTATGCGTTTCATCGAATGTGCTCTGCTTGTATTAAGAAGTAAATTGGCTGGATCAAGTGCAAAACATACAACTATCCCAGTACTAGGTGCACAATGACACATCACCTTGTGAGCGAGCTTTTGTTGTACACAGACAGACAACTTGGCTACATTAATTATTATATTCCAAAATAAGAAATGTCAAAATATGATGCTAAAATAAGGCCCATTAAACGAAACTTGTATAAGGGGCCGAGATCGCACCGCGGAAACTATCTTAACTTTGGTATGCATAAGCACCATTCGCGCGAATGTCCCACACATTCTCGCACGCAAACATTCACCCACTCAATACAGTTGGTTCTTTGCCCGTCATTACACCAATCACAACACACTGATCTCGACTGGAAACAGTGTGCTTAGGAAGCAGCATGCAAAGGCAAAGGCAACTGTAGG
Organism: Oasisia sp. SBJ-2009; assembly: GCA_964017155.1. NCBI lineage: Eukaryota > Metazoa > Annelida > Polychaeta > Sabellida > Siboglinidae > Oasisia > Oasisia sp. SBJ-2009. Next base: position 41,627,113 of record OZ024856.1, read on the forward strand.
CCAGGCGCTTTGTTGTTGTGTAAATCATGAGTACACAAGGAGGAACACAATTGATTTGTCTTCCTTCTGAAACAAGTGTGGAGGTCATTCGATGTTTTGAGACCAATATTGATTGCAATCACACATTACTCGGCACGCATATTTGTATCTAGGTAGTGGCGGAGACCGGCTTCATATCTTGAGACATTGCCATGGAATCAATAGCACATGTTGCTACAGTGATACATGCCAACAGGCCAGGGCTTTGGCCATGCCATGAGCGGTATGCCGGCAAACAGGTAACAGCAAAAGCTAGACATAACAGTCATGACGAAGTGCCATACGAAAACAAAAAAGTTCTTCCAAACTACTCAGGCAACTACGAGATGATATACTAGACTTGCGTTGGGTGCACCACTTCTCTCGCGTCGTGTTATGAGAGGTTTTTGTCGCTCATACTTCGGAATCAAATCGGACGACCTGGAACGAAACGGCAGACATTTGGCAAGTTCAATATGAAAACGAAAGCAGAAAGCAACTAAAAGGCAATGGTCGCATCATATAATCATTGGTATTGAGCTACACAAACAGTACGCCCTACAAATAGCATCACATTGCAGTGTAATGTAGTTTATGCGAACGAACGTCTTGTATAACCCCGCCTCACACATTTCGACGACGTGTATTTTCTTTAACAACAGGTAGGCCTAGAGTTTTTCTTTCATTGCGTTGCGTACAAGCATTTCGTGTATTCACAAACAGTTTCGAATGGCATGTAATGCTTCAGATATATACTTGCGCAGCCTGCATACAGCACTCGTGGCATCGCCGTTAAGACGTTTTAGAGTTCCACATCGACGAGAGTAGTCCGTACTCCAATCAGTACCGTATATAGACGACTGAGGGGTGTATAGTCACATTTCAAGCGACAGTTTCTCTGAGAGTAGAGTGCCAACACTTGAACGGAACTTCTGTCGTTGAGTGTATGTGGTATTGCGAAGTTCAGTAGTACGAATGTTAAATTAGATACTGCCCAAACCTATATTTGCATAGGCATAGGTGGAAAGCTTGAGACATTGACAACTCATCGAAGGATGGTATGCGACATATACAGTGGACTCTGAATGAGAACAAGAATATACATTTCGTGCCATTTCCGACAAGAATTAGGCACTTGTGTATCACGCAAACCCACATCAATTGCTACTATATTAAAAAAGTCATTACTAACGGCGCTGGTAGTGTAGTGGTTAGCACATCCAACTGGCAAGCCGACTGCTCAGGTTTAATACGCGCGGACACAGCAGGCCTGGCATATTTGGTATAATAATCAATGGGCATAGACTAACATTGTTGAATATAATCGGTGCTATACACCACGCACATTGACATGCATCGTACATAAAAAGTACCCGAATGTCGCACAGACTGCTGCACGATAATAAAACTGTAGTCCTATGTGTGTACCATATTATAAAGTACGCTAGCGCAAGTGCAGACATAGAAGAAAAGAAGGAGAAGAAGATGAAAGAAAGCCCCCCCCCCGTTTGCCTAGATCAACGGCGCCGCCATCTTGTAATCTGACGCCGCCAGAAACGAAAATGGCGCGTCTGCCGTATTATCGTGACGTCACTGTATTGTTGTGGCGCGTCTTCCGGTTTGCCGCCATTACTGTAGCGCGCAGCCGAATGCTGGCGAGATATGCCAATATCTTTAGTGTAATTTCCACCGCATCGCTGTGTGATTTGCGCCATTGACGCCGGTGCGGTGAAGGAATGTGGGCATGTGGTAGAATTGAGGCTGCTGGTTTCAATTTTGTTAGAGACCTGCCCATTTTAACGCTCTTTTATTGTTTTTTTCTCAGGTGTCTGTGCCCGGTGAAGATACAGCGACACATGGTCGACGACTTCTGGCAGCATTACTGCCCGACCAGGCCTGATGATGTGAAGACTGACGACGGGGAACAGTCACTCGACAGTGGGTGAAGCCTTGTTTTTATCGAGTTATTGTATTCATATAACGTGTTGAGGTAGATGATAATGTCGGCCGATCACCGGGAGAATCAAATATAGCTTGATATATACATTATGTATAATAACAACTGCGAGTGGACATTAGTTTTAATGTTACAGTTGTCACAAAGGCGAGAAAACAAACGAAACGTTTTACTTAGACGAGTGTTCTAGCTAGTTTTCACACTATGCGATTGATCAGAACTGATATAAAAAGAAGAAGGTTTAGACTTCGAATGGTTTCATCGTAACCACTCCAGGTGGTGCTTTTGGGGTCTAGCGATGTCTGTCAGTTTTATGCGTTTCATCGAATGTGCTCTGCTTGTATTAAGAAGTAAATTGGCTGGATCAAGTGCAAAACATACAACTATGCCAGTACTAGGTGCACAATGACACATCACCTTGTGAGCGAGCTTTTGTTGTACATAGACAGACAACTTGGCTACATTAATTATTATATTCCAAAATAAGAAATGTCAAAATATGATGCGAAAATAAGGCCCATTAAACGAAACTTGTATAAGGGGCCGAGATCGCACCGCGGAAACTATCTTAACATTGGTATGCATAAGCACCATTCGCGCGAATGTCCCACACATTCTCGCACGCAAACATTCACCCACTCAATACAGTTGGTTCTTTGCCCGTCATTACACCAATCACAACACACTGATCTCGACTGGAAACAGTGTGCTTAGGAAGCAGCATGCAAAGGCAAAGGCAACTGTAGGCCAGGCGCTTTGTTGTTGTGTAAATCACGAGTACACAAGTAGGAACACAATTGATTTGTCTTCCTTCTGAAACAAGTGTGGAGGTCATTCGATGTTTTGAGACCAATATTGATTGCAATCACACATTACTCGGCACGCATATTTGTATCTAGGTAGTGGCGGAGACCGGCTTCATATCTTGAGACATTGCCATGGTATCAATAGCACATGTTGCTACAGTGATACATGCCAACAGGCCAGGGCTTTGGCCATGCCATGAGCGGTATGCCGGCAAACAGGTAACAGCAAAAGCTAGACATAACAGTCATGACGAAGTGCCATACGAAAACACAAAAGTTCTTCCAAACTACTCAGGCAACTACGAGATGATATACTAGACTTGCGTTGGGTGCACCACTTCTCTTGCGTCGTGTTATGAGAGGTTTTTGTCGCTCATACTTCGGAATCAAATCGGACGACCTGGAACGAAACAGCAGACATTTGGCAAGTTCAATATGAAAACGAAAGCACAAAGCAACTAACAGGCAATGGTCGCATCATATAATCATTGGTATTGAGCTACACAAACAGTACGCCCTACAAATAGCATCACATTGCAGTGTAATGTAGTTTATGCGAACGAACGTCTTGTATCACCCCGCCTCACACATTTCGACGACGTGTATTTTCTTTAACAACAGGTAGGCCTAGAGTTTTTCTTTCATTGCGTTGCGTACAAGCATTTCGTTTATTTACAAACAGTTTCGAATGGCATGTAATGCTTCAGATATATACTTGCGCAGCCTGCATACAGCACTCGTGGCATCGCCGTTAAGACGTTTTAGAGTTCCACATCGACGAGAGTAGTCCGTACTCCAATCAATACCGTATATAGACGACTGAGGGGTGTATAGTCACATTTCAAGCGACAGTTTCTCTGAGAGTAGAGTGCCAACACTTGGACGGAACTTCTGTCGTTGAGTGTATGTGGTATTGCGAAGTTCAGTAGTACGAATGTTAAATTAGATACTGCCCAAACCTATATTTGCATAGGCATAGGTGGAAAGCTTGAGACATTGACAACTCATCGAAGGATGGTATGCGACATATACAGTGGACTCTGAATGAGAACAAGAATATACATTTCGTGCCATTTCCGACAAGAATTAGGCACTTGTGTATCACGCAAACCCACATCAATTGCTACTATATTAAAAAAGTCATTACTAACGGCGCTGGTAGTGTAGTGGTTAGCACATCCAACTGGCAAGCCGACTGCTCAGGTTTAATACGCGCGGACACAGCAGGCCTGGCATATTTGGTATAACAATCAATGGGCATAGACTAACATTGTTGAATATAATCGGTGCTATACACCACGCGCACATTGACATGCATCGTACATAAAAAGTACCCGAATGTCGCACAGACCTCTGCCCGATAATAAAACTGTAGTCCTATGTGTGTACCATATTAGAAAGTACGCTAGCGCAAGTGCAGACATAGAAAAGAAGGAGAAGAAGATGAAAGAAAGCCCCCCCCCCGTTTGCCTAGATCAACGGCGCCGCCATCTTGAAATCTGACGCCGCCAGAAACTAAAATGGCGCGTCTGCCGTATTGTAGTGACGTCACTGTATTGTTGTGGCGCGTCTTCCGGTTTGCCGCCATTACTGTAGCGCGCAGCCGAATGCTGGCGAGATATGCCAATTTCTTTAGTGTAATTTCCACCGCATCGCTGTGTGATTTGCGCCATTGACGCCGGTGGGGTGAAGGAATGTGGGCATGTGGTAGAATTGAGTCTGCTGGTTTCAATTTTGTTAGAGACCTGCCCATTGTAACGCTCTTTTATTTTTTTTCTCAGGTGTCTGGGCCCGGTGAAGATACAGCGACACATGGTCGACGACTTCTGGCAGCATTACTGACCGACCAGGCCTGATGATGTGAAGACTGACGACGGGGAACAGTCATTCGACAGTGGGTGAAGCCTTGTTTTTATCGAGTTATTGTATTCATATAACGTGTTGAGGTAGATGATAATGTCGGCCGATCACCGGGAGAATCAAATATAGCTTGATATATACATTATGTATAATAACAACTGCGAGTGGACATTAGTTTAAATGTTACAGTTGTCACAAAGGCGAGAAAACAAACGAAACGTTTTACTTAGACGAGTGATCTAGCTAGTTTTCACACTATGCGATTGATCAGAACTGATATAAAAAGAAGAAGGTTTAGACTTCGAATGGTTTCATCGTAACCACTCCAGGTGGTGCTTTTTGGGTCTAGCGATGTCTGTCAGTTTTATGCGTTTCATCGAATGTGCTCTGCTTGTATTAAGAAGTAAATTGGCTGGATCAAGTGCAAAACATACAACTATGCCAGTACTAGGTGCACAATGACACATCACCTTGTGAGCGAGCTTTTGTTGTACACAGACAGACAACTTGGCTACATTAATTATTATATTCCAAAATAAGAAATGTCAAAATATGATGCTAAAATAAGGCCCATTAAACGAAACTTGTATAAGGGGCCGAGATCGCACCGCGGAAACTATCTTAACATTGGTATGCATAAGCAACATTCGCGCGAATGTCCCACACATTCTCGCACGCAAACATTCACCCACTCAATACAGTTGGTTCTTTGCCCGTCATTACACCAATCACAACACACTGATCTCGACTGGAAACAGTGTGCTTAGGAAGCAGCATGCAAAGGCAAAGGCAACTGTAGGCCAGGCGCTTTGTTGTTGTGTAAATCACGAGTACACAAGTAGGAACACAATTGATTTGTCTTCCTTCTGAAACAAGTGTGGAGGTCATTCGATGTTTTGAGACCAATATTGATTGCAATCACACATTACTCGGCACGCATATTTGTATCTAGGTAGTGGCGGAGACCGGCTTCATATCTTGAGACATTGCCATGGAATCAATAGCACATGTTGCTACAGTGATACATGCCAACAGGCCAGGGCTTTGGCCATGCCATGAGCGGTATGCCGGCAAACAGGTAACAGCAAAAGCTAGACATAACAGTCATGACGAAGTGCCATACGAAAACACAAAAGTTCTTCCAAACTACTCAGGCAACTACGAGATGATATACTAGACTTGCGTGGGGTGCACCACTTCTCTCGCGTCGTGTTATGAGAGGTTTTTGTCGCTCATACTTCGGAATCAAATCGGGCGACCTGGAACGAAACAGCAGACATTTGGCAAGTTCAATATGAAAACGAAAGCACAAAGCAACTAACAGGCAATGGTCGCATCATATAATCATTGGTATTGAGCTACACAAACAGTACGCCCTACAAATAGCATCACATTGCAGTGTAATGTAGTTTATGCGAACGAACGTCTTGTATCACCCCGCCTCACACATTTCGACGACGTGTATTTTCTTTAACAACAGGTAGGCCTAGAGTTTTTCTTTCATTGCGTTGCGTACAAGCATTTCGTGTATTCACAAACAGTTTCGAATGGCATGTAATGCTTCAGATATATACTTGCGCAGCCTGCATACAGCACTCGTGGCATCGCCGTTAAGACGTTTTAGAGTTCCACATCGACGAGAGTAGTCCGTACTCCAATCAATACCGTATATAGACGACTGAGGGGTGTATAGTCACATTTCAAGCGACAGTTTCTCTGAGAGTAGAGTGCCAACACTTGAACGGAACTTCTGTCGTTGAGTGTATGTGGTATTGCGAAGTTCAGTAGTACGAATGTTAAATTAGATACTGCCCAAACCTATATTTGCATAGGCATAGGTGGAAAGCTTGAGACATTGACAACTCATCGAAGGATGGTATGCGACATATACAGTGGACTCTGAATGAGAACAAGAATATACATTTTGTGCCATTTCCGACAAGAATTAGGCACTTGTGTATCACGCAAACCCACATCAATTGCTACTATATTAAAAAAGTCATTACTAACGGCGCTGGTAGTGTAGTGGTTAGCACATCCAACTGGCAAGCCGACTGCTCAGGTTTAATACGCGCGGACACAGCAGGCCTGGCATATTTGGTTTAACAATCAATGGGCATAGACTAACATTGTTGAATATAATCGGTGCTATACACCACGCACATTGACATGCATCGTACATAAAAAGTACCCGAATGTCGCACAGACCGCTGCACGATAATAAAACTGTAGTCCTATGTGTGTACCATATTAGAAAGTACGCTAGCGCAAGTGCAGACATAGAAAAGAAGGAGAAGAAGATGAAAGAAAGCCCCCCCCCCCGTTTGCCTAGATCAACGGCGCCGCCATCTTGAAATCTGACGCCGCTAGAAACGAGAATGGCGCGTCTGCCGTATTGTAGTGACGTCACTGTATTGTTGTGGCGCGTCTTCCGGTTTGCCGCCATTACTGTAGCGCGCAGCCGAATGCTGGCGAGATATGCCAATTTCTTTAGTGTAATTTCCACCGCATCGCTGTGTGATTTGCGCCATTGACGCCGGTGGGTGAAGGAATGTGGGCATGTGGTAGAATTGAGCCTGCTGGTTTCAATTTTGTTAGAGACCTGCCCATTGTAACGCTCTTTTATTGTTTTTTTCTCAGGTGTCTGTGCCCGGTGAAGATACAGCGACACATGGTCGACGACTTCTGGCAGCATTACTGACCGACCAGGCCTGATGATGTGAAGACTGACGACGGGGAACAGTCATTCGACCGTGGGTGAAGCCTTGTTTTTATCGAGTTATTGTATTCATATAACGTGTTGAGGTAGATGATAATGTCGGCCGATCACCGGGAGAATCAAATATAGCTTGATATATACATTATGTATAATAACAACTGCGATTGGACATTAGTTTAAATGTTACAGTTGTCACAAAGGCGAGAAAACAAACGAAACGTTTTACTTAGACGAGTGATCTAGCTAGTTTTCACACTATGCGATTGATCAGAACTGATATAAAAAGAAGAAGGTTTAGACTTCGAATGGTTTCATCGTAACCACTCCAGGTGGTGCTTTTTGGGTCTAGCGATGTCTGTCAGTTTTATGCGTTTCATCGAATGTGCTCTGCTTGTATTAAGAAGTAAATTGGCTGGATCAAGTGCAAAACATACAACTATGCCAGTACTAGGTGCACAATGACACATCACCTTGTGAGCGAGCTTTTGTTGTACACAGACAGACAACTTGGCTACATTAATTATTATATTCCAAAATAAGAAATGTCAAAATATGATGCTAAAATAAGGCCCATTAAACGAAACTTGTATAAGGGGCCGAGATCGCACCGCGGAAACTATCTTAACATTGGTATGCATAAGCACCATTCGCGCGAATGTCCCACACATTCTCGCACGCAAACATTCACCCACTCAATACAGTTGGTTCTTTGCCCGTCATTACACCAATCACAACACACTGATCTCGACTGGAAACAGTGTGCTTAGGAAGCAGCATGCAAAGGCAAAGGCAACTGTAGGCCAGGCGCTTTGTTGTTGTGTAAATCACGAGTACACAAGTAGGAACACAATTGATTTGTCTTCCTTCTGAAACAAGTGTGGAGGTCATTCGATGTTTTGAGACCAATATTGATTGCAATCACACATTACTCGGCACGCATATTTGTATCTAGGTAGTGGCGGAGACCGGCTTCATATCTTGAGACATTGCCATGGAATCAATAGCACATGTTGCTACAGTGATACATGCCAACAGGCCAGGGCTTTGGCCATGCCATGAGCGGTATGCCGGCAAACAGGTAACAGCAAAAGCTAGACATAACAGTCATGACGAAGTGCCATACGAAAACACAAAAGTTCTTCCAAACTACTCAGGCAACTACGAGATGATATACTAGACTTGCGTGGGGTGCACCACTTCTCTCGCGTCGTGTTATGAGAGGTTTTTGTCGCTCATACTTCGGAATCAAATCGGGCGACCTGGAACGAAACAGCAGACATTTGGCAAGTTCAATATGAAAACGAAAGCACAAAGCAACTAACAGGCAATGGTCGCATCATATAATCATTGGTATTGAGCTACACAAACAGTACGCCCTACAAATAGCATCACATTGCAGTGTAATGTAGTTTATGCGAACGAACGTCTTGTATCACCCCGCCTCACACATTTCGACGACGTGTATTTTCTTTAACAACAGGTAGGCCTAGAGTTTTTCTTTCATTGCGTTGCGTACAAGCATTTCGTGTATTCACAAACAGTTTCGAATGGCATGTAATGCTTCAGATATATACTTGCGCAGCCTGCATACAGCACTCGTGGCATCGCCGTTAAGACGTTTTAGAGTTCCACATCGACGAGAGTAGTCCGTACTCCAATCAATACCGTATATAGACGACTGAGGGGTGTATAGTCACATTTCAAGCGACAGTTTCTCTGAGAGTAGAGTGCCAACACTTGAACGGAACTTCTGTCGTTGAGTGTATGTGGTATTGCGAAGTTCAGTAGTACGAATGTTAAATTAGATACTGCCCAAACCTATATTTGCATAGGCATAGGTGGAAAGCTTGAGACATTGACAACTCATCGAAGGATGGTATGCGACATATACAGTGGACTCTGAATGAGAACAAGAATATACATTTTGTGCCATTTCCGACAAGAATTAGGCACTTGTGTATCACGCAAACCCACATCAATTGCTACTATATTAAAAAAGTCATTACTAACGGCGCTGGTAGTGTAGTGGTTAGCACATCCAACTGGCAAGCCGACTGCTCAGGTTTAATACGCGCGGACACAGCAGGCCTGGCATATTTGGTTTAACAATCAATGGGCATAGACTAACATTGTTGAATATAATCGGTGCTATACACCACGCACATTGACATGCATCGTACATAAAAAGTACCCGAATGTCGCACAGACCGCTGCACGATAATAAAACTGTAGTCCTATGTGTGTACCATATTAGAAAGTACGCTAGCGCAAGTGCAGACATAGAAAAGAAGGAGAAGAAGATGAAAGAAAGCCCCCCCCCCGTTTGCCTAGATCAACGGCGCCGCCATCTTGAAATCTGACGCCGCTAGAAACGAGAATGGCGCGTCTGCCGTATTGTAGTGACGTCACTGTATTGTTGTGGCGCGTCTTCCGGTTTGCCGCCATTACTGTAGCGCGCAGCCGAATGCTGGCGAGATATGCCAATTTCTTTAGTGTAATTTCCACCGCATCGCTGTGTGATTTGCGCCATTGACGCCGGTGGGTGAAGGAATGTGGGCATGTGGTAGAATTGAGCCTGCTGGTTTCAATTTTGTTAGAGACCTGCCCATTGTAACGCTCTTTTATTGTTTTTTTCTCAGGTGTCTGTGCCCGGTGAAGATACAGCGACACATGGTCGACGACTTCTGGCAGCATTACTGACCGACCAGGCCTGATGATGTGAAGACTGACGACGGGGAACAGTCATTCGACAGTGGGTGAAGCCTTGTTTTTATCGAGTTATTGTATTCATATAACGTGTTGAGGTAGATGATAATGTCGGCCGATCACCGGGAGAATCAAATATAGCTTGATATATACATTATGTATAATAACAACTGCGAGTGGACATTAGTTTAAATGTTACAGTTGTCACAAAGGCGAGAAAACAAACGAAACGTTTTACTTAGACGAGTGATCTAGCTAGTTTTCACACTATGCGATTGATCAGAACTGATATAAAAAGAAGAAGGTTTAGACTTCGAATGGTTTCATCGTAACCACTCCAGGTGGTGCTTTTTGGGTCTAGCGATGTCTGTCAGTGTTATGCGTTTCATCGAATGTGCTCTGCTTGTATTAAGAAGTAAATTGGCTGGATCTAGTGCAAAACATACAACTATGCCATTACTAGGTGCACAATGACACATCACCTTGTGAGCGAGCTTTTGTTGTACACAGACAGACAACTTGGCTACATTAATTATTATATTCCAAAATAAGAAATGTCAAAATATGATGCTAAAATAAGGCCCATTAAACGAAACTTGTATAAGGGGCCGAGATCGCACCGCGGAAACTATCTTAACATTGGTATGCATAAGCACCATTCGCGCGAATGTCCCACACATTCTCGCACGCAAACATTCACCCACTCAATACAGTTGGTTCTTTGCCCGTCATTACACCAATCACAACACACTGATCTCGACTGGAAACAGTGTGCTTAGGAAGCAGCATGCAAAGGCAAAGGCAACTGCAGGCCAGGCGCTTTGTTGTTGTGTAAATCACGAGTACACAAGTAGGAACACAATTGATTTGTCTTCCTTCTGAAACAAGTGTGGAGGTCATTCGATGTTTTGAGACCAATATTGATTGCAATCACACATTACTCGGCACGCATATTTGTATCTAGGTAGTGGCGGAGACCGGCTTCATATCTTGAGACATTGCCATGGAATCAATAGCACATGTTGCTACAGTGATACATGCCAACAGGCCAGGGCTTTGGCCATGCCATGAGCGGTATGCCGGCAAACAGGTAACAGCAAAAGCTAGACATAACAGTCATGACGAAGTGCCATACGAAAACACAAAAGTTCTTCCAAACTACTCAGGCAACTACGAGATGATATACTAGACTTGCGTGGGGTGCACCACTTCTCTCGCGTCGTGTTATGAGAGGTTTTTGTCGCTCATACTTCGGAATCAAATCGGGCGACCTGGAACGAAACAGCAGACATTTGGCAAGTTCAATATGAAAACGAAAGCACAAAGCAACTAACAGGCAATGGTCGCATCATATAATCATTGGTATTGAGCTACACAAACAGTACGCCCTACAAATAGCATCACATTGCAGTGTAATGTAGTTTATGCGAACGAACGTCTTGTATCACCCCGCCTCACACATTTCGACGACGTGTATTTTCTTTAACAACAGGTAGGCCTAGAGTTTTTCTTTCATTGCGTTGCGTACAAGCATTTCGTGTATTCACAAACAGTTTCGAATGGCATGTAATGCTTCAGATATATACTTGCGCAGCCTGCATACAGCACTCGTGGCATCGCCGTTAAGACGTTTTAGAGTTCCACATCGACGAGAGTAGTCCGTACTCCAATCAATACCGTATATAGACGACTGAGGGGTGTATAGTCACATTTCAAGCGACAGTTTCTCTGAGAGTAGAGTGCCAACACTTGAACGGAACTTCTGTCGTTGAGTGTATGTGGTATTGCGAAGTTCAGTAGTACGAATGTTAAATTAGATACTGCCCAAACCTATATTTGCATAGGCATAGGTGGAAAGCTTGAGACATTGACAACTCATCGAAGGATGGTATGCGACATATACAGTGGACTCTGAATGAGAACAAGAATATACATTTTGTGCCATTTCCGACAAGGATTAGGCACTTGTGTATCACGCAAACCCACATCAATTGCTACTATATTAAAAAAGTCATTACTAACGGCGCTGGTAGTGTAGTGGTTAGCACATCCAACTGGCAAGCCGACTGCTCAGGTTTAATACGCGCGGACACAGCAGGCCTGGCATATTTGGTTTAACAATCAATGGGCATAGACTAACATTGTTGAATATAATCGGTGCTATACACCACGCACATTGACATGCATCGTACATAAAAAGTACCCGAATGTCGCACAGACCGCTGCACGATAATAAAACTGTAGTCCTATGTGTGTACCATATTAGAAAGTACGCTAGCGCAAGTGCAGACATAGAAAAGAAGGAGAAGAAGATGAAAGAAAGCCCCCCCCCCCCGTTTGCCTAGATCAACGGCGCCGCCATCTTGAAATCTGACGCCGCTAGAAACGAGAATGGCGCGTCTGCCGTATTGTAGTGACGTCACTGTATTGTTGTGGCGCGTCTTCCGGTTTGCCGCCATTACTGTAGCGCGCAGCCGAATGCTGGCGAGATATGCCAATTTCTTTAGTGTAATTTCCACCGCATCGCTGTGTGATTTGCGCCATTGACGCCGGTGGGTGAAGGAATGTGGGCATGTGGTAGAATTGAGCCTGCTGGTTTCAATTTTGTTAGAGACCTGCCCATTGTAACGCTCTTTTATTGTTTTTTTCTCAGGTGTCTGTGCCCGGTGAAGATACAGCGACACATGGTCGACGACTTCTGGCAGCATTACTGACCGACCAGGCCTGATGATGTGAAGACTGACGACGGGGAACAGTCATTCGACAGTGGGTGAAGCCTTGTTTTTATCGAGTTATTGTATTCATATAACGTGTTGAGGTAGATGATAATGTCGGCCGATCACCGGGAGAATCAAATATAGCTTGATATATACATTATGTATAATAACAACTGCGAGTGGACATTAGTTTAAATGTTACAGTTGTCACAAAGGCGAGAAAACAAACGAAACGTTTTACTTAGACGAGTGATCTAGCTAGTTTTCACACTATGCGATTGATCAGAACTGATATAAAAAGAAGAAGGTTTAGACTTCGAATGGTTTCATCGTAACCACTCCAGGTGGTGCTTTTTGGGTCTAGCGATGTCTGTCAGTGTTATGCGTTTCATCGAATGTGCTCTGCTTGTATTAAGAAGTAAATTGGCTGGATCTAGTGCAAAACATACAACTATGCCATTACTAGGTGCACAATGACACATCACCTTGTGAGCGAGCTTTTGTTGTACACAGACAGACAACTTGGCTACATTAATTATTATATTCCAAAATAAGAAATGTCAAAATATGATGCTAAAATAAGGCCCATTAAACGAAACTTGTATAAGGGGCCGAGATCGCACCGCGGAAACTATCTTAACATTGGTATGCATAAGCACCATTCGCGCGAATGTCCCACACATTCTCGCACGCAAACATTCACCCACTCAATACAGTTGGTTCTTTGCCCGTCATTACACCAATCACAACACACTGATCTCGACTGGAAACAGTGTGCTTAGGAAGCAGCATGCAAAGGCAAAGGCAACTGTAGGCCAGGCGCTTTGTTGTTGTGTAAATCACGAGTACACAAGTAGGAACACAATTGATTTGTCTTCCTTCTGAAACAAGTGTGGAGGTCATTCGATGTTTTGAGACCAATATTGATTGCAATCACACATTACTCGGCACGCATATTTGTATCTAGGTAGTGGCGGAGACCGGCTTCATATCTTGAGACATTGCCATGGAATCAATAGCACATGTTGCTACAGTGATACATGCCAACAGGCCAGGGCTTTGGCCATGCCATGAGCGGTATGCCGGCAAACAGGTAACAGCAAAAGCTAGACATAACAGTCATGACGAAGTGCCATACGAAAACACAAAAGTTCTTCCAAACTACTCAGGCAACTACGAGATGATATACTAGACTTGCGTGGGGTGCACCACTTCTCTCGCGTCGTGTTATGAGAGGTTTTTGTCGCTCATACTTCGGAATCAAATCGGGCGACCTGGAACGAAACAGCAGACATTTGGCAAGTTCAATATGAAAACGAAAGCACAAAGCAACTAACAGGCAATGGTCGCATCATATAATCATTGGTATTGAGCTACACAAACAGTACGCCCTACAAATAGCATCACATTGCAGTGTAAGGTAGTTTATGCGAACGAACGTCTTGTATCACCCCGCCTCACACATTTCGACGACGTGTATTTTCTTTAACAACAGGTAGGCCTAGAGTTTTTCTTTCATTGCGTTGCGTACAAGCATTTCGTGTATTCACAAACAGTTTCGAATGGCATGTAATGCTTCAGATATATACTTGCGCAGCCTGCATACAGCACTCGTGGCATCGCCGTTAAGACGTTTTAGAGTTCCACATCGACGAGAGTAGTCCGTACTCCAATCAATACCGTATATAGACGACTGAGGGGTGTATAGTCACATTTCAAGCGACAGTTTCTCTGAGAGTAGAGTGCCAACACTTGAACGGAACTTCTGTCGTTGAGTGTATGTGGTATTGCGAAGTTCAGTAGTACGAATGTTAAATTAGATACTGCCCAAACCTATATTTGCATAGGCATAGGTGGAAAGCTTGAGACATTGACAACTCATCGAAGGATGGTATGCGACATATACAGTGGACTCTGAATGAGAACAAGAATATACATTTTGTGCCATTTCCGACAAGAATTAGGCACTTGTGTATCACGCAAACCCACATCAATTGCTACTATATTAAAAAAGTCATTACTAACGGCGCTGGTAGTGTAGTGGTTAGCACATCCAACTGGCAAGCCGACTGCTCAGGTTTAATACGCGCGGACACAGCAGGCCTGGCATATTTGGTTTAACAATCAATGGGCATAGACTAACATTGTTGAATATAATCGGTGCTATACACCACGCACATTGACATGCATCGTACATAAAAAGTACCCGAATGTCGCACAGACCGCTGCACGATAATAAAACTGTAGTCCTATGTGTGTACCATATTAGAAAGTACGCTAGCGCAAGTGCAGACATAGAAAAGAAGGAGCCGAAGATGAAAGAAAGCCCCCCCCCCCCCGTTTGCCTAGATCAACGGCGCCGCCATCTTGAAATCTGACGCCGCTAGAAACGAGAATGGCGCGTCTGCCGTATTGTAGTGACGTCACTGTATTGTTGTGGCGCGTCTTCCGGTTTGCCGCCATTACTGTAGCGCGCAGCCGAATGCTGGCGAGATATGCCAATTTCTTTAGTGTAATTTCCACCGCATCGCTGTGTGATTTGCGCCATTGACGCCGGTGGGTGAAGGAATGTGGGCATGTGGTAGAATTGAGCCTGCTGGTTTCAATTTTGTTAGAGACCTGCCCATTGTAACGCTCTTTTATTGTTTTTTTCTCAGGTGTCTGTGCCCGGTGAAGATACAGCGACACATGGTCGACGACTTCTGGCAGCATTACTGACCGACCAGGCCTGATGATGTGAAGACTGACGACGGGGAACAGTCATTCGACAGTGGGTGAAGCCTTGTTTTTATCGAGTTATTGTATTCATATAACGTGTTGAGGTAGATGATAATGTCGGCCGATCACCGGGAGAATCAAATATAGCTTGATATATACATTATGTATAATAACAACTGCGAGTGGACATTAGTTTAAATGTTACAGTTGTCACAAAGGCGAGAAAACAAACGAAACGTTTTACTTAGACGAGTGATCTAGCTAGTTTTCACACTATGCGATTGATCAGAACTGATATAAAAAGAAGAAGGTTTAGACTTCGAATGGTTTCATCGTAACCACTCCAGGTGGTGCTTTTTGGGTCTAGCGATGTCTGTCAGTTTTATGCGTTTCATCGAATGTGCTCTGCTTGTATTAAGAAGTAAATTGGCTGGATCAAGTGCAAAACATACAACTATGCCATTACTAGGTGCACAATGACACATCACCTTGTGAGCGAGCTTTTGTTGTACACAGACAGACAACTTGGCTACATTAATTATTATATTCCAAAATAAGAAATGTCAAAATATGATGCTAAAATAAGGCCCATTAAACGAAACTTGTATAAGGGGCCGAGATCGCACCGCGGAAACTATCTTAACATTGGTATGCATAAGCACCATTCGCGCGAATGTCCCACACATTCTCGCACGCAAACATTCACCCACTCAATACAGTTGGTTCTTTGCCCGTCATTACACCAATCACAACACACTGATCTCGACTGGAAACAGTGTGCTTAGGAAGCAGCATGCAAAGGCAAAGGCAACTGTAGGCCAGGCGCTTTGTTGTTGTGTAAATCACGAGTACACAAGTAGGAACACAATTGATTTGTCTTCCTTCTGAAACAAGTGTGGAGGTCATTCGATGTTTTGAGACCAATATTGATTGCAATCACACATTACTCGGCACGCATATTTGTATCTAGGTAGTGGCGGAGACCGGCTTCATATCTTGAGACATTGCCATGGAATCAATAGCACATGTTGCTACAGTGACACATGCCAACAGGCCAGGGCTTTGGCCATGCCATGAGCGGTATGCCGGCAAACAGGTAACAGCAAAAGCTAGACATAACAGTCATGACGAAGTGCCATACGAAAACACAAAAGTTCTTCCAAACTACTCAGACAACTACGAGATGATATACTAGACTTGCGTGGGGTGCACCACTTCTCTCGCGTCGTGTTATGAGAGGTTTTTGTCGCTCATACTTCGGAATCAAATCGGGCGACCTGGAACGAAACAGCAGACATTTGGCAAGTTCAATATGAAAACGAAAGCACAAAGCAACTAACAGGCAATGGTCGCATCATATAATCATTGGTATTGAGCTACACAAACAGTACGCCCTACAAATAGCATCACATTGCAGTGTAAGGTAGTTTATGCGAACGAACGTCTTGTATCACCCCGCCTCACACATTTCGACGACGTGTATTTTCTTTAACAACAGGTAGGCCTAGAGTTTTTCTTTCATTGCGTTGCGTACAAGCATTTCGTGTATTCACAAACAGTTTCGAATGGCATGTAATGCTTCAGATATATACTTGCGCAGCCTGCATACAGCACTCGTGGCATCGCCGTTAAGACGTTTTAGAGTTCCACATCGACGAGAGTAGTCCGTACTCCAATCAATACCGTATATAGACGACTGAGGGGTGTATAGTCACATTTCAAGCGACAGTTTCTCTGAGAGTAGAGTGCCAACACTTGAACGGAACTTCTGTCGTTGAGTGTATGTGGTATTGCGAAGTTCAGTAGTACGAATGTTAAATTAGATACTGCCCAAACCTATATTTGCATAGGCATAGGTGGAAAGCTTGAGACATTGACAACTCATCGAAGGATGGTATGCGACATATACAGTGGACTCTGAATGAGAACAAGACTATACATTTTGTGCCATTTCCGACAAGAATTAGGCACTTGTGTATCACGCAAACCCACATCAATTGCTACTATATTAAAAAAGTCATTACTAACGGCGCTGGTAGTGTAGTGGTTAGCACATCCAACTGGCAAGCCGACTGCTCAGGTTTAATACGCGCGGACACAGCAGGCCTGGCATATTTGGTTTAACAATCAATGGGCATAGACTAATATTGTTGAATATAATCGGTGCTATACACCACGCACATTGACATGCATCGTACATAAAAAGTACCCGAATGTCGCACAGACCGCTGCACGATAATAAAACTGTAGTCCTATGTGTGTACCATATTAGAAAGTACGCTAGCGCAAGTGCAGACATAGAAAAGAAGGAGAAGAAGATGAAAGAAAGCCCCCCCCCCCGTTTGCCTAGATCAACGGCGCCGCCATCTTGAAATCTGACGCCGCTAGAAACGAGAATGGCGCGTCTGCCGTATTGTAGTGACGTCACTGTATTGTTGTGGCGCGTCTTCCGGTTTGCCGCCATTACTGTAGCGCGCAGCCGAATGCTGGCGAGATATGCCAATTTCTTTAGTGTAATTTCCACCGCATCGCTGTGTGATTTGCGCCATTGACGCCGGTGGGTGAAGGAATGTGGGCATGTGGTAGAATTGAGCCTGCTGGTTTCAATTTTGTTAGAGACCTGCCCATTGTAACGCTCTTTTATTGTTTTTTTCTCAGGTGTCTGTGCCCGGTGAAGATACAGCGACACATGGTCGACGACTTCTGGCAGCATTACTGACCGACCAGGCCTGATGATGTGAAGACTGACGACGGGGAACAGTCATTCGACAGTGGGTGAAGCCTTGTTTTTATCGAGTTATTGTATTCATATAACGTGTTGAGGTAGATGATAATGTCGGCCGATCACCGGGAGAATCAAATATAGCTTGATATATACATTATGTATAATAACAACTGCGAGTGGACATTAGTTTAAATGTTACAGTTGTCACAAAGGCGAGAAAACAAACGAAACGTTTTACTTAGACGAGTGATCTAGCTAGTTTTCACACTATGCGATTGATCAGAACTGATATAAAAAGAAGAAGGTTTAGACTTCGAATGGTTTCATCGTAACCACTCCAGGTGGTGCTTTTTGGGTCTAGCGATGTCTGTCAGTTTTATGCGTTTCATCGAATGTGCTCTGCTTGTATTAAGAAGTAAATTGGCTGGATCAAGTGCAAAACATACAACTATGCCATTACTAGGTGCACAATGACACATCACCTTGTGAGCGAGCTTTTGTTGTACACAGACAGACAACTTGGCTACATTAATTATTATATTCCAAAATAAGAAATGTCAAAATATGATGCTAAAATAAGGCCCATTAAACGAAACTTGTATAAGGGGCCGAGATCGCACCGCGGAAACTATCTTAACATTGGTATGCATAAGCACCATTCGCGCGAATGTCCCACACATTCTCGCACGCAAACATTCACCCACTCAATACAGTTGGTTCTTTGCCCGTCATTACACCAATCACAACACACTGATCTCGACTGGAAACAGTGTGCTTAGGAAGCAGCATGCAAAGGCAAAGGCAACTGTAGGCCAGGCGCTTTGTTGTTGTGTAAATCACGAGTACACAAGTAGGAACACAATTGATTTGTCTTCCTTCTGAAACAAGTGTGGAGGTCATTCGATGTTTTGAGACCAATATTGATTGCAATCACACATTACTCGGCACGCATATTTGTATCTAGGTAGTGGCGGAGACCGGCTTCATATCTTGAGACATTGCCATGGAATCAATAGCACATGTTGCTACAGTGATACATGCCAACAGGCCAGGGCTTTGGCCATGCCATGAGCGGTATGCCGGCAAACAGGTAACAGCAAAAGCTAGACATAACAGTCATGACGAAGTGCCATACGAAAACACAAAAGTTCTTCCAAACTACTCAGGCAACTACGAGATGATATACTAGACTTGCGTGGGGTGCACCACTTCTCTCGCGTCGTGTTATGAGAGGTTTTTGTCGCTCATACTTCGGAATCAAATCGGGCGACCTGGAACGAAACAGCAGACATTTGGCAAGTTCAATATGAAAACGAAAGCACAAAGCAACTAACAGGCAATGGTCGCATCATATAATCATTGGTATTGAGCTACACAAACAGTACGCCCTACAAATAGCATCACATTGCAGTGTAATGTAGTTTATGCGAACGAACGTCTTGTATCACCCCGCCTCACACATTTCGACGACGTGTATTTTCTTTAACAACAGGTAGGCCTAGAGTTTTTCTTTCATTGCGTTGCGTACAAGCATTTCGTGTATTCACAAACAGTTTCGAATGGCATGTAATGCTTCAGATATATACTTGCGCAGCCTGCATACAGCACTCGTGGCATCGCCGTTAAGACGGTTTAGAGTTCCACATCGACGAGAGTAGTCCGTACTCCAATCAATACCGTATATAGACGACTGAGGGGTGTATAGTCACATTTCAAGCGACAGTTTCTCTGAGAGTAGAGTGCCAACACTTGAACGGAACTTCTGTCGTTGAGTGTATGTGGTATTGCGAAGTTCAGTAGTACGAATGTTAAATTAGATACTGCCCAAACCTATATTTGCATAGGCATAGGTGGAAAGCTTGAGACATTGACAACTCATCGAAGGATGGTATGCGACATATACAGTGGACTCTGAATGAGAACAAGACTATACATTTCGTGCCATTTCCGACAAGAATTAGGCACTTGTGTATCACGCAAACCCACATCAATTGCTACTATATTAAAAAAGTCATTACTAACGGCGCTGGTAGTGTAGTGGTTAGCACATCCAACTGGCAAGCCGACTGCTCAGGTTTAATACGCGCGGACACAGCAGGCCTGGCATATTTGGTTTAACAATCAATGGGCATAGACTAACATTGTTGAATATAATCGGTGCTATACACCACGCACATTGACATGCATCGTACATAAAAAGTACCCGAATGTCGCACAGACCGCTGCACGATAATAAAACTGTAGTCCTATGTGTGTACCATATTAGAAAGTACGCTAGCGCAAGTGCAGACATAGAAAAGAAGGAGAAGAAGATGAAAGAAAGCCCCCCCCCCCGTTTGCCTAGATCAACGGCGCCGCCATCTTGAAATCTGACGCCGCCAGAAACGAGAATGGCGCGTCTGCCGTATTGTAGTGACGTCACTGTATTGTTGTGGCGCGTCTTCCGGTTTGCCGCCATTACTGTAGCGCGCAGCCGAATGCTGGCGAGATATGCCAATTTCTTTAGTGTAATTTCCACCGCATCGCTGTGTGATTTGCGCCATTGACGCCGGTGGGTGAAGGAATGTGGGCATGTGGTAGAATTGAGCCTGCTGGTTTCAATTTTGTTAGAGACCTGCCCATTGTAACGCTCTTTTATTGTTTTTTTCTCAGGTGTCTGTGCCCGGTGAAGATACAGCGACACATGGTCGACGACTTCTGGCAGCATTACTGACCGACCAGGCCTGATGATGTGAAGACTGACGACGGGGAACAGTCATTCGACAGTGGGTGAAGCCTTGTTTTTATCGAGTTATTGTATTCATATAACGTGTTGAGGTAGATGATAATGTCGGCCGATCACCGGGAGAATCAAATATAGCTTGATATATACATTATGTATAATAACAACTGCGAGTGGACATTAATTTAAATGTTACAGTTGTCACAAAGGCGAGAAAACAAACGAAACGTTTTACTTAGACGAGTGATCTAGCTAGTTTTCACACTATGCGATTGATCAGAACTGATATAAAAAGAAGAAGGTTTAGACTTCGAATGGTTTCATCGTAACCACTCCAGGTGGTGCTTTTTGGGTCTAGCGATGTCTGTCAGTTTTATGCGTTTCATCGAATGTGCTCTGCTTGTATTAAGAAGTAAATTGGCTGGATCAAGTGCAAAACATACAACTATGCCAGTACTAGGTGCACAATGACACATCACCCTGTGAGCGAGCTTTTGTTGTACACAGACAGACAACTTGGCTACATTAATTATTATATTCCAACATAAGAAATGTCAAAATATGATGCTAAAATAAGGCCCATTAAACGAAACTTGTATAAGGGGCCGAGATCGCACCGCGGAAACTATCTTAACATTGGTATGCATAAGCACCATTCGCGCGAATGTCCCACACATTCTCGCACGCAAACATTCACCCACTCAATACAGTTGGTTCTTTGCCCGTCATTACACCAATCACAACACACTGATCTCGACTGGAAACAGTGTGCTTAGGAAGCAGCATGCAAAGGCAAAGGCAACTGTAGGCCAGGCGCTTTGTTGTTGTGTAAATCACGAGTACACAAGTAGGAACACAATTGATTTGTCTTCCTTCTGAAACAAGTGTGGAGGTCATTCGATGTTTTGAGACCAATATTGATTGCAATCACACATTACTCGGCACGCATATTTGTATCTAGGTAGTGGCGGAGACCGGCTTCATATCTTGAGACATTGCCATGGAATCAATAGCACATGTTGCTACAGTGATACATGCCAACAGGCCAGGGCTTTGGCCATGCCATGAGCGGTATGCCGGCAAACAGGTAACAGCAAAAGCTAGACATAACAGTCATGACGAAGTGCCATACGAAAACACAAAAGTTCTTCCAAACTACTCAGACAACTACGAGATGATATACTAGACTTGCGTGGGGTGCACCACTTCTCTCGCGTCGTGTTATGAGAGGTTTTTGTCGCTCATACTTCGGAATCAAATCGGGCGACCTGGAACGAAACAGCAGACATTTGGCAAGTTCAATATGAAAACGAAAGCACAAAGCAACTAACAGGCAATGGTCGCATCATATAATCATTGGTATTGAGCTACACAAACAGTACGCCCTACAAATAGCATCACATTGCAGTGTAATGTAGTTTATGCGAACGAACGTCTTGTATCACCCCGCCTCACACATTTCGACGACGTGTATTTTCTTTAACAACAGGTAGGCCTAGAGTTTTTCTTTCATTGCGTTGCGTACAAGCATTTCGTGTATTCACAAACAGTTTCGAATGGCATGTAATGCTTCAGATATATACTTGCGCAGCCTGCATACAGCACTCGTGGCATCGCCGTTAAGACGTTTTAGAGTTCCACATCGACGAGAGTAGTCCGTACTCCAATCAATACCGTATATAGACGACTGAGGGGTGTATAGTCACATTTCAAGCGACAGTTTCTCTGAGAGTAGAGTGCCAACACTTGAACGGAACTTCTGTCGTTGAGTGTATGTGGTATTGCGAAGTTCAGTAGTACGAATGTTAAATTAGATACTGCCCAAACCTATATTTGCATAGGCATAGGTGGAAAGCTTGAGACATTGACAACTCATCGAAGGATGGTATGCGACATATACAGTGGACTCTGAATGAGAACAAGAATATACATTTCGTGCCATTTCCGACAAGAATTAGGCACTTGTGTATCACGCAAACCCACATCAATTGCTACTATATTAAAAAAGTCATTACTAACGGCGCTGGTAGTGTAGTGGTTAGCACATCCAACTGGCAAGCCGACTGCTCAGGTTTAATACGCGCGGACACAGCAGGCCTGGCATATTTGGTTTAACAATCAATGGGCATAGACTAACATTGTTGAATATAATCGGTGCTATACACCACGCACATTGACATGCATCGTACATAAAAAGTACCCGAATGTCGCACAGACCGCTGCACGATAATAAAACTGTAGTCCTATGTGTGTACCATATTAGAAAGTACGCTAGCGCAAGTGCAGACATAGAAAAGAAGGAGAAGAAGATTAAAGAAAGCCCCCCCCCCCCGTTTGCCTAGATCAACGGCGCCGCCATCATGAAATCTGACGCCGCCAGAAACGAGAATGGCGCGTCTGCCGTATTGTAGTGACATCACTGTATTGTTGTGGCGCGTCTTCCGGTTTGCCGCCATTACTGTAGCGCGCAGCCGAATGCTGGCGAGATATGCCAATTTCTTTAGTGTAATTTCCACCGCATCGCTGTGTGATTTGCGCCATTGACGCCGGTGGGGTGAAGGAATGTGGGCATGTGGTAGAATTGAGCCTGCTGGTTTCAATTTTGTTAGAGACCTGCCCATTGTAACGCTCTTTTATTGTTTTTTTCTCAGGTGTCTGTGCCCGGTGAAGATACAGCGACACATGGTCGACGACTTCTGGCAGCATTACTGACCGACCAGGCCTGATGATGTGAAGACTGACGACGGGGAACAGTCATTCGACAGTGGGTGAAGCCTTGTTTTTATCGAGTTATTGTATTCATATAACGTGTTGAGGTAGATGATAATGTCGGCCGATCACCGGGAGAATCAAATATAGCTTGATATATACATTATGTATAATAACAACTGCGAGTGGACATTAGTTTAAATGTTACAGTTGTCACAAAGGCGAGAAAACAAACGAAACGTTTTACTTAGACGAGTGATCTAGCAAGTTTTCACACTATGCGATTGATCAGAACTGATATAAAAAGAAGAAGGTTTAGACTTCGAATGGTTTCATCGTAACCACTCCAGGTGGTGCTTTTTGGGTCTAGCGATGTCTGTCAGTTTTATGCGTTTCATCGAATGTGTTCTGCTTGTATTAAGAAGTAAATTGGCTGGATCAAGTGCAAAACATACAACTATGCCAGTACTAGGTGCACAATGACACATCACCTTGTGAGCGAGCTTTTGTTGTACACAGACAGACAACTTGGCTACATTAATTATTATATTCCAAAATAAGAAATGTCAAAATATGATGCTAAAATAAGGCCCATTAAACGAAACTTGTATAAGGGGCCGAGATCGCACCGCGGAAACTATCTTAACATTGGTATGCATAAGCACCATTCGCGCGAATGTCCCACACATTCTCGCACGCAAACATTCACCCACTCAATACAGTTGGTTCTTTGCCCGTCATTACACCAATCACAACACACTGATCTCGACTGGAAACAGTGTGCTTAGGAAGCAGCATGCAAAGGCAAAGGCAACTGTAGGCCAGGCGCTTTGTTGTTGTGTAAATCACGAGTACACAAGTAGGAACACAATTGATTTGTCTTCCTTCTGAAACAAGTGTGGAGGTCATTCGATGTTTTGAGACCAATATTGATTGCAATCACACATTACTCGGCACGCATATTTGTATCTAGGTAGTGGCGGAGACCGGCTTCATATCTTGAGACATTGCCATGGAATCAATAGCACATGTTGCTACAGTGATACATGCCAACAGGCCAGGGCTTTGGCCATGCCATGAGCGGTATGCCGGCAAACAGGTAACAGCAAAAGCTAGACATAACAGTCATGACGAAGTGCCATACGAAAACACAAAAGTTCTTCCAAACTACTCAGACAACTACGAGATGATATACTAGACTTGCGTGGGGTGCACCACTTCTCTCGCGTCGTGTTATGAGAGGTTTTTGTCGCTCATACTTCGGAATCAAATCGGGCGACCTGGAACGAAACAGCAGACATTTGGCAAGTTCAATATGAAAACGAAAGCACAAAGCAACTAACAGGCAATGGTCGCATCATATAATCATTGGTATTGAGCTACACAAACAGTACGCCCTACAAATAGCATCACATTGCAGTGTAATGTAGTTTATGCGAACGAACGTCTTGTATCACCCCGCCTCACACATTTCGACGACGTGTATTTTCTTTAACAACAGGTAGGCCTAGAGTTTTTCTGTCATTGCGTTGCGTACAAGCATTTCGTGTATTCACAAACAGTTTCGAATGGCATGTAATGCTTCAGGTATATACTTGCGCAGCCTGCATACAGCACTCGTGGCATCGCCGTTAAGACGTTTTAGAGTTCCACATCGACGAGAGTAGTCCGTACTCCAATCAATACCGTATATAGACGACTGAGGGGTGTATAGTCACATTTCAAGCGACAGTTTCTCTGAGAGTAGAGTGCCAACACTTGAACGGAACTTCTGTCGTTGAGTGTATGTGGTATTGCGAAGTTCAGTAGTACGAATGTTAAATTAGATACTGCCCAAACCTATATTTGCATAGGCATAGGTGGAAAGCTTGAGACATTGACAACTCATCGAAGGATGGTATGCGACATATACAGTGGACTCTGAATGAGAACAAGAATATACATTTCGTGCCATTTCCGACAAGAATTAGGCACTTGTGTATCACGCAAACCCACATCAATTGCTACTATATTAAAAAAGTCATTACTAACGGCGCTGGTAGTGTAGTGGTTAGCACATCCAACTGGCAAGCCGACTGCTCAGGTTTAATACGCGCGGACACAGCAGGCCTGGCATATTTGGTTTAACAATCAATGGGCATAGACTAACATTGTTGAATATAATCGGTGCTATACACCACGCACATTGACATGCATCGTACATAAAAAGTACCCGAATGTCGCACAGACCGCTGCACGATAATAAAACTGTAGTCCTATGTGTGTACCATATTAGAAAGTACGCTAGCGCAAGTGCAGACATAGAAAAGAAGGAGAAGAAGATTAAAGAAAGCCCCCCCCCCGTTTGCCTAGATCAACGGCGCCGCCATCTTGAAATCTGACGCCGCCAGAAACGAGAATGGCGCGTCTGCCGTATTGTAGTGACGTCACTGTATTGTTGTGGCGCGTCTTCCGGTTTGCCGCCATTACTGTAGCGCGCAGCCGAATGCTGGCGAGATATGCCAATTTCTTTAGTGTAATTTCCACCGCATCGCTGTGTGATTTGCGCCATTGACGCCGGTGGGGTGAAGGAATGTGGGCATGTGGTAGAATTGAGCCTGCTGGTTTCAATTTTGTTAGAGACCTGCCCATTGTAACGCTCTTTTATTGTTTTTTTCTCAGGTGTCTGTGCCCGGTGAAGATACAGCGACACATGGTCGACGACTTCTGGCAGCATTACTGACCGACCAGGCCTGATGATGTGAAGACTGACGACGGGGAACAGTCATTCGACAGTGGGTGAAGCCTTGTTTTTATCGAGTTATTGTATTCATATAACGTGTTGAGGTAGATGATAATGTCGGCCGATCACCGGGAGAATCAAATATAGCTTGATATATACATTATGTATAATAACAACTGCGAGTGGACATTAGTTTAAATGTTACAGTTGTCACAAAGGCGAGAAAACAAACGAAACGTTTTACTTAGACGAGTGATCTAGCTAGTTTTCACACTATGCGATTGATCAGAACTGATATAAAAAGAAGAAGGTTTAGACTTCGAATGGTTTCATCGTAACCACTCCAGGTGGTGCTTTTTGGGTCTAGCGATGTCTGTCAGTTTTATGCGTTTCATCGAATGTGTTCTGCTTGTATTAAGAAGTAAATTGGCTGGATCAAGTGCAAAACATACAACTATGCCAGTACTAGGTGCACAATGACACATCACCTTGTGAGCGAGCTTTTGTTGTACACAGACAGACAACTTGGCTACATTAATTATTATATTCCAAAATAAGAAATGTCAAAATATGATGCTAACATAAGGCCCATTAAACGAAACTTGTATAAGGGGCCGAGATCGCACCGCGGAAACTATCTTAACATTGGTATGCATAAGCACCATTCGCGCGAATGTCCCACACATTCTCGCACGCAAACATTCACCCACTCAATACAGTTGGTTCTTTGCCCGTCATTACACCAATCACAACACACTGATCTCGACTGGAAACAGTGTGCTTAGGAAGCAGCATGCAAAGGCAAAGGCAACTGTAGGCCAGGCGCTTTGTTGTTGTGTAAATCACGAGTACACAAGTAGGAACACAATTGATTTGTCTTCCTTCTGAAACAAGTGTGGAGGTCATTCGATGTTTTGAGACCAATATTGATTGCAATCACACATTACTCGGCACGGCATATTTGTATCTAGGTAGTGGCGGAGACCGGCTTCATATCTTGAGACATTGCCATGGAATCAATAGCACATGTTGCTACAGTGATACATGCCAACAGGCCAGGGCTTTGGCCATGCCATGAGCGGTATGCCGGCAAACAGGTAACAGCAAAAGCTAGACATAACAGTCATGACGAAGTGCCATACGAAAACACAAAAGTTCTTCCAAACTACTCAGGCAACTACGAGATGATATACTAGACTTGCGTGGGGTGCACCACTTCTCTCGCGTCGTGTTATGAGAGGTTTTTGTCGCTCATACTTCGGAATCAAATCGGGCGACCTGGAACGAAACAGCAGACATTTGGCAAGTTCAATATGAAAACGAAAGCACAAAGCAACTAACAGGCAATGGTCGCATCATATAATCATTGGTATTGAGCTACACAAACAGTACGCCCTACAAATAGCATCACATTGCAGTGTAATGTAGTTTATGCGAACGAACGTCTTGTATCACCCCGCCTCACACATTTCGACGACGTGTATTTTCTTTAACAACAGGTAGGCCTAGAGTTTTTCTGTCATTGCGTTGCGTACAAGCATTTCGTGTATTCACAAACAGTTTCGAATGGCATGTAATGCTTCAGGTATATACTTGCGCAGCCTGCATACAGCACTCGTGGCATCGCCGTTAAGACGTTTTACAGTTCCACATCGACGAGAGTAGTCCGTGCTCCAATCAATACCGTATATAGACGACTGAGGGGTGTATAGTCACATTTCAAGCGACAGTTTCTCTGAGAGTAGAGTGCCAACACTTGAACGGAACTTCTGTCGTTGAGTGTATGTGGTATTGCGAAGTTCAGTAGTACGAATGTTAAATTAGATACTGCCCAAACCTATATTTGCATAGGCATAGGTGGAAAGCTTGAGACATTGACAACTCATCGAAGGATGGTATGCGACATATACAGTGGACTCTGAATGAGAACAAGAATATACATTTCGTGCCATTTCCGACAAGAATTAGGCACTTGTGTATCACGCAAACCCACATCAATTGCTACTATATTAAAAAAGTCATTACTAACGGCGCTGGTAGTGTAGTGGTTAGCACATCCAACTGGCAAGCCGACTGCTCAGGTTTAATACGCGCGGACACAGCAGGCCTGGCATATTTGGTTTAACAATCAATGGGCATAGACTAACATTGTTGAATATAATCGGTGCTATACACCACGCACATTGACATGCATCGTACATAAAAAGTACCCGAATGTCGCACAGACCGCTGCACGATAATAAAACTGTAGTCCTATGTGTGTACCATATTAGAAAGTACGCTAGCGCAAGTGCAGACATAGAAAAGAAGGAGAAGAAGATTAAAGAAAGCCCCCCCCCCCCGTTTGCCTAGATCAACGGCGCCGCCATCTTGAAATCTGACGCCGCCAGAAACGAGAATGGCGCGTCTGCCGTATTGTAGTGACGTCACTGTATTGTTGTGGCGCGTCTTCCGGTTTGCCGCCATTACTGTAGCGCGCAGCCGAATGCTGGCGAGATATGCCAATTTCTTTAGTGTAATTTCCACCGCATCGCTGTGTGATTTGCGCCATTGACGCCGGTGGGTGAAGGAATGTGGGCATGTGGTAGAATTGAGCCTGCTGGTTTCAATTTTGTTAGAGACCTGCCCATTGTAACGCTCTTTTATTGTTTTTTTCTCAGGTGTCTGTGCCCGGTGAAGATACAGCGACACATGGTCGACGACTTCTGGCAGCATTACTGACCGACCAGGCCTGATGATGTGAAGACTGACGACGGGGAACAGTCATTCGACAGTGGGTGAAGCATTGTTTTTATCGAGTTATTGTATTCATATAACGTGTTGAGGTAGATGATAATGTCGGCCGATCACCGGGAGAATCAAATATAGCTTGATATATACATTATGTATAATAACAACTGCGAGTGGACATTAGTTTAAATGTTACAGTTGTCACAAAGGCGAGAAAACAAACGAAACGTTTTACTTAGACGAGTGATCTAGCTAGTTTTCACACTATGCGATTGATCAGAACTGATATAAAAAGAAGAAGGTTTAGACTTCGAATGGTTTCATCGTAACCACTCCAGGTGGTGCTTTTTGGGTCTAGCGATGTCTGTCAGTTTTATGCGTTTCATCGAATGTGCTCTGCTTGTATTAAGAAGTAAATTGGCTGGATCAAGTGCAAAACATACAACTATGCCATTACTAGGTGCACAATGACACATCACCTTGTGAGCGAGCTTTTGTTGTACACAGACAGACAACTTGGCTACATTAATTATTATATTCCAAAATAAGAAATGTCAAAATATGATGCTAAAATAAGGCCCATTAAACGAAACTTGTATAAGGGGCCGAGATCGCACCGCGGAAACTATCTTAACATTGGTATGCATAAGCACCATTCGCGCGAATGTCCCACACATTCTCGCACGCAAACATTCACCCACTCAATACAGTTGGTTCTTTGCCCGTCATTACACCAATCACAACACACTGATCTCGACTGGAAACAGTGTGCTTAGGAAGCAGCATGCAAAGGCAAAGGCAACTGTAGGCCAGGCGCTTTGTTGTTGTGTAAATCACGAGTACACAAGTAGGAACACAATTGATTTGTCTTCCTTCTGAAACAAGTGTGGAGGTCATTCGATGTTTTGAGACCAATATTGATTGCAATCACACATTACTCGGCACGCATATTTGTATCTAGGTAGTGGCGGAGACCGGCTTCATATCTTGAGACATTGCCATGGAATCAATAGCACATGTTGCTACAGTGATACATGCCAACAGGCCAGGGCTTTGGCCATGCCATGAGCGGTATGCCGGCAAACAGGTAACAGCAAAAGCTAGACATAACAGTCATGACGAAGTGCCATACGAAAACACAAAAGTTCTTCCAAACTACTCAGGCAACTACGAGATGATATACTAGACTTGCGTGGGGTGCACCACTTCTCTCGCGTCGTGTTATGAGAGGTTTTTGTCGCTCATACTTCGGAATCAAATCGGGCGACCTGGAACGAAACAGCAGACATTTGGCAAGTTCAATATGAAAACGAAAGCACAAAGCAACTAACAGGCAATGGTCGCATCATATAATCATTGGTATTGAGCTACACAAACAGTACGCCCTACAAATAGCATCACATTGCAGTGTAATGTAGTTTATGCGAACGAACGTCTTGTATCACCCCGCCTCACACATTTCGACGACGTGTATTTTCTTTAACAACAGGTAGGCCTAGAGTTTTTCTTTCATTGCGTTGCGTACAAGCATTTCGTGTATTCACAAACAGTTTCGAATGGCATGTAATGCTTCAGATATATACTTGCGCAGCCTGCATACAGCACTCGTGGCATCGCCGTTAAGACGGTTTAGAGTTCCACATCGACGAGAGTAGTCCGTACTCCAATCAATACCGTATATAGACGACTGAGGGGTGTATAGTCACATTTCAAGCGACAGTTTCTCTGAGAGTAGAGTGCCAACACTTGAACGGAACTTCTGTCGTTGAGTGTATGTGGTATTGCGAAGTTCAGTAGTACGAATGTTAAATTAGATACTGCCCAAACCTATATTTGCATAGGCATAGGTGGAAAGCTTGAGACATTGACAACTCATCGAAGGATGGTATGCGACATATACAGTGGACTCTGAATGAGAACAAGACTATACATTTCGTGCCATTTCCGACAAGAATTAGGCACTTGTGTATCACGCAAACCCACATCAATTGCTACTATATTAAAAAAGTCATTACTAACGGCGCTGGTAGTGTAGTGGTTAGCACATCCAACTGGCAAGCCGACTGCTCAGGTTTAATATGCGCGGACACAGCAGGCCTGGCATATTTGGTTTAACAATCAATGGGCATAGACTAACATTGTTGAATATAATCGGTGCTATACACCACGCACATTGACATGCATCGTACATAAAAAGTACCCGAATGTCGCACAGACCGCTGCACGATAATAAAACTGTAGTCCTATGTGTGTACCATATTAGAAAGTACGCTAGCGCAAGTGCAGACATAGAAAAGAAGGAGAAGAAGATGAAAGAAAGCCCCCCCCCCGTTTGCCTAGATCAACGGCGCCGCCATCTTGAAATCTGACGCCGCCAGAAACGAGAATGGCGCGTCTGCCGTATTGTAGTGACGTCACTGTATTGTTGTGGCGCGTCTTCCGGTTTGCCGCCATTACTGTAGCGCGCAGCCGAATGCTGGCGAGATATGCCAATTTCTTTAGTGTAATTTCCACCGCATCGCTGTGTGATTTGCGCCATTGACGCCGGTGGGTGAAGGAATGTGGGCATGTGGTAGAATTGAGCCTGCTGGTTTCAATTTTGTTAGAGACCTGCCCATTGTAACGCTCTTTTATTGTTTTTTTCTCAGGTGTCTGTGCCCGGTGAAGATACAGCGACACATGGTCGACGACTTCTGGCAGCATTACTGACCGACCAGGCCTGATGATGTGAAGACTGACGACGGGGAACAGTCATTCGACAGTGGGTGAAGCCTTGTTTTTATCGAGTTATTGTATTCATATAACGTGTTGAGGTAGATGATAATTTAACAAGATTTAAGATTTAACAAGATTGCCACCTAGAGAATCAACTCTAGATGGCAGGTGGACAAGGAAGCCGTTTGGCTTATCGAGAGTCCAACCTATCTATCTAAGTATACCCTGCCCGTCTTAGGTATATGTCAATTTTATTTTTAAACATATTAACACTTCTAGCACCTACACAATCAGCTGATAATTTGTTCCATTCGTTTACTATTCTTTGGGAAAATGAAAATTTTCTAATATCTAGTCTACACTGCTTCTTTGCTAATGCAACTCCATGTCCTCTAGTCCTTCTCTCTTCCTTGACCGTGAAAAAAATATTTCTGTCAATATTTTCATACCCATTCAATATTTTAAAAACCTCAATCTGATCTCCTCTCAATCTTCTGGTTTCTAGTGTTGTTAGACCACATTCTTTTAGACGCATTTCATAACTAATATTCCTGAGTTTTGGTATAATTTTTGTTGCTCTCCTTTGTACTCTTTCTAGCATATCAATATCCTTCTTGTGATATGGCCTCCATGCTTGTATACAATATTCTAAATGAGGCCTAACTATTGTTTTATAAAGCGGTATTATTAGTTCTTTTTCTTTGT
This sequence comes from Oasisia sp. SBJ-2009, assembly GCA_964017155.1. Taxonomy (NCBI): domain Eukaryota; kingdom Metazoa; phylum Annelida; class Polychaeta; order Sabellida; family Siboglinidae; genus Oasisia; species Oasisia sp. SBJ-2009. Next base: position 41,659,642 of record OZ024856.1, read on the forward strand.
ATACTATATTTCGCCTAATTAATCCAAGAATTTGGTTTGCCTTCGCTGCTGCAATTCCACACTGCTCTGATACCTTCATGTCAGCACTAATGGTTAAACCTAAGTCCTTTTCCTTTACAGTAGTATTTAGTACAGTACCACCCATTGTATATTGTGCATTTTCATTCCCATGTCCTGTGTGGAGGCACTTATACTTTCCAAAGTTAAACAGCATTTGCCATTTCTCAGACCATTCTATCAACTTATTTAGATCATCTTGTAAATGCTGTCTATCTGCATCACTTTTTATTTTCCTAAACACTTTTGTGTCGTCCGCAAACTTCAACACCTTGCTTGTTACGTCATCATCCAAATCATTGATATATATTAAGAATAAAATAGGTCCCAATACTGATCCTTGCGGTACTCCACTCAAAACAGATTTCCAATTTGAAACCTCCCCATCAACTACTACTCTTTGTCTTCTATCAATAAGCCATTTTTCTATCCAGTTAATCATACTATTTCCTATGCCATGGGCCTTTAGTTTAAGTAGTAATCTTTGGTGTGGCACTTTGTCAAAGGCTTTTTTAAAATCTAAGTAGATTATATCTACTGGTGATCCCTCATCTACCCACTTTGTGACATCTTCCAAAAAACATAACATATTTGTTAAGCATGACCTCGCTTTTAAAAACCCATGTTGAGATGTGTTTATCAATTTATTTTTAACAAGAAAATCAACCAAGTGATCTTTAATTAGTCTTTCTAATAGTTTACAAATCACCGATGTTAAACTCACTGGTCTATAGTTCTCTGACTTGCTTCTTGATCCTTTTTTAAATAATGGTATGATGTTTGCTTCTTTCCATTCTACCGGAACCACTCCTTCCTCTAATGCCAAATTGAACACTGTTGCAAGTGGTATGCTAATTTGTTCTACAATTTCCAGTAGTAATTTGGGAGGAATCCCATCCACTCCTGGTGATTTATTATCCTTCATATCTCTTATTTTCATAGCTACCATTTTTGGGGTTACAGTTAGTTGTCCTAAATAGTCACACTCTCTTCCTTCGAACTTAGTCTCTAGTACTGGTAATGTACTAATATCTTCCCTGGTAAACACCGAACTAAAGTATTCATTTAGGTTTTCTGCCATTAAGAATCCCTCCGTTATTATGTTTCCATCACTACCTTCTAGTGGCCCGACCTTATCTTGAACTTTCTGTTTACTTCGAACATACGCATAAAAACTCTTGCTGTCATGTTTTATGTTGAAAGCTATTTTTTGTTCATAGCTTCTCTTCGAATTTCTAATTTCAGCTGTAGCTTGATTAAGTGCTTCTTTATAAATGGCATAGTCTTCTTCACTTCCAGTATGTCTATATGTCTTCCACATCATTTGCTTGTACTTGATTTTTCTAATGGCTTCCTTCGATAAGTGTTTCTTCTTTGACCTTTTCCCTTGTTTTTTCAAGGGGACAAATTTGTCAACGACGCAGTCAATTTCCCTCTTTAAGATATTCCAGCATTCTGTTGCTGTCTTATTCTTCAGTGTGTTATTCCAGTCTATCTTCGCTAAATATTCCCTCATGACCTTATATCTTCCTTTGTGAAAATTTTTCCTGTACCGTATTTTTCTGTTCCGTTCTCCTTTTACTTTGATGATAAAATGTATCTGGTTATGATCACTACATCCCAGTGGCTCACATATATTGACATTATCAACAAATTCCTTCTGTGAGCTCAAAACTATGTCCAACACGTTCTTGTCCCTGGTTGGTTCTAACACATGTTGAAAAAGGAAACTATCTTGTACTAAATTTAAAAACTCTTGATCCTCTCTCCCAGGACTCTGTAGAGATGTCCACTTTATATGCCCATGGTTAAAATCCCCCATAATAATACAGTCCCGTTTACTCACTTCTTTTATAGCGTTGTGCATTTTTTCATTCTCTTCTATGCTTATGTTTGGACTACGATAAACTAACCCAACAGTTAATGTTGAGTTTCCTGTAACTATGTTACACCAGACAGCTTCACATTCTGCTTCTTTTTCTAATTTTATTTCATAAGCCTGGATGGATTCTTTAATATATAAAATAACTCCGCCTCCCCTTCTTCCTAATCTATCTTTCCTAAACATTACATATCCTGTCATTCCTAATTCGGCATCTGATATATCGGGGGTGGCCCAAGATTCAGTTATACCTATTATGTGAGGGTCAATATCTTCTACCATAATGTTTAGTTCATTTCTTTTGTTTACTATGCTCCTTGCATTTAAACAAACACATTTATAACCAAATTTCGTAGGGCTTTCCAGGCTGTTTTTTGCTGATTTCTTTTTGCTGTCTTTAGCTATGCCTCTAGTATTTGGCTTCTCTGTGTATCCCCCCTGCGAAACTAGTTTAAAAAATTGCAACCTGTTCCTCTGTCCATAGATTGAAGCAGGTTCTCGGAGAACACTGCTGCGCCCTTTCCGCTTAGATGGAGGCCATCTCTCACGTACATATCTTCCTTCCCAACAAAGTATCCCCACAAATCTACAAATCCAACTCCTTCTCCTTCACACATCTGCTCCACCAGAGCATTGATTGCCATCCTCTTACAGTTTCTATAGGTTGCTCCCCTTCCTCCGATTACTGGCAAGATTCCTGAGATAATGATCTGTTCAACTCTTGTCTTCTTCAGTTTCCCTACCAACTGTCTGTATCTTTGCACTATTCTAGTTGTCCCCTCCCTGTCTGCATTGTTCGTCCCTACATGTACTAATATCGATCCTCCCTGGCCATGCCCCAACACGTTCTCTACCCTATCTGTCACATGCTCAATCCGAGCGCCCGGAAGACAAACAACAACATCTTCTCCTTTGTTTAACGTCTTGTCCGTCTTTCGCAAAATTGAGTCGCCCATAAAAACCCTTTCTGTTCTCAATGCACCCTCGATCACTGCTTCAGAGTAGCTCCTCCGTTTTGCATCTCCCTGGTTGCTGACTTTCCCCCCTGCCGCTTTCTCTGTTCCTTTCTTTCCTGTCTCTTTTCTTCCTGACATCTTCCTTGTTATTGACTTCCGTTTGGTCATATCTGCTCTCAGTTCCTTTCTTCCCTTCGTCTTTCCTCCTGTCGCATCTACTTCTATCATCTCCTGTCCCCTTGTCCCTCCCTCCTTCTCTACTGTCACTTTCTCCACTGTCTCCTTCATGCATGGCATGTTTTCTGTTGTTCTTTCTCCATTTGTTTTCCTTGCTATCATCCTCCCTCCTCTCTCCATCCCCTTCACAAGATCCGTTAGCTTAGCTAGCTCTGCCGTCAGACAGTCCACTTTCCAACACCCTAAACATTGGAAAGTAAACCCTTCCTCCGTTGTCTCTGACCAAGACTTTCCGCACCCCGATAAGGCAAAATCCACCAAGCTGTGGAATCCACCAATGTCGGCCGATCACCGGGAGAATCAAATATAGCTTGATATATACATTATGTATAATAACAACTGCGAGTGGACATTAATTTAAATGTTACAGTTGTCACAAAGGCGAGAAAACAAACGAAACGTTTTACTTAGACGAGTGATCTAGCTAGTTTTCACACTATGCGATTGATCAGAACTGATATAAAAAGAAGAAGGTTTAGACTTCGAATGGTTTCATCGTAACCACTCCAGGTGGTGCTTTTTGGGTCTAGCGATGTCTGTCAGTTTTATGCGTTTCATCGAATGTGCTCTGCTTGTATTAAGAAGTAAATTGGCTGGATCAAGTGCAAAACATACAACTATGCCAGTACTAGGTGCACAATGACACATCACCCTGTGAGCGAGCTTTTGTTGTACACAGACAGACAACTTGGCTACATTAATTATTATATTCCAACATAAGAAATGTCAAAATATGATGCTAAAATAAGGCCCATTAAACGAAACTTGTATAAGGGGCCGAGATCGCACCGCGGAAACTATCTTAACATTGGTATGCATAAGCACCATTCGCGCGAATGTCCCACACATTCTCGCACGCAAACATTCACCCACTCAATACAGTTGGTTCTTTGCCCGTCATTACACCAATCACAACACACTGATCTCGACTGGAAACAGTGTGCTTAGGAAGCAGCATGCAAAGGCAAAGGCAACTGTAGGCCAGGCGCTTTGTTGTTGTGTAAATCACGAGTACACAAGTAGGAACACAATTGATTTGTCTTCCTTCTGAAACAAGTGTGGAGGTCATTCGATGTTTTGAGACCAATATTGATTGCAATCACACATTACTCGGCACGCATATTTGTATCTAGGTAGTGGCGGAGACCGGCTTCATATCTTGAGACATTGCCATGGAATCAATAGCATATGTTGCTACAGTGATACATGCCAACAGGCCAGGGCTTTGGCCATGCCATGAGCGGTATGCCGGCAAACAGGTAACAGCAAAAGCTAGACATAACAGTCATGACGAAGTGCCATACGAAAACACAAAAGTTCTTCCAAACTACTCAGGCAACTACGAGATGATATACTAGACTTGCGTGGGGTGCACCACTTCTCTCGCGTCGTGTTATGAGAGGTTTTTGTCGCTCATACTTCGGAATCAAATCGGGCGACCTGGAACGAAACAGCAGACATTTGGCAAGTTCAATATGAAAACGAAAGCACAAAGCAACTAACAGGCAATGGTCGCATCATATAATCATTGGTATTGAGCTACACAAACAGTACGCCCTACAAATAGCATCACATTGCAGTGTAATGTAGTTTATGCGAACGAACGTCTTGTATCACCCCGCCTCACACATTTCGACGACGTGTATTTTCTTTAACAACAGGTAGGCCTAGAGTTTTTCTTTCATTGCGTTGCGTACAAGCATTTCGTGTATTCACAAACAGTTTCGAATGGCATGTAATGCTTCAGATATATACTTGCGCAGCCTGCATACAGCACTCGTGGCATCGCCGTTAAGACGTTTTAGAGTTCCACATCGACGAGAGTAGTCCGTACTCCAATCAATACCGTATATAGACGACTGAGGGGTGTATAGTCACATTTCAAGCGACAGTTTCTCTGAGAGTAGAGTGCCAACACTTGAACGGAACTTCTGTCGTTGAGTGTATTTGGTATTGCGAAGTTCAGTAGTACGAATGTTAAATTAGATACTGCCCAAACCTATATTTGCATAGGCATAGGTGGAAAGCTTGAGACATTGACAACTCATCGAAGGATGGTATGCGACATATACAGTGGACTCTGAATGAGAACAAGAATATACATTTCGTGCCATTTCCGACAAGAATTAGGCACTTGTTTATCACGCAAACCCACATCAATTGCTACTATATTAAAAAAGTCATTACTAACGGCGCTGGTAGTGTAGTGGTTAGCACATCCAACTGGCAAGCCGACTGCTCAGGTTTAATACGCGCGGACACAGCAGGCCTGGCATATTTGGTTTAACAATCAATGGGCATAGACTAACATTGTTGAATATAATCGGTGCTATACACCACGCACATTGACATGCATCGTACATAAAAAGTACCCGAATGTCGCACAGACCGCTGCACGATAATAAAACTGTAGTCCTATGTGTGTACCATATTAGAAAGTACGCTAGCGCAAGTGCAGACATAGAAAAGAAGGAGAAGAAGATGAAAGAAAGCCCCCCCCCCCCGTTTGCCTAGATCAACGGCGCCGCCATCTTGAAATCTGACGCCGCCAGAAACGAGAATGGCGCGTCTGCCGTATTGTAGTGACGTCACTGTATTGTTGTGGCGCGTCTTCCGGTTTGCCGCCATTACTGTAGCGCGCAGCCGAATGCTGGCGAGATATGCCAATTTCTTTAGTGTAATTTCCACCGCATCGCTGTGTGATTTGCGCCATTGACGCCGGTGGGGTGAAGGAATGTGGGCATGTGGTAGAATTGAGCCTGCTGGTTTCAATTTTGTTAGAGACCTGCCCATTGTAACGCTCTTTTATTGTTTTTTTCTCAGGTGTCTGTGCCCGGTGAAGATACAGCGACACATGGTCGACGACTTCTGGCAGCATTACTGACCGACCAGGCCTGATGATGTGATGACTGACGACGGGGAACAGTCATTCGACAGTGGGTGAAGCCTTGTTTTTATCGAGTTATTGTATTCATATAACGTGTTGAGGTAGATGATAATGTCGGCCGATCACCGGGAGAATCAAATATAGCTTGATATATACATTATGTATAATAACAACTGCGAGTGGACATTAGTTTAAATGTTACAGTTGTCACAAAGGCGAGAAAACAAACGAAACGTTTTACTTAGACGAGTGATCTAGCTAGTTTTCACACTATGCGATTGATCAGAACTGATATAAAAAGAAGAAGGTTTAGACTTCGAATGGTTTCATCGTAACCACTCCAGGTGGTGCTTTTTGGGTCTAGCGATGTCTGTAAGTTTTATGCGTTTCATCGAATGTGCTCTGCTTGTATTAAGAAGTAAATTGGCTGGATCAAGTGCAAAACATACAACTATGCCAGTACTAGGTGCACAATGACACATCACCTTGTGAGCGAGCTTTTGTTGTACACAGACAGACAACTTGGCTACATTAATTATTATATTCCAAAATAAGAAATGTCAAAATATGATGCTAAAATAAGGCCCATTAAACGAAACTTGTATAAGGGGCCGAGATCGCACCGCGGAAACTATCTTAACATTGGTATGCATAAGCACCATTCGCGCGAATGTCCCACACATTCTCGCACGCAAACATTCACCCACTCAATACAGTTGGTTCTTTGCCCGTCATTACACCAATCACAACACACTGATCTCGACTGGAAACAGTGTGCTTAGGAAGCAGCATGCAAAGGCAAAGGCAACTGTAGGTCAGGCGCTTTGTTGTTGTGTAAATCAGGAGTACACAAGTAGGAACACAATTGATTTGTCTTCCTTCTGAAACAAGTGTGGAGGTCATTCGATGTTTTGAGACCAATATTGATTGCAATCACACATTACTCGGCACGCATATTTGTATCTAGGTAGTGGCGGAGACCGGCTTCATATCTTGAGACATTGCCATGGAATCAATAGCACATGTTGCTACAGTGATACATGCCAACAGGCCAGGGCTTTGGCCATGCCATGAGCGGTATGCCGGCAAACAGGTAACAGCAAAAGCTAGACATAACAGTCATGACGAAGTGCCATACGAAAACACAAAAGTTCTTCCAAACTACTCAGGCAACTACGAGATGATATACTAGACTTGCGTGGGGTGCACCACTTCTCTCGCGTCGTGTTATGAGAGGTTTTTGTCGCTCATACTTCGGAATCAAATCGGGCGACCTGGAACGAAACAGCAGACATTTGGCAAGTTCAATATGAAAACGAAAGCACAAAGCAACTAACAGGCAATGGTCGCATCATATAATCATTGGTATTGAGCTACACAAACAGTACGCCCTACAAATAGCATCACATTGCAGTGTAATGTAGTTTATGCGAACGAACGTCTTGTATCACCCCGCCTCACACATTTCGACGACGTGTATTTTCTTTAACAACAGGTAGGCCTAGAGTTTTTCTTTCATTGCGTTGCGTACAAGCATTTCGTGTATTCACAAACAGTTTCGAATGGCATGTAATGCTTCAGATATATACTTGCGCAGCCTGCATACAGCACTCGTGGCATCGCCGTTAAGACGTTTTAGAGTTCCACATCGACGAGAGTAGTCCGTACTCCAATCAATACCGTATATAGACGACTGAGGGGTGTATAGTCACATTTCAAGCGACAGTTTCTCTGAGAGTAGAGTGCCAACACTTGAACGGAACTTCTGTCGTTGAGTGTATGTGGTATTGCGAATTTCAGTAGTACGAATGTTAAATTAGATACTGCCCAAACCTATATTTGCATAGGCATAGGTGGAAAGCTTGAGACATTGACAACTCATCGAAGGATGGTATGCGACATATACAGTGGACTCTGAATGAGAACAAGAATATACATTTTGTGCCATTTCCGACAAGAATTAGGCACTTGTGTATCACGCAAACCCACATCAATTGCTACTATATTAAAAAAGTAATTACTAACGGCGCTGGTAGTGTAGTGGTTAGCACATCCAACTGGCAAGCCGACTGCTCAGGTTTAATACGCGCGGACACAGCAGGCCTGGCATATTTGGTTTAACAATCAATGGGCATAGACTAACATTGTTGAATATAATCGGTGCTATACACCACGCACATTGACATGCATCGTACATAAAAAGTACCCGAATGTCGCACAGACCGCTGCACGATAATAAAACTGTAGTCCTATGTGTGTACCATATTAGAAAGTACGCTAGCGCAAGTGCAGACATAGAAAAGAAGGAGAAGAAGATGAAAGAAAGCCCCCCCCCCCCGTTTGCCTAGATCAACGGCGCCGCCATCTTGAAATCTGACGCCGCCAGAAACGAGAATGGCGCGTCTGCCGTATTGTAGTGACGTCACTGTATTGTTGTGGCGCGTCTTCCGGTTTGCCGCCATTACTGTAGCGCGCAGCCGAATGCTGGCGAGATATGCCAATTTCTTTAGTGTAATTTCCACCGCATCGCTGTGTGATTTGCGCCATTGACGCCGGTGGGGTGAAGGAATGTGGGCATGTGGTAGAATTGAGCCTGCTGGTTTCAATTTTGTTAGAGACCTGCCCATTGTAACGCTCTTTTATTGTTTTTTTCTCAGGTGTCTGTGCCCGGTGAAGATACAGCGACACATGGTCGACGACTTCTGGCAGCATTACTGACCGACCAGGCCTGATGATGTGAAGACTGACGACGGGGAACAGTCATTCGACAGTGGGTGAAGCCTTGTTTTTATCGAGTTATTGTATTCATATAACGTGTTGAGGTAGATGATAATGTCGGCCGATCACCGGGAGAATCAAATATAGCTTGATATATACATTATGTATAATAACAACTGCGAGTGGACATTAGTTTAAATGTTACAGTTGTCACAAAGGCGAGAAAACAAACGAAACGTTTTACTTAGACGAGTGATCTAGCTAGTTTTCACACTATGCGATTGATCAGAACTGATATAAAAAGAAGAAGGTTTAGACTTCGAATGGTTTCATCGTAACCACTCCAGGTGGTGCTTTTTGGGTCTAGCGATGTCTGTCAGTTTTATGCGTTTCATCGAATGTGCTCTGCTTGTATTAAGAAGTAAATTGGCTGGATCAAGTGCAAAACATACAACTATGCCAATACTAGGTGCACAATGACACATCACCTTGTGAGCGAGCTTTTGTTGTACACAGACAGACAACTTGGCTACATTAATTATTATATTCCAAAATAAGAAATGTCAAAATATGATGCTAAAATAAGGCCCATTAAACGAAACTTGTATAAGGGGCCGAAATCGCACCGCGGAAACTATCTTAACATTGGTATGCATAAGCACCATTCGCGCGAATGTCCCACACATTCTCGCACGCAAACATTCACCCACTCAATACAGTTGGTTCTTTGCCCGTCATTACACCAATCACAACACACTGATCTCGACTGGAAACAGTGTGCTTAGGAAGCAGCATGCAAAGGCAAAGGCAACTGTAGGCCAGGCGCTTTGTTGTTGTGTAAATCACGAGTACACAAGTAGGAACACAATTGATTTGTCTTCCTTCTGAAACAAGTGTGGAGGTCATTCGATGTTTTGAGACCAATATTGATTGCAATCACACATTACTCGGCACGCATATTTGTATCTAGGTAGTGGCGGAGACCGGCTTCATATCTTGAGACATTGCCATGGAATCAATAGCATATGTTGCTACAGTGATACATGCCAACAGGCCAGGGCTTTGGCCATGCCATGAGCGGTATGCCGGCAAACAGGTAACAGCAAAAGCTAGACATAACAGTCATGACGAAGTGCCATACGAAAACACAAAAGTTCTTCCAAACTACTCAGGCAACTACGAGATGATATACTAGACTTGCGTGGGGTGCACCACTTCTCTCGCGTCGTGTTATGAGAGGTTTTTGTCGCTCATACTTCGGAATCAAATCGGGCGACCTGGAACGAAACAGCAGACATTTGGCAAGTTCAATATGAAAACGAAAGCACAAAGCAACTAACAGGCAATGGTCGCATCATATAATCATTGGTATTGAGCTACACAAACAGTACGCCCTACAAATAGCATCACATTGCAGTGTAATGTAGTTTATGCGAACGAACGTCTTGTATCACCCCGCCTCACACATTTCGACGACGTGTATTTTCTTTAACAACAGGTAGGCCTAGAGTTTTTCTTTCATTGCGTTGCGTACAAGCATTTCGTGTATTCACAAACAGTTTCGAATGGCATGTAATGCTTCAGATATATACTTGCGCAGCCTGCATACAGCACTCGTGGCATCGCCGTTAAGACGTTTTAGAGTTCCACATCGACGAGAGTAGTCCGTACTCCAATCAATACCGTATATAGACGACTGAGGGGTGTATAGTCACATTTCAAGCGACAGTTTCTCTGAGAGTAGAGTGCCAACACTTGAACGGAACTTCTGTCGTTGAGTGTATGTGGTATTGCGAAGTTCAGTAGTACGAATGTTAAATTAGATACTGCCCAAACCTATATTTGCATAGGCATAGGTGGAAAGCTTGAGACATTGACAACTCATCGAAGGATGGTATGCGACATATACAGTGGACTCTGAATGAGAACAAGAATATACATTTCGTGCCATTTCCGACAAGAATTAGGCACTTGTTTATCACGCAAACCCACATCAATTGCTACTATATTAAAAAAGTCATTACTAACGGCGCTGGTAGTGTAGTGGTTAGCACATCCAACTGGCAAGCCGACTGCTCAGGTTTAATACGCGCGGACACAGCAGGCCTGGCATATTTGGTTTACCAATCAATGGGCATAGACTAACATTGTTGAATATAATCGGTGCTATACACCACGCACATTGTTATGCATCGTACATAAAAAGTACCCGAATGTCGCACAGACCGCTGCACGATAATAAAACTGTAGTCCTATGTGTGTACCATATTAGAAAGTACGCTAGCGCAAGTGCAGACATAGAAAAGAAGGAGAAGAAGATGAAAGAAAGCCCCCCCCCCGTTTGCCTAGATCAACGGCGCCGCCATCTTGAAATCTGACGCCGCCAGAAAACGAGAATGGCGCGTCTGCCGTATTGTAGTGACGTCACTGTATTGTTGTGGCGCGTCTTCCGGTTTGCCGCCATTACTGTAGCGCGCAGCCGAATGCTGGCGAGATATGCCAATTTCTTTAGTGTAATTTCCACCGCATCGCTGTGTGATTTGCGCCATTGACGCCGGTGGGGTGAAGGAATGTGGGCATGTGGTAGAATTGAGCCTGCTGGTTTCAATTTTGTTAGAGACCTGCCCATTGTAACGCTCTTTTATTGTTTTTTTCTCAGGTGTCTGTGCCCGGTGAAGATACAGCGACACATGGTCGACGACTTCTGGCAGCATTACTGACCGACCAGGCCTGATGATGTGATGACTGACGACGGGGAACAGTCATTCGACAGTGGGTGAAGCCTTGTTTTTATCGAGTTATTGTATTCATATAACGTGTTGAGGTAGATGATAATGTCGGCCGATCACCGGGAGAATCAAATATAGCTTGATATATACATTATGTATAATAACAACTGCGAGTGGACATTAGTTTAAATGTTACAGTTGTCACAAAGGCGAGAAAACAAACGAAACGTTTTACTTAGACGAGTGATCTAGCTAGTTTTCACACTATGCGATTGATCAGAACTGATATAAAAAGAAGAAGGTTTAGGCTTCGAATGGTTTCATCGTAACCACTGCAGGTGGTGCTTTTTGGGTCTAGCGATGTCTGTCAGTTTTATGCGTTTCATCGAATGTGCTCTGCTTGTATTAAGAAGTAAATTGGCTGGATCAAGTGCAAAACATACAACTATGCCAGTACTAGGTGCACAATGACACATCACCTTGTGAGCGAGCTTTTGTTGTACACAGACAGACAACTTGGCTACATTAATTATTATATTCCAAAATAAGAAATGTCAAAATATGATGCTAAAATAAGGCCCATTAAACGAAACTTGTATAAGGGGCCGAGATCGCACCGCGGAAACTATCTTAACATTGGTATGCATAAGCACCATTCGCGCGAATGTCCCACACATTCTCGCACGCAAACATTCACCCACTCAATACAGTTGGTTCTTTGCCCGTCATTACACCAATCACAACACACTGATCTCGACTGGAAACAGTGTGCTTAGGAAGCAGCATGCAAAGGCAAAGGCAACTGTAGGTCAGGCGCTTTGTTGTTGTGTAAATCACGAGTACACAAGTAGGAACACAATTGATTTGTCTTCCTTCTGAAACAAGTGTGGAGGTCATTCGATGTTTTGAGACCAATATTGATTGCAATCACACATTACTCGGCACGCATATTTGTATCTAGGTAGTGGCGGAGACCGGCTTCATATCTTGAGACATTGCCATGGAATCAATAGCACATGTTGCTACAGTGATACATGCCAACAGGCCAGGGCTTTGGCCATGCCATGAGCGGTATGCCGGCAAACAGGTAACAGCAAAAGCTAGACATAACAGTCATGACGAAGTGCCATACGAAAACACAAAAGTTCTTCCAAACTACTCAGGCAACTACGAGATGATATACTAGACTTGCGTGGGGTGCACCACTTCTCTCGCGTCGTGTTATGAGAGGTTTTTGTCGCTCATACTTCGGAATCAAATCGGGCGACCTGGAACGAAACAGCAGACATTTGGCAAGTTCAATATGAAAACGAAAGCACAAAGCAACTAACAGGCAATGGTCGCATCATATAATCATTGGTATTGAGCTACACAAACAGTACGCCCTACAAATAGCATCACATTGCAGTGTAATGTAGTTTATGCGAACGAACGTCTTGTATCACCCCGCCTCACACATTTCGACGACGTGTATTTTCTTTAACAACAGGTAGGCCTAGAGTTTTTCTTTCATTGCGTTGCGTACAAGCATTTCGTGTATTCACAAACAGTTTCGAATGGCATGTAATGCTTCAGATATATACTTGCGCAGCCTGCATACAGCAGTCGTGGCATCGCCGTTAAGACGTTTTAGAGTTCCACGTCGACGAGAGTAGTCCGTACTCCAATCAATACCGTATATAGACGACTGAGGGGTGTATAGTCACATTTCAAGCGACAGTTTCTCTGAGAGTAGAGTGCCAACACTTGAACGGAACTTCTGTCGTTGAGTGTATGTGGTATTGCGAAGTTCAGTAGTACGAATGTTAAATTAGATACTGCCCAAACCTATATTTGCATAGGCATAGGTGGAAAGCTTGAGACATTGACAACTCATCGAAGGATGGTATGCGACATATACAGTGGACTCTGAATGAGAACAAGAATATACATTTCGTGCCATTTCCGACAAGAATTAGGCACTTGTGTATCACGCAAACCCACATCAATTGCTACTATATTAAAAAAGTCATTACTAACGGCGCTGGTAGTGTAGTGGTTAGCACATCCAACTGGCAAGCCGACTGCTCAGGTTTAATACGCGCGGACACAGCAGGCCTGGCATATTTGGTTTAACAATCAATGGGCATAAACTAACATTGTTGAATATAATCGGTGCTATACACCACGCACATTGACATGCATCGTACATAAAAAGTACCCGAATGTCGCACAGACCGCTGCACGATAATAAAACTGTAGTCCTATGTGTGTACCATATTAGAAAGTACGCTAGCGCAAGTGCAGACATAGAAAAGAAGGAGAAGAAGATGAAAGAAAGCCCCCCCCCCCCCGTTTGCCTAGATCAACGGCGCCGCCATCTTGAAATCTGACGCCGCCAGAAACGAGAATGGCGCGTCTGCCGTATTGTAGTGACGTCACTGTATTGTTGTGGCGCGTCTTCCGGTTTGCCGCCATTACTGTAGCGCGCAGCCGAATGCTGGCGAGATATGCCAATTTCTTTAGTGTAATTTCCACCGCATCGCTGTGTGATTTGCGACATTGACGCCGGTGGGGTGAAGGAATGTGGGCATGTGGTAGAATTGAGCCTGCTGGTTTCAATTTTGTTAGAGACCTGCCCATTGTAACGCTCTTTTATTGTTTTTTTCTCAGGTGTCTGTGCCCGGTGAAGATACAGCGACACATGGTCGACGACTTCTGGCAGCATTACTGACCGACCAGGCCTGATGATGTGAAGACTGACGACGGGGAACAGTCATTCGACAGTGGGTGAAGCCTTGTTTTTATCGAGTTATTGTATTCATATAACGTGTTGAGGTAGATGATAATGTCGGCCGATCACCGGGAGAATCAAATATAGCTTGATATATACATTATGTATAATAACAACTGCGAGTGGACATTAGTTTAAATGTTACAGTTGTCACAAAGGCGAGAAAACAAACGAAACGTTTTACTTAGACGAGTGATCTAGCTAGTTTTCACACTATGCGATTGATCAGAACTGATATAAAAAGAAGAAGGTTTAGACTTCGAATGGTTTCATCGTAACCACTCCAGGTGGTGCTTTTTGGGTCTAGCGATGTCTGTCAGTTTTATGCGTTTCATCGAATGTGCTCTGCTTGTATTAAGAAGTAAATTGGCTGGATCAAGTGCAAAACATACAACTATGCCAGTACTAGGTGCACAATGACACATCACCTTGTGAGCGAGCTTTTGTTGTACACAGACAGACAACTTGGCTACATTAATTATTATATTCCAAAATAAGAAATGTCAAAATATGATGCTAAAATAAGGCCCATTAAACGAAACTTGTATAAGGGGCCGAGATCGCACCGCGGAAACTATCTTAACATTGGTATGCATAAGCACCATTCGCGCGAATGTCCCACACATTCTCGCACGCAAACATTCACCCACTCAATACAGTTGGTTCTTTGCCCGTCATTACACCAATCACAACACACTGATCTCGACTGGAAACAGTGTACTTAGGAAGCAGCATGCAAAGGCAAAGGCAACTGTAGGCCAGGCGCTTTGTTGTTGTGTAAATCACGAGTACACAAGTAGGAACACAATTGATTTGTCTTCCTTCTGAAACAAGTGTGGAGGTCATTCGATGTTTTGAGACCAATATTGATTGCAATCACACATTACTCGGCACGCATATTTGTATCTAGGTAGTGGCGGAGACCGGCTTCATATCTTGAGACATTGCCATGGAATCAATAGCACATGTTGCTACAGTGATACATGCCAACAGGCCAGGGCTTTGGCCATGCCATGAGCGGTATGCTGGCAAACAGGTAACAGCAAAAGCTAGACATAACAGTCATGACGAAGTGCCATACGAAAACACAAAAGTTCTTCCAAACTACTCAGGCAACTACGAGATGATATACTAGACTTGCGTGGGGTGCACCACTTCTCTCGCGTCGTGTTATGAGAGGTTTTTGTCGCTCATACTTCGGAATCAAATCGGGCGACCTGGAACGAAACAGCAGACATTTGGCAAGTTCAATATGAAAACGAAAGCACAAAGCAACTAACAGGCAATGGTCGCATCATATAATCATTGGTATTGAGCTACACAAACAGTACGCCCTACAAATAGCATCACATTGCAGTGTAATGTAGTTTATGCGAACGAACGTCTTGTATCACCCCGCCTCACACATTTCGACGACGTGTATTTTCTTTAACAACAGGTAGGCCTAGAGTTTTTCTTTCATTGCGTTGCGTACAAGCATTTCGTGTATTCACAAACAGTTTCGAATGGCATGTAATGCTTCAGATATATCCTTGCGCAGCCTGCATACAGCACTCGTGGCATCGCCGTTAAGACGTTTTAGAGTTCCACATCGACGAGAGTAGTCCGTACTCCAATCAATACCGTATATAGACGACTGAGGGGTGTATAGTCACATTTCAAGCGACAGTTTCTCTGAGAGTAGAGTGCCAACACTTGAACGGAACTTCTGTCGTTGAGTGTATGTGGTATTGCGAAGTTCAGTAGTACGAATGTTAAATTAGATACTGCCCAAACCTATATTTGCATAGGCATAGGTGGAAAGCTTGAGACATTGACAACTCATCGAAGGATGGTATGCGACATATACAGTGGACTCTGAATGAGAACAAGAATATACATTTCGTGCCATTTCCGACAAGAATTAGGCACTTGTGTATCACGGAAACCCACATCAATTGCTACTATATTAAAAAAGTCATTACTAACGGCGCTGGTAGTGTAGTGGTTAGCACATCCAACTGGCAAGCCGACTGCTCAGGTTTAATACGCGCGGACACAGCAGGCCTGGCATATTTGGTTTAACAATAAATGGGCATAGACTAACATTGTTGAATATAATCGGTGCTATACACCACGCACATTGACATGCATCGTACATAAAAAGTACCCGAATGTCGCACAGACCGCTGCACGATAATACAACTGTAGTCCTATGTGTGTACCATATTAGAAAGTACGCTAGCGCAAGTGCAGACATAGAAAAGAAGGAGAAGAAGATGAAAGAAAGCCCCCCCCCGTTTCCCTAGATCAACGGCGCCGCCATCTTGAAATCTGACGCCGCCAGAAACGAGAATGGCGCGTCTGCCGTATTGTAGTGACGTCACTGTATTGTTGTGGCGCGTCTTCCGATTTGCCGCCATTACTGTAGCGCGCAGCCGAATGCTGGCGAGATATGCCAATTTCTTTAGTGTAATTTCCACCGCATCGCTGTGTGATTTGCGCCATTGACGCCGGTGGGGTGAAGGAATGTGGGCATGTGGTAGAATTGAGCCTGCTGGTTTCAATTTTGTTAGAGACCTGCCCATTGTAACGCTCTTTTATTGTTTTTTTCTCAGGTGTCTGTGCCCGGTGAAGATACAGCGACACATGGTCGACGACTTCTGGCAGCATTACTGACCGACCAGGCCTGATGATGTGAAGACTGACGACGGGGAACAGTCATTCGACAGTGGGTGAAGCCTTGTTTTTATCGAGTTATTGTATTCATATAACGTGTTGAGGTAGATGATAATGTCGGCCGATCACCGGGAGAATCAAATATAGCTTGATATATACATTATGTATAATAACAACTGCGAGTGGACATTAGTTTAAATGTTACAGTTGTCACAAAGGCGAGAAAACAAACAAAACGTTTTACTTAGACGAGTGATCTAGCTAGTTTTCACACTATGCGATTGATCAGAACTGATATAAAAAGAAGAAGGTTTAGACTTCGAATGGTTTCATCGTAACCACTCCAGGTGGTGCTTTTTGGGTCTAGCGATGTCTGTCAGTTTTATGCGTTTCATCGAATGTGCTCTGCTTGTATTAAGAAGTAAATTGGCTGGATCAAGTGCAAAACATACAACTATGCCAGTACTAGGTGCACAATGACACATCACCTTGTGAGCGAGCTTTTGTTGTACACAGACAGACAACTTGGCTACATTAATTATTATATTCCAAAATAAGAAATGTTAAAATATGATGCTAAAATAAGGCCCATTAAACGAAACTTGTATAAGGGGCCGAGATCGCACCGCGGAAACTATCTTAACATTGGTATGCATAAGCACCATTCGCGCGAATGTCCCACACATTCTCGCACGCAAACATTCACCCACTCAATACAGTTGGTTCTTTGCCCGTCATTACACCAATCACAACACACTGATCTCGACTGGAAACAGTGTGCTTAGGAAGCAGCATGCAAAGGCAAAGGCAACTGTAGGCCAGGCGCTTTGTTGTTGTGTAAATCACGAGTACACAAGTAGGAACACAATTGATTTGTCTTCCTTCTGAAACAAGTGTGGAGGTCATTCGATGTTTTGAGACCAATATTGATTGCAATCACACATTACTCGGCACGCATATTTGTATCTAGGTAGTGGCGGAGACCGGCTTCATATCTTGAGACATTGCCATGGAATCAATAGCACATGTTGCTACAGTGATACATGCCAACAGGCCAGGGCTTTGGCCATGCCATGAGCGGTATGCCGGCAAACAGGTAACAGCAAAAGCTAGACATAACAGTCATGACGAAGTGCCATACGAAAACACAAAAGTTCTTCCAAACTACTCAGGCAACTACGAGATGATATACTAGACTTGCGTGGGGTGCACCACTTCTCTCGCGTCGTGTTATGAGAGGTTTTTGTCGCTCATATTTCGGAATCAAATCGGGCGACCTGGAACGAAACAGCAGACATTTGGCAAGTTCAATATGAAAACGAAAGCACAAAGCAACTAAGAGGCAATGGTCGCATCATATAATCATTGGTATTGAGCTACACAAACAGTACGCCCTACAAATAGCATCACATTGCAGTGTAATGTAGTTTATGCGAACGAACGTCTTGTATCACCCCGCCTCACACATTTCGACGACGTGTATTTTCTTTAACAACAGGTAGGCCTAGAGTTTGTCTTTCATTGCGTTGCGTACAAGCATTTCGTGTATTCACAAACAGTTTCGAATGGCATGTAATGCTTCAGATATATACTTGCGCAGCCTGCATACAGCACTCGTGGCATCGCCGTTAAGACGTTTTAGAGTTCCACATCGACGAGAGTAGTCCGTACTCCAATCAATACCGTATATAGACGACTGAGGGGTGTATAGTCACATTTCAAGCGACAGTTTCTCTGAGAGTAGAGTGCCAACACTTGAACGGAACTTCTGTCGTTGAGTGTATGTGGTATTGCGAAGTTCAGTAGTACGAATGTTAAATTAGATACTGCCCAAACCTATATTTGCATAGGCATAGGTGGAAAGCTTGAGACATTGACAACTCATCGAAGGATGGTATGCGACATATACAGTGGACTCTGAATGAGAACAAGAATATACATTTCGTGCCATTTCCGACAAGAATTAGGCACTTGTGTATCACGCAAACCCACATCAATTGCTACTATATTAAAAAAAGTCATTACTAACGGCGCTGGTAGTGTAGTGGTTAGCACATCCAACTGGCAAGCCGACTGCTCAGGTTTAATACGCGCGGACACAGCAGGCCTGGCATATTTGGTATAACAATCAATGGGCATAGACTAACATTGTTGAATATAATCGGTGCTATACACCACGCACATTGACATGCATCGTACATAAAAAGTACCCGAATGTCGCACAGACCGCTGCACGATAATAACACTGTAGTCCTATGTGTGTACCATATTAGAAAGTACGCTAGCGCAAGTGCAGACATAGAAAAGAAGGAGAAGAAGATGAAAAAAAGCCCCCCCCCCCCCCCCGTTTGCCTAGATCAGCGGCGCCGCCATCTTGAAATCTGACGCCGCCAGAAACGAGAATGGCGCGTCTGCCGTATTGTAGTGACGTCACTGTATTGTTGTGGCGCGTCTTCCGGTTTGCCGCCATTACTGTAGCGCGCAGCCGAATGCTGGCGAGATATGCCAATTTCTTTAGTGTAATTTCCACCACATCGCTGTGTGATTTCCGCCATTGACGCCGGTGGGATGAAGGAATGTGGGCATGTGGTAGTTTTGAGCCTGCTGGTTTCAATTTTGTTAGAGACCTGCCCATTGTAACGCTCTTTTATTGTTTTTTTCTCAGATGTCTGTGCCCGGTGAAGATACAGCGACACATGGTCGACGACTTCTGGCAGCATTACTGACCGACCAGGCCTGATGATGTGATGACTGACGACGGGGAACAGTCATTCGACAGTGGGTGAAGCCTTGTTTTTATCGAGTTATTGTATTCATATAACGTGTTGAGGTAGATGATAATGTCGGCCGATCACCGGGAGAATCAAATATAGCTTGATATATACATTATGTATAATAAAAACTGCGAGTGGACATTAGTTTTAATGTTACAGTTGTCACAAAGGCGAGAAAACAAACGAAACGTTTTACTTAGACGAGTGATCTAGCTAGTTTTCACACTATGCGATTGATCAGAACTGATATAAAAAGAAGAAGGTTTAGACTTGGAATGGTTTCATCGTAACCACTCCAGGTGGTGCTTTTTGGGTCTAGCGATGTCTGTCAGTTTTATGCGTTTCATCGAATGTGCTCTGCTTGTATTAAGAAGTAAATTGGCTGGATCAAGTGCAAAACATACAACTATGCCAGTACTAGGTGCACAATGACACATCACCTTGTGAGCGAGCTTTTGTTGTACACAGACAGACAACTTGGCTACATTAATTATTATATTCCAAAATAAGAAATGTCAAAATATGATGCTAAAATAAGGCCCATTAAACGAAACTTGTATAAGGGGCCGAGATCGCACCGCGGAAACTATCTTAACATTGGTATGCATAAGCACCATTCGCGCGAATGTCCCACACATTCTCGCACGCAAACATTCACCCACTCAATACAGTTGGTTCTTTGCCCGTCATTACACCAATCACAACACACTGATCTCGACTGGAAACAGTGTGCTTAGGAAGCAGCATGCAAAGGCAAAGGCAACTGTAGGCCAGGCGCTTTGTTGTTGTGTAAATCACGCGTACACAAGTAGGAACACAATTGATTTGTCTTCCTTCTGAAACAAGTGTGGAGGTCATTCGATGTTTTGAGACCAATATTGATTGCAATCACACATTACTCGGCACGCATATTTGTATCTAGGTAGTGGCGGAGACCGGCTTCATATCTTGAGACATTGCCATGGAATCAATAGCACATGTTGCTACAGTGATACATGCCAACAGGCCAGGGCTTTGGCCATGCCATGAGCGGTATGCCGGCAAACAGGTAACAGCAAAAGCTAGACATAACAGTCATGACGAAGTGCCATACGAAAACACAAAAGTTCTTCCAAACTACTCAGGCAACTACGAGATGATATACTAGACTTGCGTGGGGTGCACCACTTCTCTCGCGTCGTGTTATGAGAGGTTTTTGTCGCTCATACTTCGGAATCAAATCGGACGACCTGGAACGAAACAGCAGACATTTGGCAAGTTCAATATGAAAACGAAAGCACAAAGCAACTAACAGGCAATGGTCGCATCATATAGTCATTGGTATTGAGCTACACAAACAGTACGCCCTACAAATAGCATCACATTGCAGTGTAATGTAGTTTATGCGAACGAACGTCTTGTATCACCCCGCCTCACACATTTCGACGACGTGTATTTTCTTTAACAACAGGTAGGCCTACAGTTTTCTTTCATTGCGTTGCGTACAAGCATTTCGTGTATTCAAAAACAGTTTCGAATGGCATGTAATGCTTCAGATATATACTTGCGCAGCCTGCATACAGCACTCGTGGCATCGCCGTTAAGACGTTTTAGAGTTCCACATCGACGAGAGTAGTCCGTACTCCAATCAATACAGTATATAGACGACTGAGGGGTGTATAGTCACATTTCAAGCGACAGTTTCTCTGAGAGTAGAGTGCCAACACTTGAACGGAACTTCTGTCGTTGAGTGTATGTGGTATTGCGAAGTTCAGTAGTACGAATGTTAAATTAGATACTGCCCAAACCTATATTTGCATAGGCATAGGTGGAAAGCTTGAGACATTGACAACTCATCGAAGGATGGTATGCGACATATACATTGGACTCTGAATGAGAACAAGAATATACATTTCGTGCCATTTCCGACAAGAATTAGGCACTTGTGTATCACGCAAACCCACATCAATTGCTACTATATTAAAAAAGTCATTACTAACGGCGCTGGTAGTGTAGTGGTTAGCACATCCAACTGGCAAGCCGACTGCTCAGGTTTAATACGCGCGGACACAGCAGGCCTGGCATATTTGGTTTAACGATCAATGGGCATAGACTAACATTGTTGAATATAATCGGTGCTATACACCACGCACATTGACATGCATCGTACATAAAAAGTACCCGAATGTCGCACAGACCGCTGCACGATAATAAAACTGTAGTCCTATGTGTGTACCATATTAGAAAGTACGCTAGCGCAAGTGCAGACATAGAAAAGAAGGAGAAGAAGATGAAAGAAAGCCCCCCCCCCCCCGTTTGCCTAGATCAACGGCGCCGCCATCTTGAAATCTGACGCCGCCAGAAACGAGAATGGCGCGTCTGCCGTATTGTAGTGACGTCACTGTATTGTTGTGGCGCGTCTTCCGGTTTGCCGCCATTACTGTAGCGCGCAGCCGAATGCTGGCGAGATATGCCAATTTCTTTAGTGTAATTTCCACCGCATCGCTGTGTGATTTGCGCCATTGACGCCGGTGGGGTGAAGGAATGTGGGCATGTGGTAGAATTGAGCCTGCTGGTTTCAATTTTGTTAGAGACCTGCCCATTGTAACGCTCTTTTATTGTTTTTTTCTCAGGTGTCTGTGCCCGGTGAAGATACAGCGACACATGGTCGACGACTTCTGGCAGCATTACTGACCGACCAGGCCTGATGATGTGAAGACTGACGACGGGGAACAGTCATTCGACAGTGGGTGAAGCCTTGTTTTTATCGAGTTATTGTATTCATATAACGTGTTGAGGTAGATGATAATGTCGGCCGATCACCGGGAGAATCAAATATAGCTTGATATATACATTATGTATAATAACAACTGCGAGTGGACATTAGTTTAAATGTTACAGTTGTCACAAAGGCGAGAAAACAAACGAAACGTTTTACTTAGACGAGTGATCTAGCTAGTTTTCACACTATGCGATTGATCAGAACTGATATGAAAAGAAGAAGGTTTAGACTTCGAATGGTTTCCTCGTAACCACTCCAGGTGGTGCGTTTTGGGTCTAGCGATGTCTGTCAGTTTTATGCGTTTCATCGAATGTGCTCTGCTTGTATTAAGAAGTAAATTGGCTGGATCAAGTGCAAAACATACAACTATGCCAGTACTAGGTGCACAATGACACATCACCTTGTGAGCGAGCTTTTGTTGTACACAGACAGACAACTTGGCTACATTAATTATTATATTCCAAAATAAGAAATGTCAAAATATGATGCTAAAATAAGGCCCATTAAACGAAACTTGTATAAGGGGCCGAGATCGCACCGCGGAAACTATCTTAACATTGGTATGCATAAGCACCATTCGCGCGAATGTCCCACACATTCTCGCACGCAAACATTCACCCACTCAATACAGTTGGTTCTTTGCCCGTCATTACACCAATCACAACACACTGATCTCGACTGGAAACAGTGTGCTTAGGAAGCAGCATGCAAAGGCAAAGGCAACTGTAGGCCAGGCGCTTTGTTGTTGTGTAAATCACGAGTACACAAGTAGGAACACAATTGATTTGTCTTCCTTCTGAAACAAGTGTGGAGGTCATTCGATGTTTTGAGACCAATATTGATTGCAATCACACATTACTCGGCACGCATATTTGTATCTAGGTAGTGGCGGAGACCGGCTTCATATCTTGAGACATTGCCATGGAATCAATAGCACATGTTGCTACAGTGATACATGCCAACAGGCCAGGGCTTTGGCCATGCCATGAGCGGTATGCCGGCAAACAGGTAACAGCAAAAGCTAGACATAACAGTCATGACGAAGTGCCATACGAAAACACAAACGTTCATCCAAACTACTCAGGCAACTACGAGATGATATACTAGACTTGCGTGGGGTGCACCACTTCTCTCGCGTCGTGTTATGAGAGGTTTTTGTCGCTCATACTTCGGAATCAAATCGGGCGACCTGGAACGAAACAGCAGACATTTGGCAAGTTCAATATGAAAACGAAAGCACAAAGCAACTAACAGGCAATGGTCGCATCATATAATCGTTGGTATTGAGCTACACAAACAGTACGCCCTACAAATAGCATCACATTGCAGTGTAATGTAGTTTATGCGAACGAACGTCTTGTATCACCCCGCCTCACACATTTCGACGACGTGTATTTTCTTTAACAACAGGTAGGCCTAGAGTTTTTCTTTCATTGCGTTGCGTACAAGCATTTCGTGTATTCACAAACAGTTTCGAATGGCATGTAATGCTTCAAATATATACTTGCGCAGCCTGCATACAGCACTCGTGGCATCGCCGTTAAGACGTTTTAGAGTTCCACATCGACGAGAGTAGTCCGTACTCCAATCAATACAGTATATAGACGACTGAGGGGTGTATAGTCACATTTCAAGCGACAGTTTCTCTGAGAGTAGAGTGCCAACACTTGAACGGAACTTCTGTCGTTGAGTGTATGTGGTATTGCGAAGTTCAGTAGTACGAATGTTAAATTAGATACTGCCCAAACCTATATTTGCATAGGCATAGGTGGAAAGCTTGAGACATTGACAACTCATCGAAGGATGGTATGCGACATATACAGTGGACTCTGAATGAGAACAAGAATATACATTTCGTGCCATTTCCGACAAGAATTAGGCACTTGTGTATCACGCAAACCCACATCAATTGCTACTATATTAAAAAAGTCATTACTAACGGCGCTGGTAGTGTAGTGGTTAGCACATCCAACTGGCAAGCCGACTGCTCAGGTTTAATACGCGCGGACACAGCAGGCCTGGCATATTTGGTATAACAATCAATGGGCATAGACTAACATTGTTGAATATAATCGGTGCTATACACCACGCACATTGACATGCATCGTACATAAAAAGTACCCGAATGTCGCACAGACCGCTGCACGATAATAAAACTGTAGTCCTATGTGTGTACCATATTAGAAAATACGCTAGCGCAAGTGCAGACATAGAAAAGAAGGAGAAGAAGATGAAAAAAAGCCCCCCCCCCCCCGTTTGCCTAGATCAGCGGTGCCGCCATCTTGAAATCTGACGCCGCCAGAAACGAGAATGGCGCGTCTGCCGTATTGTAGTGACGTCACTGTATTGTTGTGGCGCGTCTTCCGGTTTGCCGCCATTACTGTAGCGCGCAGCCGAATGCTGGCGAGATATGCCAATTTCTTTAGTGTAATTTCCACCACATCGCTGTGTGATTTGCGCCATTGACGCCGGTGGGGTGAAGGAATGTGGGCATGTGGTAGTTTTGAGCCTGCTGGTTTCAATTTTGTTAGAGGCCTGCCCATTGTAACGCTCTTTTATTGTTTTTTTCTCAGATGTCTGTGCCCGGTGAAGATACAGCGACACATGGTCGACGACTTCTGGCAGCATTACTGACAGACCAGGCCTGATGATGTGAAGACTGACGACGGGGAACAGTCATTCGACAGTGGGTGAAGCCTTGTTTTTATCGAGTTATTGTATTCATATAACGTGTTGAGGTAGATGATAATGTCGGCCGATCACCGGGAGAATCAAATATAGCTTGATATATACATTATGTATAATAACAACTGCGAGTGGACATTAGTTTTAATGTTACAGTTGTCACAAAGGCGAGAAAACAAACGAAACGTTTTACTTAGACGAGTGATCTAGCTAGTTTTCACACTATGCGATTGATCAGAACTGATATAAAAAGAAGAAGGTTTAGACTTCGAATGGTTTCATCGTAACCACTCCAGGTGGTGCTTTTTGGGTCTAGCGATATCTGTCAGTTTTATGCGTTTCATCGAATGTGCTCTGCTTGTATTAAGAAGTAAATTGGCTGGATCAAGTGCAAAACATACAACTATGCCAGTACTAGGTGCACAATGACACATCACCTTGTGAGCGAGCTTTTGTTGTACACAGACAGACAACTTGGCTACATGAATTATTATATTCCAAAATAAGAAATGTCAAAATATGATGCTAAAATAAGGCCCATTAAACGAAACTTGTATAAGGGGCCGAGATCGCACCGCGGAAACTATCTTAACATTGGTATACATAAGCACCATTCGCGCGAATGTCCCACACATTCTCGCACGCAAACATTCACCCACTCAATACAGTTGGTTCTTTGCCCGTCATTACACCAATCACAACACGCTGATCTCGACTGGAAACAGTGTGCTTAGGAAGCAGCATGCAAAGGCAAAGGCAACTGTAGGCCAGGCGCTTTGTTGTTGTGTAAATCACGAGTACACAAGTAGGAACACAATTGATTTGTCTTCCTTCTGAAACAAGTGTGGAGGTCATTCGATGTTTTGAGACCAATATTGATTGCAATCACACATTACTCGGCACGCATATTTGTATCTAGGTAGTGGCGGAGACCGGCTTCATATCTTGAGACATTGCCATGGAATCAATAGCACATGTTGCTACAGTGATACATGCCAACAGGCCAGGGCTTTGGCCATGCCATGAGCGGTATGCCGGCAAACAGGTAACAGCAAAAGCTAGACATAACAGTCATGACGAAGTGCCATACGAAAACACAAACGTTCATCCAAACTACTCAGGCAACTACGAGATGATATACTAGACTTGCGTGGGGGGCACCACTTCTCTCGCGTCGTGTTATGAAAGGTTTTTGTCGCTCATACTTCGGAATCAAATCGGGCGACCTGGAACGAAACAGCAGACATTTGGCAAGTTCAATATGAAAACGAAAGCACAAAGCAACTAACAGGCAATGGTCGCATCATATAATCGTTGGTATTGAGCTACACAAACAGTACGCCCTACAAATAGCATCACATTGCAGTGTAATGTAGTTTATGCGAACGAACGTCTTGTATCACCCCGCCTCACACATTTCGACGACGTATATTTTCTTTAACAACAGGTAGGCCTAGAGTTTTTCTTTCATTGCGTTGCGTACAAGCATTTCGTGTATTCACAAACAGTTTCGAATGGCATGTAATGCTTCAAATATATACTTGCGCAGCCTGCATACAGCACTCGTGGCATCGCCGTTAAGACGTTTTAGAGTTCCACATCGACGAGAGTAGTCCGTACTCCAATCAATACAGTATATAGACGACTGAGGGGTGTATAGTCACATTTCAAGCGACAGTTTCTCTGAGAGTAGAGTGCCAACACTTGAACGGAACTTCTGTCGTTGAGTGTATGTGGTATTGCGAAGTTCAGTAGTACGAATGTTAAATTAGATACTGCCCAAACCTATATTTGCATAGGCATAGGTGGAAAGCTTGTGACATTGACAACTCACCGAAGGATGGTATGCGACATATACAGTGGACTCTGAATGAGAAGAAGAATATACATTTCGTGCCATTTCCGACAAGAATTAGGCACTTGTGTATCACGCAAACCCACATCAATTGCTACTATATTAAAAAAGTCATTACTAACGGCGCTGGTAGTGTAGTGGTTAGCACATCCAACTGGCAAGCCGACTGCTCAGGTTTAATACGCGCGGACACAGCAGGCCTGGCATATTTGGTATAACAATCAATGGGCATAGACTAACATTGTTGAATATAATCGGTGCTATACACCACGCACATAAAAAGTACCCGAATGTCGCACAGACCGCTGCACGATAATAAAACTGTAGTCCTATGTGTGTACCATATTAGAAAGTACGCTAGCGCAAGTGCAGACATAGAAAAGAAGGAGAAGAAGATGAAAAAAGCCCCCCCCCCGTTTGCCTAGATCAGCGGCGCCGCCATCTTGAAATCTGACGCCGCCAGAAACGAGAATGGCGCGTCTGCCGTATTGTAGTGACGTCACTGTATTGTTGTGGCGCGTCTTCCGGTTTGCCGCCATTACTGTAGCGCGCAGCCGAATGCTGGCGAGATATGCCAATTTCTTTAGTG
Organism: Oasisia sp. SBJ-2009; assembly: GCA_964017155.1. Taxonomy (NCBI): domain Eukaryota; kingdom Metazoa; phylum Annelida; class Polychaeta; order Sabellida; family Siboglinidae; genus Oasisia; species Oasisia sp. SBJ-2009. Next base: position 41,687,203 of record OZ024856.1, read on the forward strand.
TAATTTCCACCACATCGCTGTGTGATTTGCGCCATTGACGCCGGTGGGGTGAAGGAATGTGGGCATGTGGTAGTTTTGAGCCTGCTGGTTTCAATTTTGTTAGAGACCTGCCCATTGTAACGCTCTTTTATTGTTTTTTTCTCAGATGTCTGTGCCCGGTGAAGATACAGCGACACATGGTCGACGACTTCTGGCAGCATTACTGACCGACCAGGCCTGATGATGTGATGACTGACGACGGGGAACAGTCATTCGACAGTGGGTGAAGCCTTGTTTTTATCGAGTTATTGTATTCATATAACGTGTTGAGGTAGATGATAATGTCGGCCGATCACCGGGAGAATCAAATATAGCTTGATATATACATTATGTATAATAACAACTGCGAGTGGACATTAGTTTAAATGTTACAGTTGTCACAAAGGCGAGAAAACAAACGAAACGTTTTACTTAGACGAGTGATCTAGCTAGTTTTCACACTATGCGATTGATCAGAACTGATATAAAAAGAAGAAGGTTTAGACTTCGAATGGTTTCATCGTAACCACTCCAGGTGGTGCTTTTTGGGTCTAGCGATGTCTGTCAGTTTTATGCGTTTCATCGAATGTGCTCTGCTTGTATTAAGAAGTAAATTGGCTGGATCAAGTGCAAAACATACAACTATGCCAGTACTAGGTGCACAATGACACATCACCTTGTGAGCGAGCTTTTGTTGTACACAGACAGACAACTTGGCTACATTAAATATTATATTCCAAAATAAGAAATGTCCAAATATGATGCTAAAATAAGGCCCATTAAACGAAACTTGTATAAGGGGCCGAGATCGCACCGCGGAAACTATCTTAACATTGGTATGCATAAGCACCATTCGCGCGAATGTCCCACACATTCTCGCACGCAAACATTCACCCACTCAATACAGTTGGTTCTTTGCCCGTCATTACACCAATCACAACACACTGATCTCGACTGGAAACAGTGTGCTTAGGAAGCAGCATGCAAAGGCAAAGGCAACTGTAGGCCAGGCGCTTTGTTGTTGTGTAAATCACGAGTACACAAGTAGGAACACAATTGATTTGTCTTCCTTCTGAAACAAGTGTGGAGGTCATTCGATGTTTTGAGACCAATATTGATTGCAATCACACATTACTCGGCACGCATATTTGTATCTAGGTAGTGGCGGAGACCGGCTTCATATCTTGAAACATTGCCATGGAATCAATAGCACATGTTGCTACAGTGATACATGCCAACAGGCCAGGGCTTTGGCCATGCCATGAGCGGTATGCCGGCAAACAGGTAACAGCAAAAGCTAGACATAACAGTCATGACGAAGTGCCATACGAAAACACAAAAGTTCTTCCAAACTACTCAGGCAACTACGAGATGATATACTAGACTTGCGTGGGGTGCACCACTTCTCTCGCGTCGTGTTATGAGAGGTTTTTGTCGCTCATACTTCGGAATCAAATCGGGCGACCTGGAACGAAACAGCAGACATTTGGCAAGTTCAATATGAAAACGAAAGCACAAAGCAACTAACAGGCAATGGTCGCATCATATAATCATTGGTATTGAGCTACACAAACAGTACGCCCTACAAATAGCATCACATTGCAGTGTAATGTAGTTTATGCGAACGAACGTCTTGTATCACCCCGCCTCACACATTTCGACGACGTGTATTTTCTTTAACAACAGGTAGGCCTAGAGTTTTTCTTTCATTGCGTTGCGTACAAGCATTTCGTGTATTCACAAACAGTTTCGAATGGCATGTAATGCTTCAGATATATACTTGCGCAGCCTGCATACAGCACTCGTGGCATCGCCGTTAAGACGTTTTAGAGTTCCACATCGACTAGAGTAGTCCGTACTCCAATCAATACCGTATATAGACGACTGAGGGGTGTATAGTCACATTTCAAGCGACAGTTTCTCTGAGAGTAGAGTGCCAACACTTGAACGGAACTTCTGTCGTTGAGTGTATGTGGTATTGCGAAGTTCAGTAGTACGAATGTTAAATTAGATACTGCCCAAACCTATATTTGCATAGGCATAGGTGGAAAGCTTGCGACATTGACAACTCATCGAAGGATGGTATGCGACATATACAGTGGACTCTGAATGAGAACAAGAATATACATTTCGTGCCATTTCCGACAAGAATTAGGCACTTGTGTATCACGCAAACCCACATCAATTGCTACTATATTAAAAAAGTCATTACTAACGGCGCTGGTAGTGTAGTGGTTAGCACATCCAACTGGCAAGCCGACTGCTCAGGTTTAATACGCGCGGACACAGCAGGCCTGGCATATTTGGTATAACAATCAATGGGCATAGACTAACATTGTTGAATATAATCGGTGCTATACACCACGCACATAAAAAGTACCCGAATGTCGCACAGACCGCTGCACGATAATAAAACTGTAGTCCTATGTGTGTACCATATTAGAAAGTACGCTAGCGCAAGTGCAGACATAGAAAAGAAGGAGAAGAAGATGAAAAAAAGCCCCCCCCCCCCCCCCGTTTGCCTAAATCAGCGGCGCCGCCATCTTGAAATCTGACGCCGCCAGAAACGAGAATGGCGCGTCTGCCGTATTGTAGTGACGTCACTGTATTGTTGTGGCGCGTCTTCCGGTTTGCCGCCATTACTGTAGCGCGCAGCCGAATGCTGGCGAGATATGCCAATTTCTTTAGTGTAATTTCCACCACATCGCTGTGTGATTTGCGCCATTGACGCCGGTGGGGTGAAGGAATGTGGGCATGTGGTAGTTTTGAGCCTGCTGGTTTCAATTTTGTTAGAGACCTGCCCATTGTAACGCTCTTTTATTGTTTTTTTCTCAGATGTCTGTGCCCGGTGAAGATACAGCGACACATGGTCGACGACTTCTGGCAGCATTACTGACCGACCAGGCCTGATGATGTGATGACTGACGACGGGGAACAGTCATTCGACAGTGGGTGAAGCCTTGTTTTTATCGAGTTATTGTATTCTTATAACGTGTTGAGGTAGATGATAATGTCGGCCGATCACCGGGAGAATCAAATATAGCTTGATATATACATTATGTATAATAACAACTGCGAGTGGACATTAGTTTTAATGTTACAGTTGTCACAAAGGCGAGAAAACAAACGAAACGTTTTACTTAGACGAGTGATCTAGCTAGTTTTCACACTATGCGATTGATCAGAACTGATATAAAAAGAAGAAGGTTTAGACTTCGAATGGTTTCATCGTAACCACTCCAGGTGGTGCTTTTTGGGTCTAGCGATGTCTGTCAGTTTTATGCGTTTCATCGAATGTGCTCTGCTTGTATTAAGAAGTAAATTGGCTGGATCAAGTGCAAAACATACAACTATGCCAGTACTAGGTGCACAATGACACATCACCTTGTGAGCGAGCTTTTGTTGTACACAGACAGACAACTTGGCTACATTAATTATTATATTCCAAAATAAGAAATGTCAAAATATGATGCTAAAATAAGGTCCATTAAACGAAACTTGTATAAGGGGCCGAGATCGCACCGCGGAAACTATCTTAACATTGGTATGCATAAGCACCATTCGCGCGAATGTCCCACACATTCTCGCACGCAAACATTCACCCACTCAATACAGTTGGTTCTTTGCCCGTCATTACACCAATCACAACACACTGATCTCGACTGGAAACAGTGTGCTTAGGAAGCAGCATGCAAAGGCAAAGGCAAAGGCAACTGTAGGCCAGGCGCTTTGTTGTTGTGTAAATCACGAGTACACATGTAGGAACACAATTGATTTGTCTTCCTTCTGAAACAAGTGTGGAGGTCATTCGATGTTTTGAGACCAATATTGATTGCAATCACACATTACTCGGCACGCATATTTGTATCTAGATAGTGGCGGAGACCGGCTTCATATCTTGAGACATTGCCATGGAATCAATAGCACATGTTGCTACAGTGATACATGCCAACAGGCCAGAGCTTTGGCCATGCCATGAGCGGTATGCCGGCAAACAGGTAACAGCAAAAGCTAGACATAACAGTCATGACGAAGTGCCATACGAAAACACAAAAGTTCTTCCAAACTACTCAGGCAACTACGAGATGATATACTAGACTTGCGTGGGGTGCACCACTTCTCTCGCGTCGTGTTATGAGAGGTTTTTGTCGCTCATACTTCGGAATCAAATCGGGCGACCTGGAACGAAACAGCAGACATTTGGCAAGTTCAATATGAAAACGAAAGCACAAAGCAACTAACAGGCAATGGTCGCATCATATAATCATTGTTATTGAGCTACACAAACAGTACGCCCTACAAATAGCATCACATTGCAGTGTAATGTAGTTTATGCGAACGAACGTCTTGTATCACCCCGCCTCACACATTTCGACGACGTGTATTTTCTTTAACAACAGGTAGGCCTAGAGTTTTTCTTTCATTGCGTTGCGTACAAGCATTTCGTGTATTCACAAACAGTTTCGAATGGCATGTAATGCTTCAGATATATACTTGCGCAGCCTGCATACAGCACTCGTGGCATCGCCGTTAAGACGTTTTAGAGTTCCACATCGACGAGAGTAGTCCGTACTCCAATCAATACCGTATATAGACGACTGAGGGGTGTATAGTCACATTTCAAGCGACAGTTTCTCTGAGAGTAGAGTGCCAACACTTGAACGGAACTTCTGTCGTTGAGTGTATGTGGTATTGCGAAGTTCAGTAGTACGAATGTTAAATTAGATACTGCCCAAACCTATATTTGCATAGGCATAGGTGGAAAGCTTGAGACATTGACAACTCATCGAAGGATGGTATGCGACATATACAGTGGACTCTGAATGAGAACAAGAATATACATTTCGTGCCATTTCCGACAAGAATTAGGCACTTGTGTATCACGCAAACCCACATCAATTGCTAGTATATTAAAAAAGTAATTACTAACGGCGCTGGTAGTGTAGTGGTTAGCACATCCAACTGGCAAGCCGACTGCTCAGGTTTAATACGCGCGGACACAGCAGGCCTGGCATATTTGGTTTAACAATCAATGGGCATAGACTAACATTGTTGAATATAATCGGTGCTATACACCACGCACATTGACATGCATCGTACATAAAAAGTACCCGAATGTCGCACAGACCGCTGCACGATAATAAAACTGTAGTCCTATGTGTGTACCATATTAGAAAGTACGCTAGCGCAAGTGCAGACATAGAAAAGAAGGAGAAGAAGATGAAAGAAAGCCCCCCCCCCCCCGTTTGCCTAGATCAACGGCGCCGCCATCTTGAAATCTGACGCCGCCAGAAACGAGAATGGCGCGTCTGCCGTATTGTAGTGACGTCACTGTATTGTTGTGGCGCGTCTTCCGGTTTGCCGCCATTACTGTAGCGCGCAGCCGAATGCTGGCGAGATATGCCAATTTCTTTAGTGTAATTTCCACCGCATCGCTGTGTGATTTGCGCCATTGACGCCGGTGGGGTGAAGGAATGTGGGCATGTGGTAGAATTGAGCCTGCTGGTTTCAATTTTGTTAGAGACCTGCCCATTGTAACGCTCTTTTATTGTTTTTTTCTCAGGTGTCTGTGCCCGGTGAAGATACAGCGACACATGGTCGACGACTTCTGGCAGCATTACTGACCGACCAGGCCTGATGATGTGAAGACTGACGACGGGGAACAGTCATTCGACAGTGGGTGAAGCCTTGTTTTTATCGAGTTATTGTATTCATATAACGTGTTGAGGTAGATGATAATGTCGGCCGATCACCGGGAGAATCAAATATAGCTTGATATATACATTATGTATAATAACAACTGCGAGTGGACATTAGTTTAAATGTTACAGTTGTCACAAAGGCGAGAAAACAAACGAAACGTTTTACTTAGACGAGTGATCTAGCTAGTTTTCACACTATGCGATTGATCAGAACTGATATAAAAAGAAGAAGGTTTAGACTTCGAATGGTTTCATCGTAACCACTCCAGGTGGTGCTTTTTGGGTCTAGCGATGTCTGTCAGTTTTATGCGTTTCATCGAATGTGCTCTGCTTGTATTAAGAAGTAAATTGGCTGGATCAAGTGCAAAACATACAACTATGCCAGTACTAGGTGCACAATGACACATCACCTTGTGAGCGAGCTTTTGTTGTACACAGACAGACAACTTGGCTACATTAATTATTATATTCCAAAATAAGAAATGTCAAAATATGTTGCTAAAATAAGGCCCATTAAACGAAACTTGTATAAGGCGCCGAGATCGCACCGCGGAAACTATCTTAACATTGGTATGCATAAGCACCATTCGCGCGAATGTCCCACACATTCTCGCACGCAAACATTCACCCACTCAATACAGTTGGTTCTTTGCCCGTCATTACACCAATCACAACACGCTGATCTCGACTGGAAACAGTGTGCTTAGGAAGCAGCATGCAAAGGCAAAGGCAACTGTAGGCCAGGCGCTTTGTTGTTGTGTAAATCACGAGTACACAAGTAGGAACACAATTGATTTGTCTTCCTTCTGAAACAAGTGTGGAGGTCATTGGATGTTTTGAGACCAATATTGATTGCAATCACACATTACTCGGCACGCATATTTGTATCTAGGTAGTGGCGGAGACCGGCTTCATATCTTGAGACATTGCCATGGAATCAATAGCACATGTTGCTACAGTGATACATGCCAACAGGCCAGGGCTTTGGCCATGCCATGAGCGGTATGCCGGCAAACAGGTAACAGCAAAAGCTAGACATAACAGTCATGACGAAGTGCCATACGAAAACACAAACGTTCATCCAAACTACTCAGGCAACTACGAGATGATATACTAGACTTGCGTGGGGGGCACCACTTCTCTCGCGTCGTGTTATGAAAGGTTTTTGTCGCTCATACTTCGGAATCAAATCGGGCGACCTGGAACGAAACAGCAGACATTTGGCAAGTTCAATATGAAAACGAAAGCACAAAGCAACTAACAGGCAATGGTCGCATCATATAATCGTTGGTATTGAGCTACACAAACAGTACGCCCTACAAATAGCATCACATTGCAGTGTAATGTAGTTTATGCGAACGAACGTCTTGTATCACCCCGCCTCACACATTTCGACGACGTATATTTTCTTTAACAACAGGTAGGCCTAGAGTTTTTCTTTCATTGCGTTGCGTACAAGCATTTCGTGTATTCACAAACAGTTTCGAATGGCATGTAATGCTTCAAATATATACTTGCGCAGCCTGCATACAGCACTCGTGGCATCGCCGTTAAGACGTTTTAGAGTTCCACATCGACGAGAGTAGTCCGTACTCCAATCAATACAGTATATAGACGACTGAGGGGTGTATAGTCACATTTCAAGCGACAGTTTCTCTGAGAGTAGAGTGCCAACACTTGAACGGAACTTCTGTCGTTGAGTGTATGTGGTATTGCGAAGTTCAGTAGTACGAATGTTAAATTAGATACTGCCCAAACCTATATTTGCATAGGCATAGGTGGAAAGCTTGTGACATTGACAACTCACCGAAGGATGGTATGCGACATATACAGTGGACTCTGAATGAGAAGAAGAATATACATTTCGTGCCATTTCCGACAAGAATTAGGCACTTGTGTATCACGCAAACCCACATCAATTGCTACTATATTAAAAAAGTCATTACTAACGGCGCTGGTAGTGTAGTGGTTAGCACATCCAACTGGCAAGCCGACTGCTCAGGTTTAATACGCGCGGACACAGCAGGCCTGGCATATTTGGTATAACAATCAATGGGCATAGACTAACATTGTTGAATATAATCGGTGCTATACACCACGCACATAAAAAGTACCCGAATGTCGCACAGACCGCTGCACGATAATAAAACTGTAGTCCTATGTGTGTACCATATTAGAAAGTACGCTAGCGCAAGTGCAGACATAGAAAAGAAGGAGAAGAAGATGAAAAAAGCCCCCCCCCCCCGTTTGCCTAGATCAGCGGCGCCGCCATCTTGAAATCTGACGCCGCCAGAAACGAGAATGGCGCGTCTGCCGTATTGTAGTGACGTCACTGTATTGTTGTGGCGCGTCTTCCGGTTTGCCGCCATTACTGTAGCGCGCAGCCGAATGCTGGCGAGATATGCCAATTTCTTTAGTGTAATTTCCACCACATCGCTGTGTGATTTGCGCCATTGACGCCGGTGGGGTGAAGGAATGTGGGCATGTGGTAGTTTTGAGCCTGCTGGTTTCAATTTTGTTAGAGACCTGCCCATTGTAACGCTCTTTTATTGTTTTTTTCTCAGATGTCTGTGCCCGGTGAAGATACAGCGACACATGGTCGACGACTTCTGGCAGCATTACTGACCGACCAGGCCTGATGATGTGATGACTGACGACGGGGAACAGTCATTCGACAGTGGGTGAAGCCTTGTTTTTATCGAGTTATTGTATTCATATAACGTGTTGAGGTAGATGATAATGTCGGCCGATCACCGGGAGAATCAAATATAGCTTGATATATACATTATCTATAATAACAACTGCGAGTGGACATTAGTTTAAATGTTACAGTTGTCACAAAGGCGAGAAAACAAACGAAACGTTTTACTTAGACGAGTGATCTAGCTAGTTTTCACACTATGCGATTGATCAGAACTGATATAAAAAGAAGAAGGTTTAGACTTCGAATGGTTTCATCGTAACCACTCCAGGTGGTGCTTTTTGGGTCTAGCGATGTCTGTCAGTTTTATGCGTTTCATCGAATGTGCTCTGCTTGTATTAAGAAGTAAATTGGCTGGATCAAGTGCAAAACATACAACTATGCCAGTACTAGGTGCACAATGACACATCACCTTGTGAGCGAGCTTTTGTTGTACACAGACAGACAACTTGGCTACATTAATTATTATATTCCAAAATAAGAAATGTCCAAATATGATGCTAAAATAAGGCCCATTAAACGAAACTTGTATAAGGGGCCGAGATCGCACCGCGGAAACTATCTTAACATTGGTATGCATAAGCACCATTCGCGCGAATGTCCCACACATTCTCGCACGCAAACATTCACCCACTCAATACAGTTGGTTCTTTGCCCGTCATTACACCAATCACAACACACTGATCTCGACTGGAAACAGTGTGCTTAGGAAGCAGCATGCAAAGGCAAAGGCAACTGTAGGCCAGGCGCTTTGTTGTTGTGTAAATCACGAGTACACAAGTAGGAACACAATTGATTTGTCTTCCTTCTGAAACAAGTGTGGAGGTCATTCGATGTTTTGAGACCAATATTGATTGCAATCACACATTACTCGGCACGCATATTTGTATCTAGGTAGTGGCGGAGACCGGCTTCATATCTTGAAACATTGCCATGGAATCAATAGCACATGTTGCTACAGTGATACATGCCAACAGGCCAGGGCTTTGGCCATGCCATGAGCGGTATGCCGGCAAACAGGTAACAGCAAAAGCTAGACATAACAGTCATGACGAAGTGCCATACGAAAACACAAAAGTTCTTCCAAACTACTCAGGCAACTACGAGATGATATACTAGACTTGCGTGGGGTGCACCACTTCTCTCGCGTCGTGTTATGAGAGGTTTTTGTCGCTCATACTTCGGAATCAAATCGGGCGACCTGGAACGAAACAGCAGACATTTGGCAAGTTCAATATGAAAACGAAAGCACAAAGCAACTAACAGGCAATGGTCGCATCATATAATCATTGGTATTGAGCTACACAAACAGTACGCCCTACAAATAGCATCACATTGCAGTGTAATGTAGTTTATGCGAACGAACGTCTTGTATCACCCCGCCTCACACATTTCGACGACGTGTATTTTCTTTAACAACAGGTAGGCCTAGAGTTTTTCTTTCATTGCGTTGCGTACAAGCATTTCGTGTATTCACAAACAGTTTCGAATGGCATGTAATGCTTCAGATATATTCTTGCGCAGCCTGCATACAGCACTCGTGGCATCGCCGTTAAGACGTTTTAGAGTTCCACATCGACTAGAGTAGTCCGTACTCCAATCAATACCGTATATAGACGACTGAGGGGTGTATAGTCACATTTCAAGCGACAGTTTCTCTGAGAGTAGAGTGCCAACACTTGAACGGAACTTCTGTCGTTGAGTGTATGTGGTATTGCGAAGTTCAGTAGTACGAATGTTAAATTAGATACTGCCCAAACCTATATTTGCATAGGCATAGGTGGAAAGCTTGCGACATTGACAACTCATCGAAGGATGGTATGCGACATATACAGTGGACTCTGAATGAGAACAAGAATATACATTTCGTGCCATTTCCGACAAGAATTAGGCACTTGTGTATCACGCAAACCCACATCAATTGCTACTATATTAAAAAAGTCATTACTAACGGCGCTGGTAGTGTAGTGGTTAGCACATCCAACTGGCAAGCCGACTGCTCAGGTTTAATACGCGCGGACACAGCAGGCCTGGCATATTTGGTATAACAATCAATGGGCATAGACTAACATTGTTGAATATAATCGGTGCTATACACCACGCACATAAAAAGTACCCGAATGTCGCACAGACCGCTGCACGATAATAAAACTGTAGTCCTATGTGTGTACCATATTAGAAAGTACGCTAGCGCAAGTGCAGACATAGAAAAGAAGGAGAAGAAGATGAAAAAAAGCCCCCCCCCCCCCCCGTTTGCCTAAATCAGCGGCGCCGCCATCTTGAAATCTGACGCCGCCAGAAACGAGAATGGCGCGTCTGCCGTATTGTAGTGACGTCACTGTATTGTTGTGGCGCGTCTTCCGGTTTGCCGCCATTACTGTAGCGCGCAGCCGAATGCTGGCGAGATATGCCAATTTCTTTAGTGTAATTTCCACCACATCGCTGTGTGATTTGCGCCATTGACGCCGGTGGGGTGAAGGAATGTGGGCATGTGGTAGTTTTGAGCCTGCTGGTTTCAATTTTGTTAGAGACCTGCCCATTGTAACGCTCTTTTATTGTTTTTTTCTCAGATGTCTGTGCCCGGTGAAGATACAGCGACACATGGTCGACGACTTCTGGCAGCATTACTGACCGACCAGGCCTGATGATGTGATGACTGACGACGGGGAACAGTCATTCGACAGTGGGTGAAGCCTTGTTTTTATCGAGTTATTGTATTCTTATAACGTGTTGAGGTAGATGATAATGTCGGCCGATCACCGGGAGAATCAAATATAGCTTGATATATACATTATGTATAATAACAACTGCGAGTGGACATTAGTTTTAATGTTACAGTTGTCACAAAGGCGAGAAAACAAACGAAACGTTTTACTTAGACGAGTGATCTAGCTAGTTTTCACACTATGCGATTGATCAGAACTGATATAAAAAGAAGAAGGTTTAGACTTCGAATGGTTTCATCGTAACCACTCCAGGTGGTGCTTTTTGGGTCTAGCGATGTCTGTCAGTTTTATGCGTTTCATCGAATGTGCTCTGCTTGTATTAAGAAGTAAATTGGCTGGATCAAGTGCAAAACATACAACTATGCCAGTACTAGGTGCACAATGACACATCACCTTGTGAGCGAGCTTTTGTTGTACACAGACAGACAACTTGGCTACATTAATTATTATATTCCAAAATAAGAAATGTCAAAATATGATGCTAAAATAAGGTCCATTAAACGAAACTTGTATAAGGGGCCGAGATCGCACCGCGGAAACTATCTTAACATTGGTATGCATAAGCACCATTCGCGCGAATGTCCCACACATTCTCGCACGCAAACATTCACCCACTCAATACAGTTGGTTCTTTGCCCGTCATTACACCAATCACAACACACTGATCTCGACTGGAAACAGTGTGCTTAGGAAGCAGCATGCAAAGGCAAAGGCAAAGGCAACTGTAGGCCAGGCGCTTTGTTGTTGTGTAAATCACGAGTACACATGTAGGAACACAATTGATTTGTCTTCCTTCTGAAACAAGTGTGGAGGTCATTCGATGTTTTGAGACCAATATTGATTGCAATCACACATTACTCGGCACGCATATTTGTATCTAGATAGTGGCGGAGACCGGCTTCATATCTTGAGACATTGCCATGGAATCAATAGCACATGTTGCTACAGTGATACATGCCAACAGGCCAGAGCTTTGGCCATGCCATGAGCGGTATGCCGGCAAACAGGTAACAGCAAAAGCTAGACATAACAGTCATGACGAAGTGCCATACGAAAACACAAAAGTTCTTCCAAACTACTCAGGCAACTACGAGATGATATACTAGACTTGCGTGGGGTGCACCACTTCTCTCGCGTCGTGTTATGAGAGGTTTTTGTCGCTCATACTTCGGAATCAAATCGGGCGACCTGGAACGAAACAGCAGACATTTGGCAAGTTCAATATGAAAACGAAAGCACAAAGCAACTAACAGGCAATGGTCGCATCATATAATCATTGTTATTGAGCTACACAAACAGTACGCCCTACAAATAGCATCACATTGCAGTGTAATGTAGTTTATGCGAACGAACGTCTTGTATCACCCCGCCTCACACATTTCGACGACGTGTATTTTCTTTAACAACAGGTAGGCCTAGAGTTTTTCTTTCATTGCGTTGCGTACAAGCATTTCGTGTATTCACAAACAGTTTCGAATGGCATGTAATGCTTCAGATATATACTTGCGCAGCCTGCATACAGCAGTCGTGGCATCGCCGTTAAGACGTTTTAGAGTTCCACGTCGACGAGAGTAGTCCGTACTCCAATCAATACCGTATATAGACGACTGAGGGGTGTATAGTCACATTTCAAGCGACAGTTTCTCTGAGAGTAGAGTGCCAACACTTGAACGGAACTTCTGTCGTTGAGTGTATGTGGTATTGCGAAGTTCAGTAGTACGAATGTTAAATTAGATACTGCCCAAACCTATATTTGCATAGGCATAGGTGGAAAGCTTGAGACATTGACAACTCATCGAAGGATGGTATGCGACATATACAGTGGACTCTGAATGAGAACAAGAATATACATTTCGTGCCATTTCCGACAAGAATTAGGCACTTGTGTATCACGCAAACCCACATCAATTGCTAGTATATTAAAAAAGTAATTACTAACGGCGCTGGTAGTGTAGTGGTTAGCACATCCAACTGGCAAGCCGACTGCTCAGGTTTAATACGCGCGGACACAGCAGGCCTGGCATATTTGGTTTAACAATCAATGGGCATAGACTAACATTGTTGAATATAATCGGTGCTATACACCACGCACATTGACATGCATCGTACATAAAAAGTACCCGAATGTCGCACAGACCGCTGCACGATAATAAAACTGTAGTCCTATGTGTGTACCATATTAGAAAGTACGCTAGCGCAAGTGCAGACATAGAAAAGAAGGAGAAGAAGATGAAAGAAAGCCCCCCCCCCCCCGTTTGCCTAGATAAACGGCGCCGCCATCTTGAAATCTGACGCCGCCAGAAACGAGAATGGCGCGTCTGCCGTATTGTAGTGACGTCACTGTATTGTTGTGGCGCGTCTTCCGGTTTGCCGCCATTACTGTAGCGCGCAGCCGAATGCTGGCGAGATATGCCAATTTCTTTAGTGTAATTTCCACCGCATCGCTGTGTGATTTGCGCCATTGACGCCGGTGGGGTGAAGGAATGTGGGCATGTGGTAGAATTGAGCCTGCTGGTTTCAATTTTGTTAGAGACCTGCCCATTGTAACGCTCTTTTATTGTTTTTTTCTCAGGTGTCTGTGCCCGGTGAAGATACAGCGACACATGGTCGACGACTTCTGGCAGCATTACTGACCGACCAGGCCTGATGATGTGAAGACTGACGACGGGGAACAGTCATTCGACAGTGGGTGAAGCCTTGTTTTTATCGAGTTATTGTATTCATATAACGTGTTGAGGTAGATGATAATGTCGGCCGATCACCGGGAGAATCAAATATAGCTTGATATATACATTATGTATAATAACAACTGCGAGTGGACATTAGTTTAAATGTTACAGTTGTCACAAAGGCGAGAAAACAAACGAAACGTTTTACTTAGACGAGTGATCTAGCTAGTTTTCACACTATGCGATTGATCAGAACTGATATAAAAAGAAGAAGGTTTAGACTTCGAATGGTTTCATCGTAACCACTCCAGGTGGTGCTTTTTGGGTCTAGCGATGTCTGTCAGTTTTATGCGTTTCATCGAATGTGCTCTGCTTGTATTAAGAAGTAAATTGGCTGGATCAAGTGCAAAACATACAACTATGCCAGTACTAGGTGCACAATGACACATCACCTTGTGAGCGAGCTTTTGTTGTACACAGACAGACAACTTGGCTACATTAACTATTATATTCCAAAATAAGAAATGTCAAAATATGTTGCTAAAATAAGGCCCATTAAACGAAACTTGTATAAGGCGCCGAGATCGCACCGCGGAAACTATCTTAACATTGGTATGCATAAGCACCATTCGCGCGAATGTCCCACACATTCTCGCACGCAAACATTCACCCACTCAATACAGTTGGTTCTTTGCCCGTCATTACACCAATCACAACACACTGATCTCGACTGGAAACAGTGTGCTTAGGAAGCAGCATGCAAAGGCAAAGGCAACTGTAGGCCAGGCGCTTTGTTGTTGTGTAAATCACGAGTACACAAGTAGGAACACAATTGATTTGTCTTCCTTCTGAAACAAGTGTGGAGGTTATTCGATGTTTTGAGACCAATATTGATTGCAATCACACATTACTCGGCACGCATATTTGTATCTAGGTAGTGGCGGAGACCGGCTTCATATCTTGAGACATTGCCATGGAATCAATAGCACATGTTGCTACAGTGATACATGCCAACAGGCCAGGGCTTTGGCCATGCCATGAGCGGTATGCCGGCAAACAGGTAACAGCAAAAGCTAGACATAACAGTCATGACGAAGTGCCATACGAAAACACAAAAGTTCTTCCAAACTACTCAGGCAACTACGAGATGATATACTAGACTTGCGTGGGGTGCACCACTTCTCTCGCGTCGTGTTATGAGAGGTTTTTGTCACTCATACTTCGCAATCAAATCGGGCGACCTGGAACGAAACAGCAGACATTTGGCAAGTTCAATATGAAAACGAAAGCACAAAGCAACTAACAGGCAATGGTCGCATCATATAATCATTGGTATTGAGCTACACAAACAGTACGCCCTACAAATAGCATCACATTGCAGTGTAATGTAGTTTATGCGAACGAACGTCTTGTATCACCCCGCCTCACACATTTCGACGACGTGTATTTTCTTTAACAACAGGTAGGCCTAGAGTTTTTCTTTCATTGCGTTGCGTACAAGCATTTCGTGTATTCACAAACAGTTTCGAATGGCATGTAATGCTTCAGATATATACTTGCGCAGCCTGCATACAGCACTCGTGGCATCGCCGTTAAGACGTTTTAGAGTTCCACATCGACGAGAGTAGTCCGTACTCCAATCAATACCGTATATAGACGACTGAGGGGTGTATAGTCACATTTCAAGCGACAGTTTCTCTGAGAGTAGAGTGCCAACACTTGAACGGAACTTCTGTCGTTGAGTGTATGTGGTATTGCGAAGTTCAGTAGTACGAATGTTAAATTAGATACTGCCCAAACCTATATTTGCATAGGCATAGGTGGAAAGCTTGAGACATTGACAACTCATCGAAGGATGGTATGCGACATATACAGTGGACTCTGAATGAGAACAAGAATATACATTTCGTGCCATTTCCGACAAGAATTAGGCACTTGTGTATCACGCAAACCCACATCAATTGCTACTATATTAAAAAAGTCATTACTAACGGCGCTGGTAGTGTAGTGGTTAGCACATCCAACTGGCAAGCCGACTGCTCAGGTTTAATACGCGCGGACACAGCAGGCCTGGCATATTTGGTATAACAATCAATGGGCATAGACTAACATTGTTGAATATAATCGGTGCTATACACCACGCACATTGACATGCATCGTACATAAAAAGTACCCGAATGTCGCACAGACCGCTGCACGATAATAAAACTGTAGTCCTATGTGTGTACCATATTAGAAAGTACGCTAGCGCAAGTGCAGACATAGAAAAGAAGGAGAAGAAGATGAAAAAAGCCCCCCCCCCGTTTGCCTAGATCAGCGGCGCCGCCATCTTGACATCTGACGCCGCCAGAAACGAGAATGGCGCGTCTGCCGTATTGTAGTGACGTCACTGTATTGTTGTGGCGCGTCTTCCGGTTTGCCGCCATTACTGTAGCGCGCAGCCGAATGCTGGCGAGATATGCCAATTTCTTTAGTGTAATTTCCACCACATCGCTGTGTGATTTGCGCCATTGACGCCGGTGGGGTGAAGGAATGTGGGCATGTGGTAGTTTTGAGCCTGCTGGTTTCAATTTTGTTAGAGACCTGCCCATTGTAACGCTCTTTTATTGTTTTTTTCTCAGATGTCTGTGCCCGGTGAAGATACAGCGACACATGGTCGACGACTTCTGGCAGCATTACTGACCGACCAGGCCTGATGATGTGAAGACTGACGACGGGGAACAGTCATTCGACAGTGGGTGAAGCCTTGTTTTTATCGAGTTATTGTATTCATATAACGTGTTGAGGTAGATGATAATGTCGGCCGATCACCGGGAGAATCAAATATAGCTTGATATATACATTATGTATAATAACAACTGCGAGTGGACATTAGTTTAAATGTTACAGTTGTCACAAAGGCGAGAAAACAAACGAAACGTTTTACTTAGACGAGTGATCTAGCTAGTTTTCACACTATGCGATTGATCAGAACTGATATAAAAAGAAGAAGGTTTAGACTTCGAATGGTTTCATCGTAACCACTCCAGGTGGTGCTTTTTGGGTCTAGCGATGTCTGTCAGTTTTATGCGTTTCATCGAATGTGCTCTGCTTGTATTAAGAAGTAAATTGGCTGGATCAAGTGCAAAACATACAACTATGCCAGTACTAGGTGCACAATGACACATCACCTTGTGAGCGAGCTTTTGTTGTACACAGACAGACAACTTGGCTACATTAATTATTATATTCCAAAATAAGAAATGTCCAAATATGATGCTAAAATAAGGCCCATTAAACGAAACTTGTATAAGGGGCCGAGATCGCACCGCGGAAACTATCTTAACATTGGTATGCATAAGCACCATTCGCGCGAATGTCCCACACATTCTCGCACGCAAACATTCACCCACTCAATACAGTTGGTTCTTTGCCCGTCATTACACCAATCACAACACACTGATCTCGACTGGAAACAGTGTGCTTAGGAAGCAGCATGCAAAGGCAAAGGCAACTGTAGGCCAGGCGCTTTGTTGTTGTGTAAATCACGAGTACACAAGTAGGAACACAATTGATTTGTCTTCCTTCTGAAACAAGTGTGGAGGTCATTCGATGTTTTGAGACCAATATTGATTGCAATCACACATTACTCGGCACGCATATTTGTATCTAGGTAGTGGCGGAGACCGGCTTCATATCTTGAGACATTGCCATGGAATCAATAGCACATGTTGCTACAGTGATTTAACAAGATTTAACAAGATTGCCACCTAGAGAATCAACTCTAGATGGCAGGTGGACAAGGAAGCCGTTTGGCTTATCGAGAGTCCAACCTATCTATCTAAGTATACCCTGCCCGTCGTAGGTATATGTCAATTTTATTTTTAAACATATTAACACTTCTAGCACCTACACAATCAGCTGATAATTTGTTCCATTCGTTTACTATTCTTTGGGAAAATGAAAATTTTCTAATATCTAGTCTACACTGCTTCTTTGCTAATGCAACTCCATGTCCTCTAGTCCTTCTCTCTTCCTTGACCGTGAAAAAAATATTTCTGTCAATATTTTCATACCCATTCAATATTTTAAAAACCTCAATCTGATCTCCTCTCAATCTTCTGGTTTCTAGTGTTGTTAAACCACATTCTTTTAGACGCATTTCATAACTAATATTCCTGAGTTTTGGTATCATTTTTGTTGCTCTCCTTTGTACTCTTTCTAGCATATCAATATCCTTCTTGCGATATGGCCTCCATGCTTGTATACAATATTCTAAATGAGGCCTAACTATTGTTTTATAAAGCGGTATTATTAGTTCTTTTTCTTTGTATACTATATTTCGCCTAATTAATCCAAGAATTTGGTTTGCCTTCGCTGCTGCAATTCCACACTGCTCTGATACCTTCATGTCAGCACTAATGGTTAAACCTAAGTCCTTTTCCTTTACAGTAGTATTTAGTACAGTACCACCCATTGTATATTGTGCATTTTCATTCCCATGTCCTGTGTGGAGGCACTTACACTTTCCAAAGTTAAACAGCATTTGCCATTTCTCAGACCATTCTATCAACTTATTTAGATCATCTTGTAAATGCTGTCTATCTGCATCACTTTTTATTTTCCTAAACACTTTTGTGTCGTCCGCAAACTTCAACACCTTGCTTGTTATGTCATCATCCAAATCATTGATATATATTAAGAATAAAATAGGTCCCAATACTGATCCTTGCGGTACTCCACTCAAAACAGATTTCCAATTTGAAACCTCCCCATCAACTACTACTCTTTGTCTTCTATCAATAAGCCATTTTTCTATCCAGTTAATCATACTATTTCCTATGCCATGGGCCTTTAGTTTAAGTAGTAATCTTTGGTGTGGCACTTTGTCAAAGGCTTTTTGAAAATCTAAGTAGATTATATCTACTGGTGATCCCTCATCTACCCACTTTGTGACATCTTCCAAAAAACATAACATATTTGTTAAGCATGACCTCGCTTTTAAAAACCCATGTTGAGATGTGTTTATCAATTTATTTTTAACAAGAAAATCAACCAAGTGATCTTTAATTAGTCTTTCTAATAGTTTACAAATCACCGATGTTAAACTCACTGGTCTATAGTTCTCTGACTTGCTTCTTGATCCTTTTTTAAATAATGGTATGATGTTTGCTTCTTTCCATTCTACCGGAACCACTCCTTCCTCTAATGCCAAATTGAACACTGTTGCAAGTGGTATGCTAATTTGTTCTACAATTTCCAGTAGTAATTTGGGAGGAATCCCATCCACTCCTGGTGATTTATTATCCTTCATATCTCTTATTTTCATAGCTACCATTTTTGGGGTTACAGTTAGTTGTCCTAAATAGTCACACTCTCTTCCTTCGAACTTAGTCTCTAGTACTGGTAATGTACTAATATCTTCCCTGGTAAACACCGAACTAAAGTATTCATTTAGGTTTTCTGCCATTAAGAATCCCTCCGTTATTATGTTTCCATCACTACCTTCTAGTGGCCCGACCTTATCTTGAACTTTCTGTTTACTTCGAACATACGCATAAAAACTCTTGCTGTCATGTTTTATGTTGAAAGCTATTTTTTGTTCATAGCTTCTCTTCGAATTTCTAATTTCAGCTGTAGCTTGATTAAGTGCTTCTTTATAAATGGCATAGTCTTCGTCACTTCCAGTATGTCTATATGTCTTCCACATCATTTGCTTGTACTTGATTTTTCTAATGGCTTCCTTCGATAAGTGTTTCTTCTTTGACCTTTTCCCCTGTTTTTTCAAGGGGACAAATTTGTCAACGACGCAGTCAATTTCCCTCTTTAAGATATTCCAGCATTCTGTTGCTGTCTTATTCTTCAGTGTGTTATTCCAGTCTATCTTCTCTAAATATTCCCTCATGTCCTTATATCTTCCTTTGTGAAAATGTTTCCTGTACCGTATTTTTCTGTTCCGTTCTCCTTTTACTTTGATGATAAAATGTATCTGGTTATGATCACTACATCCCAGTGGCTCACATATATTGACATTATCAACAAATTCCTTCTGTGAGCTCAAAACTATGTCCAACACGTTCTTGTCCCTGGTTGGTTCTAACACATGTTGAAAAAGGAAACTATCTTGTACTAAATTTAAAAACTCTTGATCCTCTCTCCCAGGACTCTGTAGAGATGTCCACTTTATATGCCCATGGTTAAAATCCCCCATAATAATACAGTCCCGTTTACTCACTTCTTTTATAGCGTTGTGCATTTTTTCATTCTCTTCTATGCTTATGTTTGGACTACGATAAACTAACCCAACAGTTAATGTTGAGTTTCCTGTAACTATGTTACACCAGACAGCTTCACATTCTGCTTCTTTTTCTAATTTTATTTCGTAAGCCTGGATGGAATCTTTAATCTATAAAATAACTCCGCCTCCCCTTCTTCCTAATCTATCTTTCCTAAACATTACATATCCTGTCATTCCTAATTCGGCATCTGATATATCGGGGGTGGCCCAAGATTCAGTTATACCTATTATGTGAGGGTCAATATCTTCTACCATAATGTTTAGTTCATTTCTTTTGTTTACTATGCTCCTTGCATTTAAACAAACACATTTATAACCAAATTTCGTAGGGCTTTCCAGGCTGTTTTTTGCTGATTTCTTTTTGCTATCTTTAGCTATGCCTCTAGTATTTGGCTTCTCTGTGTATCCCCCCTGCGAAACTAGTTTAAAAAATTGCAACCTGTTCCTCTGTCCATAGATTGAAGCAGGTTCTCGGAGAACACTGCTGCGCCCTTTCCGCTTAGATGGAGGCCATCTCTCACGTACATATCTTCCTTCCCAACAAAGTATCCCCACAAATCTACAAATCCAACTTCTTCTCGTGATACATGCCAACAGGCCAGGGCTTTGGCCATGCCATGAGCGGTATGCCGGCAAACAGGTAACAGCAAAAGCTAGACATAACAGTCATGACGAAGTGCCATACGAAAACACAAAAGTTCTTCCAAACTACTCAGGCAACTACGAGATGATATACTAGACTTGCGTGGGGTGCACCACTTCTCTCGCGTCGTGTTATGAGAGGTTTTTGTCGCTCATACTTCGCAATCAAATCGGGCGACCTGGAACGAAACAGCAGACATTTGGCAAGTTCAATATGAAAACGAAAGCACAAAGCAACTAACAGGCAATGGTCGCATCATATAATCATTGGTATTGAGCTACACAAACAGTACGCCCTACAAATAGCATCACATTGCAGTGTAATGTAGTTTATGCGAACGAACGTCTTGTATCACCCCGCCTCACACATTTCGACGACGTGTATTTTCTTTAACAACAGGTAGGCCTAGAGTTTTTCTTTCATTGCGTTGCGTACAAGCATTTCGTGTATTCACAAACAGTTTCGAATGGCATGTAATGCTTCAGATATATACTTGCGCAGCCTGCATACAGCACTCGTGGCATCGCCGTTAAGACGTTTTAGAGTTCCACATCGACG
Organism: Oasisia sp. SBJ-2009; assembly: GCA_964017155.1. Taxonomy (NCBI): domain Eukaryota; kingdom Metazoa; phylum Annelida; class Polychaeta; order Sabellida; family Siboglinidae; genus Oasisia; species Oasisia sp. SBJ-2009. The sequence goes on from OZ024856.1 coordinate 41,708,497, forward strand.
AGAGTAGTCCGTACTCCAATCAATACCGTATATAGACGACTGAGGGGTGTATAGTCACATTTCAAGCGACAGTTTCTCTGAGAGTAGAGTGCCAACACTTGAACGGAACTTCTGTCGTTGAGTGTATGTGGTATTGCGAAGTTCAGTAGTACGAATGTTAAATTAGATACTGCCCAAACCTATATTTGCATAGGCATAGGTGGAAAGCTTGAGACATTGACAACTCATCGAAGGATGGTATGCGACATATACAGTGGACTCTGAATGAGAACAAGAATATACATTTCGTGCCATTTCCGACAAGAATTAGGCACTTGTGTATCACGCAAACCCACATCAATTGCTACTATATTAAAAAAGTCATTACTAACGGCGCTGGTAGTGTAGTGGTTAGCACATCCAACTGGCAAGCCGACTGCTCAGGTTTAATACGCGCGGACACAGCAGGCCTGGCATATTTGGTATAACAATCAATGGGCATAGACTAACATTGTTGAATATAATCGGTGCTATACACCACGCACATTGACATGCATCGTACATAAAAAGTACCCGAATGTCGCACAGACCGCTGCACGATAATAAAACTGTAGTCCTATGTGTGTACCATATTAGAAAGTACGCTAGCGCAAGTGCAGACATAGAAAAGAAGGAGAAGAAGATGAAAGAAAGCCCCCCCCGTTTGCCTAGATCAACGGCGCCGCCATCTTGAAATCTGACGCCGCCAGAAACGAAAATGGAGCGTCTGCCGTATTGTAGTGACGTCACTGTATTGTTGTGGCGCGTCTTCCGGTTTGCCGCCATTACTGTAGCGCGCAGCCGAATGCTGGCGAGATATGCCAATTTCTTTAGTGTAATTTCCACCGCATCGCTGTGTGATTTGCGCCATTGACGCCGGTGGGGTGAAGGAATGTGGGCATGTGGTAGTTTTGAGCCTGCTGGTTTCAATTTTGTTAGAGACCTGCCCATTGTAACGCTCTTTTATTGTTTTTTTCTCAGATGTCTGTGCCCGGTGAAGATACAGCGACACATGGTCGACGACTTCTGGCAGCATTACTGACCGACCAGGCCTGATGATGTGAAGACTGACGACGGGGAACAGTCATTCGACAGTGGGTGAAGCCTTGTTTTTATCGAGTTATTGTATTCATATAACGTGTTGAGGTAGATGATAATGTCGGCCGATCACCGGGAGAATCAAATATAGCTTGATATATACATTATGTATAATAACAACTGCGAGTGGACATTAGTTTAAATGTTACAGTTGTCACAAAGGCGAGAAAACAAACGAAACGTTTTACTTAGACGAGTGATCTAGCTAGTTTTCACACTATGCGATTGATCAGAACTGATATAAAAAGAAGAAGGTTTAGACTTCGAATGGTTTCATCGTAACCACTCCAGGTGGTGCTTTTTGGGTCTAGCGATGTCTGTCAGTTTTATGCGTTTCATCGAATGTGTTCTGCTTGTATTAAGAAGTAAATTGGCTGGATCAAGTGCAAAACATACAACTATGCCAGTACTAGGTGCACAATGACACATCACCTTGTGAGCGAGCTTTTGTTGTACACAGACAGACAACTTGGCTACATTAATTATTATATTCCAAAATAAGAAATGTCAAAATATGATGCTAAAATAAGGCCCATTAAACGAAACTTGTATAAGGGGCCGAGATCGCACCGCGGAAACTATCTTAACATTGGTATGCATAAGCACCATTCGCGCGAATGTCCCACACATTCTCGCACGCAAACATTCACCCACTCAATACAGTTGGTTCTTTGCCCGTCATTACACCAATCACAACACACTGATCTCGACTGGAAACAGTGTGCTTAGGAAGCAGCATGCAAAGGCAAAGGCAACTGTAGGCCAGGCGCTTTGTTGTTGTGTAAATCACGAGTACACAAGTAGGAACACAATTGATTTGTCTTCCTTCTGAAACAAGTGTGGAGGTCATTCGATGTTTTGAGACCAATATTGATTGCAATCACACATTACTCGGCACGCATATTTGTATCTAGGTAGTGGCGGAGACCGGCTTCATATCTTGAGACATTGCCATGGAATCAATAGCACATGTTGCTACAGTGATACATGCCAACAGGCCAGGGCTTTGGCCATGCCATGAGCGGTATGCCGGCAAACAGGTAACAGCAAAAGCTAGACATAACAGTCATGACGAAGTGCCATACGAAAACACAAAAGTTCTTCCAAACTACTCAGGCAACTACGAGATGATATACTAGACTTGCGTGGGGTGCACCACTTCTCTCGCGTCGTGTTATGAGAGGTTTTTGTCGCTCATACTTCGGAATCAAATCGGGCGACCTGGAACGAAACAGCAGACATTTGGCAAGTTCAATATGAAAACGAAAGCACAAAGCAACTAACAGGCAATGGTCGCATCATATAATCATTGGTATTGAGCTACACAAACAGTACGCCCTACAAATAGCATCACATTGCAGTGTAATGTAGTTTATGCGAACGAACGTCTTGTATCACCCCGCCTCACACATTTCGACGACGTGTATTTTCTTTAACAACAGGTAGGCCTAGAGTTTTTCTTTCATTGCGTTCCGTACAAGCATTTCGTGTATTCACAAACAGTTTCGAATGGCATGTAATGCTTCAGATATATACTTGCGCAGCCTGCATACAGCACTCGTGGCATCGCCGTTAAGACGTTTTAGAGTTCCACATCGACGAGAGTAGTCCGTACTCCAATCAATACAGTATATAGACGACTGAGGGGTGTATAGTCACATTTCAAGCGACAGTTTCTCTGAGAGTAGAGTGCCAACACTTGAACGGAACTTCTGTCGTTGAGTGTATGTGGTATTGCGAAGTTCAGTAGTACGAATGTTAAATTAGATACTGCCCAAACCTATATTTGCATAGGCATAGGTGGAAAGCTTGAGACATTGACAACTCATCGAAGGATGGTATGCGACATATACAGTGGACTCTGAATGAGAACAAGAATATACATTTCGTGCCATTTCCGACAAGAATTAGGCACTTGTGTATCACGCAAACCCACATCAATTGCTACTATATTAAAAAAGTCATTACTAACGGCGCTGGTAGTGTAGTGGTTAGCACATCCAACTGGCAAGCCGACTGCTCAGGTTTAATACGCGCGGACACAGCAGGCCTGGCATATTTGGTATAACAATCAATGGGCATAGACTAACATTGTTGAATATAATCGGTGCTATACACCACGCACATTGACATGCATCGTACATAAAAAGTACCCGAATGTCGCACAGACCGCTGCACGATAATAAAACTGTAGTCCTATGTGTGTACCATATTAGAAAGTACGCTAGCGCAAGTGCAGACATAGAAAAGAAGGAGAAGAAGATGAAAAAAGCCCCCCCCCCCCCCCGTTTGCCTAGATCAGCGGCGCCGCCATCTTGAAATCTGACGCCGCCAGAAACGAGAATGGCGCGTCTGCCGTATTGTAGTAACGTCACTGTATTGTTGTGGCGCGTCTTCCGGTTTGCCGCCATTACTGTAGCGCGCAGCCGTATGCTGGCGAGATATGCCAATTTCTTTAGTGTAATTTCCACCGCATCGCTGTGTGATTTGCGCCATTGACGCCGGTGGGGTGAAGGAATGTGGGCATGTGGTAGAATTGAGCCTGCTGGTTTCAATTTTGTTAGAGACCTGCCCATTGTAACGCTCTTTTATTGTTTTTTTCTCAGGTGTCTGTGCCCGGTGAAGATACAGCGACACATGGTCGACGACTTCTGGCAGCATTACTGACCGACCAGGCCTGATGATGTGAAGACTGACGACGGGGATCAGTCATTCGACAGTGGGTGAAGCCTTGTTTTTATCGAGTTATTGTATTCATATAACGTGTTGAGGTAGATGATAATGTAGGCCGATCACCGGGAGAATCAAATATAGCTTGATATATACATTATGTATAATAACAACTGTGAGTGGACATTAGTTGTAATGTTACAGTTGTCACAAAGGCGAGAAAACAAACGAAACGTTTTACTTAGACGAGTTATCTAGGTAGTTTTCACACTATGCGATTGATCAGAACTGATATAAAAAGAAGAAGGTTTAGACTTCGAATGGTTTCATCGTAACCACTCCAGGTGGTGCTTTTTGGGTCTAGCGATGTCTGTCAGTTTTATGCGTTTCATCGAATGTGCTCTGCTTGTATTAAGAAGTAAATTGGCTGGATCAAGTGCAAAACATACAACTATGCCAGTACTAGGTGCACAATGACACATCACCTTGTGAGCGAGCTTTTGTTGTACACAGACAGACAACTTGGCTACATTAATTATTATATTCCAAAATAAGAAATGTCAAAATATGATGCTAAAATAAGGCCCATTAAACGAAACTTGTATAAGGGGCCGAGATCGCACCGCGGAAACTATCTTAACATTGTTATGCATAAGCACCATTCGCGCGAATGTCCCACACATTCTCGCACGCAAACATTCACCCACTCAATACAGTTGGTTCTTTGCCCGTCATTACACCAATCACAACACAGTGATCTCGACTGGAAACAGTGTGCTTAGGAAGCAGCATGCAAAGGCAAAGGCAACTGTAGGCCAGGCGCTTTGTTGTTGTGTAAATCACGAGAACACAAGTAGGAACACAATTGATTTGTCTTCCTTCTGAAACAAGTGTGGAGGTCATTCGATGTTTTGAGACCAATACTGATTGCAATCACACATTACTCGGCACGCATATTTGTATCTAAGTAGTGGCGGAGACCGACTTCATATCTTGAGACATTGCCATGGAATCAATAGCACATGTTGCTACAGTGATACATGCCAACAGGCCAGGGCTTTGGCCATGCCATGAGCGGTATGCCGGCAAACAGGTAACAGCAAAAGCTAGACATAACAGTCATGACGAAGTGCCATACGAAAACACAAAAGTTCTTCCAAACTACTCAGGCAACTACGAGATGATATACTAGACTTGCGTGGGGTGCACCACTTCTCTCGCGTCGTGTTATGAGAGGTTTTTGTCGCTCATACTTCGGAATCAAATCGGGCGACCTGGAACGAAACAGCAGACATTTGGCAAGTTCAATATGAAAACGAAAGCACATAGCAACTAACAGGCAATGGCCGCATCATATAATCATTGGTATTGAGCTACACAAACAGTACGCCCTACAAATAGCATCACATTGCAGTGTAATGTAGTTTATGCGAACGAACGTCTTGTATCACCCCGCCTACCACATATTTCGACGACGTGTATTTTCTTTAACAACAGGTAGGCCTAGAGTTTTTCTGTCATTGCGTTGCGTACAAGCATTTCGTGTATTCACAAACAGTTTCGAATGGCATGTAATGCTTCAGATATATACTTGCGCAGCCTGCATACAGCACTCGTGGCATCGCCGTTAAGACGTTTTAGAGTTCCACATCGACGAGAGTAGTCCGTACTCCAATCAATACCGTATATAGACGACTGAGGGGTGTATAGTCACATTTCAAGCGACAGTTTCTCTGAGAGTAGAGTGCCAACACTTGAACGGAACTTCTGTCGTTGAGTGTATGTGGTATTGCGAAGTTCAGTAGTACGAATGTTAAATTAGATACTGCCCAAACCTATATTTGCATAGGCATAGGTGGAAAGCTTGAGACATTGACAACTCATCGAAGGATGGTATGCGACATATACAGTGGACTCTGAATGAGAACAAGAATATACATTTCGTGCCACTTCCGACAAGAATTAGGCACTTGTGTATCACGCAAACCCACATCAATTGCTACTATATTAAAAAAGTCATTACTAACGGCGCTGGTAGTGTAGTGGTTAGCACATCCAACTGGCAAGCCGACTGCTCAGGTTTAATACGCGCGGACACAGCAGGCCTGGCATATTTGGTATAACAATCAATGGGCATAGACTAACATTGTTGAATATAATCGGTGCTATACACCACGCACATTGACATGCATCGTACATAAAAAGTACCCGAATGTCGCACAGACCGCTGCACGATAATAAAACTGTAGTCCTATGTGTGTACCATATTAGAAAGTACGCTAGCGCAAGTGCAGACATAGAAAAGAAGGAGAAGAAGATGAAAAAAAGCCCCCCCCCCCGTTTGCCTAGATCAGCGGCGCCGCCATCTTGAAATCTGACGCCGCCAGAAACGAGAATGGCGCGTCTGCCGTATTGTAGTGACGTCACTGTATTGTTGTGGCGCGTCTTCCGGTTTGCCGCCATTACTGTAGCGCGCAGCCGAATGCTGGCGAGATATGCCAATTTCTTTAGTGTAATTTCCACCACATCGCTGTGTGATTTGCGCCATTGACGCCGGTGGGGTGAAGGAATGTGGGCATGTGGTAGTTTTGAGCCTGCTGGTTTCAATTTTGTTAGAGACCTGCCCATTGTAACGCTCTTTTATTGTTTTTTTCTCAGATGTCTGTGCCCGGTGAAGATACAGCGACACATGGTCGACGACTTCTGGCAGCATTACTGACCGACCAGGCCTGATGATGTGAAGACTGACGACGGGGAACAGTCATTCGACAGTGGGTGAAGCCTTGTTTTTATCGAGTTATTGTATTCATATAACGTGTTGAGGTAGATGATAATGTCGGCCGATCACCGGGAGAATCAAATATAGCTTGATATATACATTATGTATAATAACAACTGCGAGTGGACATTAGTTTAAATGTTACAGTTGTCACAAAGGCGAGAAAACAAACGAAACGTTTTACTTAGACGAGTGATCTAGCTAGTTTTCACACTATGCGATTGATCAGAACTGATATAAAAAGAAGAAGGTTTAGACTTCGAATGGTTTCATCGTAACCACTCCAGGTGGTGCTTTTTGGGTCTAGCGATGTCTGTCAGTTTTATGCGTTTCATCGAATGTGCTCTGCTTGTATTAAGAAGTAAATTGGCTGGATCAAGTGCAAAACATACAACTATGCCAGTACTAGGTGCACAATGACACATCACCTTGTGAGCGAGCTTTTGTTGTACACAGACAGACAACTTGGCTACATTAATTATTATATTCCAAAATAAGAAATGTCAAAATATGATGCTAAAATAAGGCCCATTAAACGAAACTTGTATAAGGGGCCGAGATCGCACCGCGGAAACTATCTTAACATTGGTATGCATAAGCACCATTCGCGCGAATGTCCCACACATTCTCGCACGCAAACATTCACCCACTCAATACAGTTGGTTCTTTGCCCGTCATTACACCAATCACAACACACTGATCTCGACTGGAAACAGTGTGCTTAGGAAGCAGCATGCAAAGGCAAAGGCAACTGTAGGCCAGGCGCTTTGTTGTTGTGTAAATCACGAGTACACAAGTAGGAACACAATTGATTTGTCTTCCTTCTGAAACAAGTGTGGAGGTCATTCGATGTTTTGAGACCAATATTGATTGCAATCACACATTACTCGGCACGCATATTTGTATCTAGGTAGTGGCGGAGACCGGCTTCATATCTTGAGACATTGCCATGGAATCAATAGCACATGTTGCTACAGTGATACATGCCAACAGGCCAGGGCTTTGGCCATGCCATGAGCGGTATGCCGGCAAACAGGTAACAGCAAAAGCTAGACATAACAGTCATGACGAAGTGCCATACGAAAACACAAAAGTTCTTCCAAACTACTCAGGCAACTACGAGATGATATACTAGACTTGCGTGGGGTGCACCACTTCTCTCGCGTCGTGTTATGAGAGGTTTTTGTCGCTCATACTTCGGAATCAAATCGGGCGACCTGGAACGAAACAGCAGACATTTGGCAAGTTCAATATGAAAACGAAAGCACAAAGCAACTAACAGGCAATGGTCGCATCATATAATCATTGGTATTGAGCTACACAAACAGTACGCCCTACAAATAGCATCACATTGCAGTGTAATGTAGTTTATGCGAACGAACGTCTTGTATCACCCCGCCTCACACATTTCGACGACGTGTATTTTCTTTAACAACAGGTAGGCCTAGAGTTTTTCTTTCATTGCGTTCCGTACAAGCATTTCGTGTATTCACAAACAGTTTCGAATGGCATGTAATGCTTCAGATATATACTTGCGCAGCCTGCATACAGCACTCGTGGCATCGCCGTTAAGACGTTTTAGAGTTCCACATCGACGAGAGTAGTCCGTACTCCAATCAATACAGTATATAGACGACTGAGGGGTGTATAGTCACATTTCAAGCGACAGTTTCTCTGAGAGTAGAGTGCCAACACTTGAACGGAACTTCTGTCGTTGAGTGTATGTGGTATTGCGAAGTTCAGTAGTACGAATGTTAAATTAGATACTGCCCAAACCTATATTTGCATAGGCATAGGTGGAAAGCTTGAGACATTGACAACTCATCGAAGGATGGTATGCGACATATACAGTGGACTCTGAATGAGAACAAGAATATACATTTCGTGCCATTTCCGACAAGAATTAGGCACTTGTGTATCACGCAAACCCACATCAATTGCTACTATATTAAAAAAGTCATTACTAACGGCGCTGGTAGTGTAGTGGTTAGCACATCCAACTGGCAAGCCGACTGCTCAGGTTTAATACGCGCGGACACAGCAGGCCTGGCATATTTGGTATAACAATCAATGGGCATAGACTAACATTGTTGAATATAATCGGTGCTATACACCACGCACATTGACATGCATCGTACATAAAAAGTACCCGAATGTCGCACAGACCGCTGCACGATAATAAAACTGTAGTCCTATGTGTGTACCATACTAGAAAGTACGCTAGCGCAAGTGCAGACATAGAAAAGAAGGAGAAGAAGATGAAAAAAGCCCCCCCCCCCCGTTTGCCTAGATCAGCGGCGCCGCCATCTTGAAATCTGACGCCGCCAGAAACGAGAATGGCGCGTCTGCCGTATTGTAGTAACGTCACTGTATTGTTGTGGCGCGTCTTCCGGTTTGCCGCCATTACTGTAGCGCGCAGCCGAATGCTGGCGAGATATGCCAATTTCTTTAGTGTAATTTCCACCGCATCGCTGTGTGATTTGCGCCATTGACGCCGGTGGGGTGAAGGAATGTGGGCATGTGGTAGAATTGAGCCTGCTGGTTTCAATTTTGTTAGAGACCTGCCCATTGTAACGCTCTTTTATTGTTTTTTTCTCAGGTGTCTGTGCCCGGTGAAGATACAGCGACACATGGTCGACGACTTCTGGCAGCATTACTGACCGACCAGGCCTGATGATGTGAAGACTGACGACGGGGATCAGTCATTCGACAGTGGGTGAAGCCTTGTTTTTATCGAGTTATTGTATTTATATAACGTGTTGAGGTAGATGATAATGTAGGCCGATCACCGGGAGAATCAAATATAGCTTGATATATACATTATGTATAATAACAACTGTGAGTGGACATTAGTTGTAATGTTACAGTTGTCACAAAGGCGAGAAAACAAACGAAACGTTTTACTTAGACGAGTTATCTAGGTAGTTTTCACACTATGCGATTGATCAGAACTGATATAAAAAGAAGAAGGTTTAGACTTCGAATGGTTTCATCGTAACCACTCCAGGTGGTGCTTTTTGGGTCTAGCGATGTCTGTCAGTTTTATGCGTTTCATCGAATGTGCTCTGCTTGTATTAAGAAGTAAATTGGCTGGATCAAGTGCAAAACATACAACTATGCCAGTACTAGGTGCACAATGACACATCACCTTGTGAGCGAGCTTTTGTTGTACACAGACAGACAACTTGGCTACATTAATTATTATATTCCAAAATAAGAAATGTCAAAATATGATGCTAAAATAAGGCCCATTAAACGAAACTTGTATAAGGGGCCGAGATCGCACCGCGGAAACTATCTTAACATTGTTATGCATAAGCACCATTCGCGCGAATGTCCCACACATTCTCGCACGCAAACATTCACCCACTCAATACAGTTGGTTCTTTGCCCGTCATTACACCAATCACAACACAGTGATCTCGACTGGAAACAGTGTGCTTAGGAAGCAGCATGCAAAGGCAAAGGCAACTGTAGGCCAGGCGCTTTGTTGTTGTGTAAATCACGAGAACACAAGTAGGAACACAATTGATTTGTCTTCCTTCTGAAACAAGTGTGGAGGTCATTCGATGTTTTGAGACCAATACTGATTGCAATCACACATTACTCGGCACGCATATTTGTATCTAGGTAGTGGCGGAGACCGACTTCATATCTTGAGACATTGCCATGGAATCAATAGCACATGTTGCTACAGTGATACATGCCAACAGGCCAGGGCTTTGGCCATGCCATGAGCGGTATGCCGGCAAACAGGTAACAGCAAAAGCTAGACATAACAGTCATGACGAAGTGCCATACGAAAACACAAAAGTTCTTCCAAACTACCCAGGCAACTACGAGATGATATACTAGACTTGCGTGGGGTGCACCACTTCTCTCGCGTCGTGTTATGAGAGGTTTTTGTCGCTCATACTTCGGAATCAAATCGGGCGACCTGGAACGAAACAGCAGACATTTGGCAAGTTCAATATGAAAACGAAAGCACATAGCAACTAACAGGCAATGGCCGCATCATATAATCATTGGTATTGAGCTACACAAACAGTACGCCCTACAAATAGCATCACATTGCAGTGTAATGTAGTTTATGCGAACGAACGTCTTGTATCACCCCGCCTACCACACATTTCGACGACGTGTATTTTCTTTAACAACAGGTAGGCCTAGAGTTTTTCTGTCATTGCGTTGCGTACAAGCATTTCGTGTATTCACAAACAGTTTCGAATGGCATGTAATGCTTCAGGTATATACTTGCGCAGCCTGCATACAGCACTCGTGGCATCGCCGTTAAGACGTTTTAGAGTTCCACATCGACGAGAGTAGTCCGTACTCCAATCAATACCGTATATAGACGACTGAGGGGTGTATAGTCACATTTCAAGCGACAGTTTCTCTGAGAGTAGAGTGCCAACACTTGAACGGAACTTCTGTCGTTGAGTGTATGTGGTATTGCGAAGTTCAGTAGTACGAATGTTAAATTAGATACTGCCCAAACCTATATTTGCATAGGCATAGGTGGAAAGCTTGAGACATTGACAACTCATCGAAGGATGGTATGCGACATATACAGTGGACTCTGAATGAGAACAAGAATAAACATTTCGTGCCATTTCCGACAAGAATTAGGCACTTGTGTATCACGCAAACCCACATCAATTGCTACTATATTAAAAAAGTCATTACTAACGGCGCTGGTATTGTAGTGGTTAGCACATCCAACTGGCAAGCCGACTGCTCAGGTTTAATACGCGCGGACAAAGCAGGCCTGGCATATTTGGTATAACAATCAATGGGTATAGACTAACATTGTTGAATATAATCGGTGCTATACACCACGCACATTGACATGCATCGTACATAAAAAGTACCCGAATGTCGCACAGACCGCTGCACGATAATAAAACTGTAGTCCTATGTGTGTACCATATTATAAAGTACGCTAGCGCAAGTGCAGACATAGAAAAGAAGGAGAAGAAGATGAAAGAAAGCCCCCCCCCCCGTTTGCCTAGATCAACGGCGCCGCCATCTTGAAATCTGACCCCGCCAGAAACGAAAATGGCGTGTCTGCCGTATTGTCGTGACGTCACTGTATTGTTGTGGCGCGTCTTCCGGTTTGCCGCCATTACTGTAGCGCGCAGCCCAATGCTGGCGAGATATGCCAATTTCTTTAGTGTAATTTCCACCGCATCGCTGTGTGATTTGCGCCATTGACGCCGGTGGGGTGAAGGAATGTGGGCATGTGGTAGAATTGAGCCTGCTGGTTTCAATTTTGTTAGAGACCTGCCCATTGTAACGCTCTTTTATTGTTTTTGTCTCAGGTGTCTGTGCCCGGTGAAGATACAGCGACACATGGTCGACGACTTCTGGCAGCATTACTGACCGACCAGGCCTGATGATGTGAAGACTGACGACGGGGAACAGTCATTCGACAGTGGGTGAAGCCTTGTTTTTATCGAGTTATTGTATTCATATAACGTGTTGAGGTAGATGATAATGTAGGCCGATTACCGGGAGAATCAAATATAGCTTGATATATACATTATGTATAATAACAACTGCGAGTGGACATTAGTTTTAATGTTACAGTTGTCACAAAGGCGAGAAAACAAACGAAACGTTTTACTTAGACGAGTGATCTAGCTAGTTTTCACACTATGCGATTGATCAGAACTGATATAAAAAGAAGAAGGTTTAGACTTCGAATGGTTTCATCGTAACCACTCCAGGTGGTGCTTTTTGGGTCTAGCGATGTCTATCAGTTTTATGCGTTTCATCGAATGTGCTCTGCTTGTATTAAGAAGTAAATTGGCTGGATCAAGTGCAAAACATACAACTATGCCAGTACTAGGTGCACAATGACACATCACCTTGTGAGCGAGCTTTTGTTGTACACAGACAGACAACTTGGCTACATTAATTATTATATTCCAAAATAAGAAATGTCAAAATATGATGCTAAAATAAGGCCCATTAAACGAAACTTGTATAAGGGGCCGAGATCGCACCGCGGAAACTATCTTAACATTGGTATGCATAAGCACCATTCGCGCGAATGTCCCACACATTCTCGCACGCAAACATTCACACACTCAATACAGTTGGTTCTTTGCCCGTCATTACACCAATCACAACACACTGATCTCGACTGGAAACAATGTGCTTAGGATGCAGCATGCAAAGGCAAAGGCAACTGTAGGCCAGGCGCTTTGTTGTTGTGTAAATCACGAGTACACAAGTAGGAACACAATTGATTTGTCTTCCTTCTGAAACAAGTGTGGAGGTCATTCGATGTTTTGAGACCAATATTGATTGCAATCACACATTACTCGGCACGCATATTTGTATCTAGGTAGTGGCGGAGACCGGCTTCATATCTTGAGACATTGCCATGGAATCAATAGCACATGTTGCTACAGTGATACATGCCAACAGGCCAGGGCTTTGGCCATGCCATGAGCGGTATGCCGGCAAACAGGTAACAGCAAAAGCTAGACATAACAGTCATGACGAAGTGCCATACGAAAACACAAAAGTTCTTCCAAACTACTCAGGCAACTACGAGATGATATACTAGACTTGCGTGGGGTGCACCACTTCTCTCGCGTCGTGTTATGAGAGGTTTTTGTCGCTCATACTTCGGAATCAAATCGGGCGACCTGGAACGAAACAGCAGACATTTGGCAAGTTCAATATGAAAACGAAAGCACAAAGCAACTAACAGGCAATGGTCGCATCATATAATCATTGGTATTGAGCTACACAAACAGTACGCCCTACAAATAGCATCACATTGCAGTGTAATGTAGTTTATGCGAACGAACGTCTTGTATCACCCCGCCTCACACATTTCGACGACGTGTATTTTCTTTAACAACAGGTAGGCCTAGAGTTTTTCTTTCATTGCGTTCCGTACAAGCATTTCGTGTATTCACAAACAGTTTCGAATGGCATGTAATGCTTCAGATATATACTTGCGCAGCCTGCATACAGCACTCGTGGCATCGCCGTTAAGACGTTTTAGAGTTCCACATCGACGAGAGTAGTCCGTACTCCAATCAATACAGTATATAGACGACTGAGGGGTGTATAGTCACATTTCAAGCGACAGTTTCTCTGAGAGTAGAGTGCCAACACTTGAACGGAACTTCTGTCGTTGAGTGTATGTGGTATTGCGAAGTTCAGTAGTACGAATGTTAAATTAGATACTGCCCAAACCTATATTTGCATAGGCATAGGTGGAAAGCTTGAGACATTGACAACTCATCGAAGGATGGTATGCGACATATACAGTGGACTCTGAATGAGAACAAGAATATACATTTCGTGCCATTTCCGACAAGAATTAGGCACTTGTGTATCACGCAAACCCACATCAATTGCTACTATATTAAAAAAGTCATTACTAACGGCGCTGGTAGTGTAGTGGTTAGCACATCCAACTGGCAAGCCGACTGCTCAGGTTTAATACGCGCGGACACAGCAGGCCTGGCATATTTGGTATAACAATCAATGGGCATAGACTAACATTGTTGAATATAATCGGTGCTATACACCACGCACATTGACATGCATCGTACATAAAAAGTACCCGAATGTCGCACAGACCGCTGCACGATAATAAAACTGTAGTCCTATGTGTGTACCATATTAGAAAGTACGCTAGCGCAAGTGCAGACATAGAAAAGAAGGAGAAGAAGATGAAAAAAGCCCCCCCCCCGTTTGCCTAGATCAGCGGCGCCGCCATCTTGAAATCTGACGCCGCCAGAAACGAGAATGGCGCGTCTGCCGTATTGTAGTAACGTCACTGTATTGTTGTGGCGCGTCTTCCGGTTTGCCGCCATTACTGTAGCGCGCAGCCGAATGCTGGCGAGATATGCCAATTTCTTTAGTGTAATTTCCACCGCATCGCTGTGTGATTTGCGCCATTGACGCCGGTGGGGTGAAGGAATGTGGGCATGTGGTAGAATTGAGCCTGCTGGTTTCAATTTTGTTAGAGACCTGCCCATTGTAACGCTCTTTTATTGTTTTTTTCTCAGGTGTCTGTGCCCGGTGAAGATACAGCGACACATGGTCGACGACTTCTGGCAGCATTACTGACCGACCAGGCCTGATGATGTGAAGACTGACGACGGGGATCAGTCATTCGACAGTGGGTGAAGCCTTGTTTTTATCGAGTTATTGTATTCATATAACGTGTTGAGGTAGATGATAATGTAGGCCGATCACCGGGAGAATCAAATATAGCTTGATATATACATTATGTATAATAACAACTGTGAGTGGACATTAGTTGTAATGTTACAGTTGTCACAAAGGCGAGAAAACAAACGAAACGTTTTACTTAGACGAGTTATCTAGGTAGTTTTCACACTATGCGATTGATCAGAACTGATATAAAAAGAAGAAGGTTTAGACTTCGAATGGTTTCATCGTAACCACTCCAGGTGGTGCTTTTTGGGTCTAGCGATGTCTGTCAGTTTTATGCGTTTCATCGAATGTGCTCTGCTTGTATTAAGAAGTAAATTGGCTGGATCAAGTGCAAAACATACAACTATGCCAGTACTAGGTGCACAATGACACATCACCTTGTGAGCGAGCTTTTGTTGTACACAGACAGACAACTTGGCTACATTAATTATTATATTCCAAAATAAGAAATGTCAAAATATGATGCTAAAATAAGGCCCATTAAACGAAACTTGTATAAGGGGCCGAGATCGCACCGCGGAAACTATCTTAACATTGTTATGCATAAGCACCATTCGCGCGAATGTCCCACACATTCTCGCACGCAAACATTCACCCACTCAATACAGTTGGTTCTTTGCCCGTCATTACACCAATCACAACACATTGATCTCGACTGGAAACAGTGTGCTTAGGAAGCAGCATGCAAAGGCAAAGGCAACTGTAGGCCAGGCGCTTTGTTGTTGTGTAAATCACGAGAACACAAGTAGGAACACAATTGATTTGTCTTCCTTCTGAAACAAGTGTGGAGGTCATTCGATGTTTTGAGACCAATACTGATTGCAATCACACATTACTCGGCACGCATATTTGTATCTAGGTAGTGGCGGAGACCGACTTCATATCTTGAGACATTGCCATGGAATCAATAGCACATGTTGCTAAAGTGATACATGCCAACAGGCCAGGGCTTTGGCCATGCCATGAGCGGTATGCCGGCAAACAGGTAACAGCAAAAGCTAGACATAACAGTCATGACGAAGTGCCATACGAAAACACAAAAGTTCTTCCAAACTACTCAGGCAACTACGAGATGATATACTAGACTTGCGTGGGGTGCACCACTTCTCTCGCGTCGTGTTATGAGAGGTTTTTGTCGCTCATACTTCGGAATCAAATCGGGCGACCTGGAACGAAACAGCAGACATTTGGCAAGTTCAATATGAAAACGAAAGCACATAGCAACTAACAGGCAATGGCCGCATCATATAATCATTGGTATTGAGCTACACAAACAGTACGCCCTACAAATAGCATCACATTACAGTGTAATGTAGTTTATGCGAACGAACGTCTTGTGTCACCCCGCCTCACACATTTCGACGACGTGTATTTTCTTTAACAACAGGTAGGCCTAGAGTTTGTCTTTCATTGCGTTGCGTACAAGCATTTCGTGTATTCACAAACAGTTTCGAATGGCATGTAATGCTTCAGATATATACTTGCGCAGCCTGCATACAGCACTCGTGGCATCGCCGTTAAGACGTTTTAGAGTTCCACATCGACGAGAGTAGTCCGTACTCCAATCAATACCGTATATAGACGACTGAGGGGTGTATAGTCACGTTTCAAGCGACAGTTTCTCTGAGAGTAGAGTGCCAACACTTGAACGGAACTTCTGTCGTTGAGTGTATGTGGTATTGCGAAGTTCAGTAGTACGAATGTTAAATTAGATACTGCCCAAACCTATATTTGCATAGGCATAGGTGGAAAGCTTGAGACATTGACAACTCATCGAAGGATGGTATGCGACATATACAGTGGACTCTGAATGAGAACAAGAATATACATTTCGTGCCATTTCCGACAAGAATTAGGCACTTGTGTATCACGCAAACCCACATCAATTGCTACTATATTAAAAAAGTCATTACTAACGGCGCTGGTAGTGTAGTGGTTAGCACATCCAACTGGCAAGCCGACTGCTCAGGTTTAATACGCGCGGACACAGCAGGCCTGGCATATTTGGTATAACAATCAATGGGCATAGACTAACATTGTTGAATATAATCGGTGCTATACACCACGCACATTGACATGCATCGTACATAAAAAGTACCCGAATGTCGCACAGACCGCTGCACGATAATAAAACTGTAGTCCTATGTGTGTACCATATTAGAAAGTACGCTAGCGCAAGTGCAGACATAGAAAAGAAGGAGAAGAAGATGAAAGAAAGCCCCCCACCCCGTTTGCCTAGATCAACGGCGCCGCCATCTTGAAATCTGACGCCGCCAGAAACGAGAATGGCGCGTCTGCCGTATTGTAGTGACGTCACTGTATTGTTGTGGCGCGTCTTCCGGTTTGCCGCCATTACTGTAGCGCGCAGCCGAATGCTGGCGAGATATGCCAATTTCTTTAGTGTAATTTCCACCGCATCGCTGTGTGATTTGCGCCATTGACGCCGGTGGGGTGAAGGAATGTGGGCATGTGGTAGAATTGAGCCTGCTGGTTTCAATTTTGTTAGAGACCTGCCCATTGTAACGCTCTTTTATTGTTTTTTTCTCAGGTGTCTGTGCCCGGTGAAGATACAGCGACACATGGTCGACGACTTCTGGCAGCATTACTGACCGACCAGGCCTGATGATGTGAAGACTGACGACGGGGAACAGTCATTCGACAGTGGGTGAAGCCTTGTTTTTATCGAGTTATTGTATTCATATAACGTGTTGAGGTAGATGATAATGTCGGCCGATCACCGGGAGAATCAAATATAGCTTGATATATTCATTATGTATAATAACAACTGCGAGTGGACATTAGTTTTAATGTTACAGTTGTCACAAAGGCGAGAAAACAAACGAAACGTTTTACTTAGACGAGTGATCTAGCTAGTTTTCACACTATGCGATTGATCAGAACTGATATAAAAAGAAGAAGGTTTAGACTTCGAATGGTTTCATCGTAACTACTCCAGGTGGTGCTTTTTGGGTCTAGCGATGTCTGTCAGTTTTATGCGTTTCATCGAATGTGCTCTGCTTGTATTAAGAAGTAAATTGGCTGGATCAAGTGCAAAACATACAACTATGCCAGTACTAGGTGCACAATGACACATCACCTTGTGAGCGAGCTTTTGTTGTACACAGACAGACAACTTGGCTACATTAATTATTATATTCCAAAATAAGAAATGTCAAAATATGATGCTAAAATAAGGCCCATTAAACGAAACTTGTATAAGGGGCCGAGATCGCACCGCGGAAACTATCTTAACATTGGTATGCATAAGCACCATTCGCGCGAATGTCCCACACATTCTCGCACGCAAACATTCACACACTCAATACAGTTGGTTCTTTGCCCGTCATTACACCAATCACAACACACTGATCTCGACTGGAAACAGTGTGCTTAGGAAGCAGCATGCAAAGGCAAAGGCAACTGTATGCCAGGCGCTTTGTTGTTGTGTAAATCACGAGTACACAAGTAGGAACACAATTGATTTGTCTTCCTTCTGAAACAAGTGTGGAGGTCATTCGATGTTTTGAGACCAATATTGATTGCAATCACACATTACTCGGCACGCATATTTGTATCTAGGTAGTGGCGGAGACCGGCTTCATATCTTGAGACATTGCCATGGAATCAATAGCACATGTTGCTACAGTGATACATGCCAACAGGCCAGGGCTTTGGCCATGCCATGAACGGTATGCCGGCAAACAGGTAACAGCAAAAGCTAGACATAACAGTCATGACGAAGTGCCATACGAAAACACAAACGTTCTTCCAAACTACTCAGGCAACTACGATATGATATACTAGATTTGCGTGGGGTGCACCACTTCTCTCGCGTCGTGTTATGGGAGGTTTTTGTCGCTCATACTTCGGAATCAAATCGGACGACCTGGAACGAAACAGCAGACATTTGGCAAGTTCAATATGAAAACGAAAGCACAAAGCAACTAACAGGCAATGGTCGCATCATATAATCATTGGTATTGAGCTACACAAACAGTACGCCCTACAAATAGCATCACATTACAGTGTAATGTAGTTTATGCGAACGAACGTCTTGTATCACCCCGCCTCACACATTTCGACGACGTGTATTTTCTTTAACAACAGGTAGGCCTAGAGTTTGTCTTTCATTGCGTTGCGTACAAGCATTTCGTGTATTCACAAACAGTTTCGAATGGCATGTAATGCTTCAGATATATACTTGCGCAGCCTGCATACAGCACTCGTGGCATCGCCGTTAAGACGTTTTAGAGTTCCACATCGACGAGAGTAGTCCGTACTCCAATCAATACCGTATATAGACGACTGAGGGGTGTATAGTCACATTTCAAGCGACAGTTTCTCTGAGAGTAGAGTGCCAACACTTGAACGGAACTTCTGTCGTTGAGTGTATGTGGTATTGCGAAGTTCAGTAGTACGAATGTTAAATTAGATACTGCCCAAACCTATATTTGCATAGGCATAGGTGGAAAGCTTGAGACATTGACAACTCATCGAAGGATGGTATGCGACATATACAGTGGACTCTGAATGAGAACAAGAATATACATTTCGTGCCATTTCCGACAAGAATTAGGCACTTGTGTATCACGCAAACCCACATCAATTGCTACTATATTAAAAAAGTCATTACTAACGGCGCTGGTAGTGTAGTGGTTAGCACATCCAACTGGCAAGCCGACTGCTCAGGTTTAATACGCGCGGACACAGCAGGCCTGGCATATTTGGTATAACAATCAATGGGCATAGACTAACATTGTTGAATATAATCGGTGCTATACACCACGCACATTGACATGCATCGTACATAAAAAGTACCCGAATGTCGCACAGACCGCTGCACGATAATAAAACTGTAGTCCTATGTGTGTACCATATTAGAAAGTACGCTAGCGCAAGTGCAGACATAGAAAAGAAGGAGAAGAAGATGAAAGAAAGCCCCCCACCCCGTTTGCCTAGATCAACGGCGCCGCCATCTTGAAATCTGACGCCGCCAGAAACGAGAATGGCGCGTCTGCCGTATTGTAGTGACGTCACTGTATTGTTGTGGCGCGTCTTCCGGTTTGCCGCCATTACTGTAGCGCGCAGCCGAATGCTGGCGAGATATGCCAATTTCTTTAGTGTAATTTCCACCGCATCGCTGTGTGATTTGCGCCATTGACGCCGGTGGGGTGAAGGAATGTGGGCATGTGGTAGAATTGAGCCTGCTGGTTTCAATTTTGTTAGAGACCTGCCCATTGTAACGCTCTTTTATTGTTTTTTTCTCAGGTGTCTGTGCCCGGTGAAGATACAGCGACACATGGTCGACGACTTCTGGCAGCATTACTGACCGACCAGGCCTGATGATGTGAAGACTGACGACGGGGAACAGTCATTCGACAGTGGGTGAAGCCTTGTTTTTATCGAGTTATTGTATTCATATAACGTGTTGAGGTAGATGATAATGTAGGCCGATCACCGGGAGAATCAAATATAGCTTGATATATACATTATGTATAATAACAACTGCGAGTGGACATTAGTTTTAATGTTACAGTTGTCACAAAGGCGATAAAACAAACGAAACGTTTTACTTAGACGAGTGATCTAGCTAGTTTTCACACTATGCGATTGATCAGAACTGATATAAAAAGAAGAAGGTTTAGACTTCGAATGGTTTCATCGTAACCACTCCAGGTGGTGCTTTTTGGGTCTAGCGATGTCTTTCAGTTTTATGCGTTTCATCGAATGTGCTCTGCTTCTATTAAGAAGTAAATTGGCTGGATCAAGTGCAAAACATACAACTATGCCAGTACTAGGTGCACAATGACACATCACCTTGTGAGCGAGCTTTTGTTGTACACAGACAGACAACTTGGCTACATTAATTATTATATTCCAAAATAAGAAATGTCAAAATATGATGCTAAAATAAGGCCCATTAAACGAAACTTGTATAAGGGGCCGAGATCGCACCGCGGAAACTATCTTAACATTGGTATGCATAAGCACCATTCGCGCGAATGTCCCACACATTCTCGCACGCAAACATTCACCCACTCAATACAGTTGGTTCTTTGCCCGTCATTACACCAATCACAACACACTGATCTCGACTGGAAACAGTGTGCTTAGGAAGCAGCATGCAAAGGCAAAGGCAACTGTAGGCCAGGCGCTTTGTTGTTGTATAAATCACGAGTACACAAGTAGGAACACAATTGATTTGTCTTCCTTCCGAAACAAGTGTGGAAGTCATTCGATGTTTTGAGACCAATATTGATTGCAATCACACATTACTCGGCACGCATATTTGTATCTAGGTAGTGGCGGAGACCGGCTTCATATCTTGAGACATTGCCATGGAATCAATAGCACATGTTGCTACAGTGATACATGCCAACAGGCCAGGGCTTTGGCCATGCCATGAGCGGTATGCCGGCAAACAGGTAACAGCAAAAGCTAGACATAACAGTCATGACGAAGTGCCATACGAAAACACAAAAGTTCTTCCAAACTACTCAGGCAACTACGATATGATATACTAGACTTGCGTGGGGTGCACCACTTCTCTCGCGTCGTGTTATGAGAGGTTTTTGTCGCTCATACTTCGGAATCAAATCGGGCGACCTGGAACGAAACAGCAGACATTTGGCAAGTTCAATATGAAAACGAAAGCACAAAGCAACTAACAGGCAATGGTCGCATCATATAATCATTGGTATTGAGCTACACAAACAGTACGCCCTACAAATAGCATCACATTGCAGTGTAATGTAGTTTATGCGAACGAACGTCTTGTATCACCCCGCCTCACACATTTCGACGACGTGTATTTTCTTTAACAACAGGTAGGCCTAGAGTTTTTCTTTCATTGCGTTGCGTACAAGCATTTCGTGTATTCACAAACAGTTTCGAATGGCATGTAATGCTTCAGATATATACTTGCGCAGCCTGCATACAGCACTCGTGGCATCGCCGTTAAGACGTTTTAGAGTTCCACATCGACGAGAGTAGTCCGTACTCCAATCAATACCGTATATAGACGACTGAGGGGTGTATAGTCACATTTCAAGCGACAGTTTCTCTGAGAGTAGAGTGCCAACACTTGAACGGAACTTCTGTCGTTGAGTGTATGTGGTATTGCGAAGTTCAGTAGTACGAATGTTAAATTAGATACTGCCCAAACCTATATTTGCATAGGCATAGGTGGAAAGCTTGAGACATTGACAACTCATCGAAGGATGGTATGCGACATATACAGTGGACTCTGAATGAGAACAAGAATATACATTTCGTGCCATTTCCGACAAGAATTAGGCACTTGTGTATCACGCAAACCCACATCAATTGCTACTATATTAAAAAAGTCATTACTAACGGCGCTGGTAGTGTAGTGGTTAGCACATCCAACTGGCAAGCCGACTGCTCAGGTTTAATACGCGCGGACACAGCAGGCCTGGCATATTTGGTATAACAATCAATGGGCATAGACTAACATTGTTGAATATAATCGGTGCTATACACCACGCACATTGACATGCATCGTACATAAAAAGTACCCGAATGTCGCACAGACCGCTGCACGATAATAAAACTGTAGTCCTATGTGTGTACCATATTAGAAAGTACGCTAGCGCAAGTGCAGACATAGAAAAGAAGGAGAAGAAGAAAAAAGAAAGCCCCCCCCCCCGTTTGCCTAGATCAACGGCGCCGCCATCTTGAAATCTGACGCCGCCAGAAACGAAAATGGCGCGTCTGCCGTATTGTAGTGACGTCACTGTATTGTTGTGGCGCGTCTTCCGGTTTGCCGCCATTACTGTAGCGCGCAGCCGAATGCTGGCGAGATATGCCAATTTCTTTAGTGTAATTTCCACCGCATCGCTGTGTGATTTGCGCCATTGACGCCGGTGGGGTGAAGGAATGTGGGCATGTGGTAGAATTGAGCCTGCTGGTTTCAATTTTGTTAGAGACCTGCCCATTGTAACGCTCTTTTATTGTTTTTTTCTCAGGTGTCTGTGCCCGGTGAAGATACAGCGACACATGGTCGACGACTTCTGGCAGCATTACTGACCGACCAGGCCTGATGATGTGAAGACTGACGACGGGGAACAGTCATTCGACAGTGGGTGAAGCCTTGTTTTTATCGAGTTATTGTATTCATATAACGTGTTGAGGTAGATGATAATGTAGGCCGATCACCGGGAGAATCAAATATAGCTTGATATATACATTATGTATAATAACAACTGCGAGTGGACATTAGTTTTAATGTTACAGTTGTCACAAACGTGAGAAAACAAACGAAACGTTTTACTTAGACGAGTGATCTAGCTAGTTTTCACACTATGCGATTGATCAGAACTGATATAAAAAGAAGAAGGTTTAGACTTCGAATGGTTTCATCGTAACCACTCCAGGTGGTGCTTTTTGGGTCTAGCGATGTCTTTCAGTTTTATGCGTT
The DNA here is from genome assembly GCA_964017155.1 of Oasisia sp. SBJ-2009. Lineage (NCBI taxonomy): Eukaryota > Metazoa > Annelida > Polychaeta > Sabellida > Siboglinidae > Oasisia > Oasisia sp. SBJ-2009. The sequence goes on from OZ024856.1 coordinate 41,731,713, forward strand.
TCATCGAATGTGCTCTGCTTCTATTAAGAAGTAAATTGGCTGGATCAAGTGCAAAACATACAACTATGCCAGTACTAGGTGCACAATGACACATCACCTTGTGAGCGAGCTTTTGTTGTACACAGACAGACAACTTGGCTACATTAATTATTATATTCCAAAATAAGAAATGTCAAAATATGATGCTAAAATAAGGCCCATTAAACGAAACTTGTATAAGGGGCCGAGATCGCACCGCGGAAACTATCTTAACATTGGTATGCATAAGCACCATTCGCGCGAATGTCCCACACATTCTCGCACACAAACATTCACACACTCAATACAGTTGGTTCTTTGCCCGTCATTACTCCAATCACAACACACTGATCTCGACTAGAAACAGTGTGCTTAGGAAGCAGCATGCAAAGGCAAAGGCAACTGTATGCCAGGCGCTTTGTTGTTGTGTAAATCACGAGTACACAAGTAGGAACACAATTGATTTGTCTTCCTTCTGAAACAAGTGTGGAGGTCATTCGATGTTTTGAGACCAATATTGATTGCAATCACACATTACTCGGCACGCATATTTGTATCTAGGTAGTGGCGGAGACCGGCTTCATATCTTGAGACATTGCCATGGAATCAATAGCACATGTTGCTACAGTGATACATGCCAACAGGCCAGGGCTTTGGCCATGCCATGAGCGGTATGCCGGCAAACAGGTAACAGCAAAAGCTAGACATAACAGTCATGACGAAGTGCCATACGAAAACACAAACGTTCTTCCAAACTACTCAGGCAACTACGATATGATATACTAGACTTGCGTGGGGTGCACCACTTCTCTCGCGTCGTGTTATGAGAGGTTTTTGTCGCTCATACTTCGGAATCAAATCGGGCGACCTGGAACGAAACAGCAGACATTTGGCAAGTTCAATATGAAAACGAAAACACAAAGCAACTAACAGGCAATGGTCGCATCATATAATCATTGGTATTGAGCTACACAAACAGTACGCCCTACAAATAGCATCACATTACAGTGTAATGTAGTTTATGCGAACGAACGTCTTGTATCACCCCGCCTCACACATTTCGACGACGTGTATTTTCTTTAACAACAGGTAGGCCTAGAGTTTTTCTTTCATTGCGTTGCGTACAAGCATTTCGTGTATTCACAAACAGTTTCGAATGGCATGTAATGCTTCAGATATATACTTGCGCAGCCTGCATACAGCACTCGTGGCATCGCCGTTAAGACGTTTTAGAGTTCCACATCGACGAGAGTAGTCCGTACTCCAATCAATACCGTATATAGACGACTGAGGGGTGTATAGTCACATTTCAAGCGACAGTTTCTCTGAGAGTAGAGTGCCAACACTTGAACAGAACTTCTGTCGTTGAGTGTATGTGGTATTGCGATGTTCAGTAGTACGAATGTTAAATTAGATACTGCCCAAAACTATATTTGCATAGGCATACGTGGAAAGCTTGAGACATTGACAAATCATCGAAGGATGGTATGCGACATATACAGTGGACTCTGAATAAGAACAAGAATATACATTTCGTGCCATTTCCGACAAGAATTAGGCACTTGTGTATCACGCAAACCCACATCAATTGCTAGTATATTAAAAAAAGTCATTACTAACGGCGCTGGTAGTGTAGTGGTTAGCACATCCAACTGGCAAGCCGACTGCTCAGGTTTAATACGCGCGGACACAGCAGGCCTGGCATATTTGGTATAACAATCAATGGGCATAGACTAACATTGTTGAATATAATCGGTGCTATACACCACGCACATTGACATGCATCGTACATAAAAAGTACCCGAATGTCGCACAGACCGCTGCACGATAATAAAACTGTAGTCCTATGTGTGTACCATATTAGAAAGTACGCTAGCGCAAGTGCAGACATAGAAAAGAAGGAGAAGAAGATGAAAGAAAGCCCCCCCCCCCCCCCGTTTGCCTAGATCAACGGAGCCGCCATCTTGAAATCTGACGCCGCCAGAAACGAAAATGGAGCGTCTGCCGTATTGTAGTGACGTCACTGTATTGTTGTGGCGCGTCTACCGGTTTGCCGCCATTACTGTAGCGCGCAGCCGAATGCTGGCGAGATATGCCAATTTCTTTAGTGTAATTTCCACCGCATCGCTGTGTGATTTGCGCCATTGACGCCGGTGGGGTGAAGGAATGTGGGCATGTGGTAGAATTGAGCCTGCTGGTTTCAATTTTGTTAGAGACCTGCCCATTGTAACGCTCTTTTACTGTTTTTTTCTCAGGTGTCTGTGCCCGGTGAAGATACAGCGACACATGGTCGACGACTTCTGGCAGCATTACTGACCGACCAGGCCTGATGATGTGAAGACTGACGACGGGGAACAGTCATACGACAGTGGGTGAAGCCTTGTTTTTATCGAGTTATTGTATTCATGTAACGTGTTGAGGTAGATGATAATGTAGGCCGATCACCGGGAGAATCAAATATAGCTTGATATATACATTATGTATAATAACAACTGCGAGTGGACATTAGTTTTAATGTTACAGTTGTCACAAAGGCGAGAAAACAAACGAAACGTTTTACTTAGACGAGTGATCTAGCTAGTTTTCACACTATGCGATTGATCAGAACTGATATAAAAAGAAGAAGGTTTAGACTTCGAATGGTTTCATCGTAACCACGCCAGGTGGTGCTTTTTGGGTCTAGCGATGTCTGTCAGTTTTATGCATTTCATCGAATGTGCTCTGCTTGTATTAAGAAGTAAATTGGCTGGATCAAGTGCAAAACATACAACTATGCCAGTACTAGGTGCACAATGACACATCACCTTGTGAGCGAGCTTTTGTTGTACACAGACAGACAACTTGGCTACATTAATTATTATATTCCAAAATAAGAAATGTCAAAATATGATGCTAAAATAAGGCCCATTAAACGAAACTTGTATAAGGGGCCGAGATCGCACCGCGGAAACTATCTTAACATTGGTATGCATAAGCACCATTCGCGCGAATGTCCCACACATTCTCGCACGCAAACATTCACACACTCAATACAGTTGGTTCTTTGCCCGTCATTACACCAATCACAACACACTGATCTCGACTGGAAACAGTGTGCTTAGGAAGCAGCATGCAAAGGCAAAGGCAACTGTATGCCAGGCGCTTTGTTGTTGTGTAAATCACGAGTACACAAGTAGGAACACAATTGATTTGTCTTCCTTCTGAAACAAGTGTGGAGGTCATTCGATGTTTTGAGACCAATATTGATTGCAATCACACATTACTCGGCACGCATATTTGTATCTAGGTAGTGGCGGAGACCGGCTTCATATCTTGAGACATTGCCATGGAATCAATAGCACATGTTGCTACAGTGATACATGCCAACAGGCCAGGGCTTTGGCCATGCCATGAACGGTATGCCGGCAAACAGGTAACAGCAAAAGCTAGACATAACAGTCATGACGAAGTGCCATACGAAAACACAAACGTTCTTCCAAACTACTCAGGCAACTACGATATGATATACTAGATTTGCGTGGGGTGCACCACTTCTCTCGCGTCGTGTTATGGGAGGTTTTTGTCGCTCATACTTCGGAATCAAATCGGACGACCTGGAACGAAACAGCAGACATTTGGCAAGTTCAATATGAAAACGAAAGCACAAAGCAACTAACAGGCAATGGTCGCATCATATAATCATTGGTATTGAGCTACACAAACAGTACGCCCTACAAATAGCATCACATTACAGTGTAATGTAGTTTATGCGAACGAACGTCTTGTATCACCCCGCCTCACACATTTCGACGACGTGTATTTTCTTTAACAACAGGTAGGCCTAGAGTTTGTCTTTCATTGCGTTGCGTACAAGCATTTCGTGTATTCACAAACAGTTTCGAATGGCATGTAATGCTTCAGATATATACTTGCGCAGCCTGCATACAGCACTCGTGGCATCGCCGTTAAGACGTTTTAGAGTTCCACATCGACGAGAGTAGTCCGTACTCCAATCAATACCGTATATAGACGACTGAGGGGTGTATAGTCACATTTCAAGCGACAGTTTCTCTGAGAGTAGAGTGCCAACACTTGAACGGAACTTCTGTCGTTGAGTGTATGTGGTATTGCGAAGTTCAGTAGTACGAATGTTAAATTAGATACTGCCCAAACCTATATTTGCATAGGCATAGGTGGAAAGCTTGAGACATTGACAACTCATCGAAGGATGGTATGCGACATATACAGTGGACTCTGAATGAGAACAAGAATATACATTTCGTGCCATTTCCGACAAGAATTAGGCACTTGTGTATCACGCAAACCCACATCAATTGCTACTATATTAAAAAAGTCATTACTAACGGCGCTGGTAGTGTAGTGGTTAGCACATCCAACTGGCAAGCCGACTGCTCAGGTTTAATACGCGCGGACACAGCAGGCCTGGCATATTTGGTATAACAATCAATGGGCATAGACTAACATTGTTGAATATAATCGGTGCTATACACCACGCACATTGACATGCATCGTACATAAAAAGTACCCGAATGTCGCACAGACCGCTGCACGATAATAAAACTGTAGTCCTATGTGTGTACCATATTAGAAAGTACGCTAGCGCAAGTGCAGACATAGAAAAGAAGGAGAAGAAGATGAAAGAAAGCCCCCCCCGTTTGCCTAGATCAACGGCGCCGCCATCTTGAAATCTGACGCCGCCAGAAACGAAAATGGAGCGTCTGCCGTATTGTAGTGACGTCACTGTATTGTTGTGGCGCGTCTTCCGGTTTGCCGCCATTACTGTAGCGCGCAGCCGAATGCTGGCGAGATATGCCAATTTCTTTAGTGTAATTTCCACCGCATCGCTGTGTGATTTGCGCCATTGACGCCGGTGGGGTGAAGGAATGTGGGCATGTGGTAGAATTGAGCCTGCTGGTTTCAATTTTGTTAGAGACCTGCCCAATGTAACGCTCTTTTATTGTTTTTTTCTCAGGTGTCTGTGCCCGGTGAAGATACAGCGACACATGGTCGACGACTTCTGGCAGCATTACTGACCGACCAGGCCTGATGATGTGAAGACTGACGACGGGGAACAGTCATACGACAGTGGGTGAAGCCTTGTTTTTATCGAGTTATTGTATTCATGTAACGTGTTGAGGTAGATGATAATGTAGGCCGATCACCGGGAGAATCAAATATAGCTTGATATATACATTATGTATAATAACAACTGCGAGTGGACATTAGTTTTAATGTTACAGTTGTCACAAAGGCGAGAAAACAAACGAAACGTTTTACTTAGACGAGTGATCTAGCTAGTTTTCACACTATGCGATTGATCAGAACTGATATAAAAAGAAGAAGGTTTAGACTTCGAATGGTTTCATCGTAACCACGCCAGGTGGTGCTTTTTGGGTCTAGCGATGTCTGTCAGTTTTATGCATTTCATCGAATGTGCTCTGCTTGTATTAAGAAGTAAATTGGCTGGATCAAGTGCAAAACATACAACTATGCCAGTACTAGGTGCACAATGACACATCACCTTGTGAGCGAGCTTTTGTTGTACACAGACAGACAACTTGGCTACATTAATTATTATATTCCAAAATAAGAAATGTCAAAATATGATGCTAAAATAAGGCCCATTAAACGAAACTTGTATAAGGGGCCGAGATCGCACCGCGGAAACTATCTTAACATTGGTATGCAAAAGCACCATTCATGCGAATGTCGCACACATTCTCGCACGCAAACATTCACCCACTCAATACAGTTGGTTCTTTGCCCGTCATTACACCAATCACAACACACTGATCTCGACTGGAAACAGTGTGCTGAGGAAGCAGCATGCAAAGGCAAAGGCAACTGTAGGCCAGGCGCTTTGTTGTTGTGTAAATCACGAGTACACAAGTAGGAACACAATTGATTTGTCTTCCTTCTGAAACAAGTGTGGAGGTCATTCGATGTTTTGAGACCAATATTGATTGCAATCACACATTACTCGGCACGCATATTTGTATCTAGGTAGTGGCGGAGACCGGCTTCATATCTTGAGACATTGCCATGGAATCAATAGCACATGTTGCTACAGTGATACATGCCAACAGGCCAGGGCTTTGGCCATGCCATGAGCGGTACGCCGGCAAACAGGTAACAGCAAAAGCTAGACATAACAGTCATGACGAAGTGCCATACGAAAACACAAAAGTTCTTCCAAACTACTCAGGCAATTACGATATGATATACTAGACTTGCGTGGGGTGCACCACTTCTCTCGCGTCGTGTTATGAGAGGTTTTTGTCGCTCATACTTCGGAATCAAATCGGACGACCTGGAACGAAACAGAAGACATTTGGCAAGTTCAATATGAAAACGAAAGCACAAAGCAACTAACAGGCAATGGTCGCATCATATAATCATTGGTATTGAGCTACACAAACAGTACGCCCTACAAATAGCATCACATTACAGTGTAATGTAGTTTATGCGAACGAACGTCTTGTATCACCCCGCCTCACACATTTCGACGACGTGTATTTTCTTTAACAACAGGTAGGCCTAGAGTTTTTCTTTCATTGCGTTGCGTACAAGCATTTCGTGTATTCACAAACAGTTTCGAATGGCATGTAATGCTTCAGATATATACTTGCGCAGCCTGCATACAGCACTCGTGGCATCGCCGTTAAGACGTTTTAGAGTTCCACATCGACGAGAGTAGTCCGTACTCCAATCAATACCGTATATAGACGACTGAGGGGTGTATAGTCACATTTCAAGCGACAGTTTCTCTGAGAGTAGAGTGCCAACACTTGAACGGAACTTCTGTCGTTGAGTGTATGTGGTATTGCGAAGTTCAGTAGTACGAATGTTAAATTAGATACTGCCCAAACCTATATTTGCATAGGCATAGGTGGAAAGCTTGAGACATTGACAACTCATCGAAGGATGGTATGCGACATATACAGTGGACTCTGAATGAGAACAAGAATATACATTTCGTGCCATTTCCGACAAGAATTAGGCACTTGTGTATCACGCAAACCCACATCAATTGCTACTATATTAAAAAAGTCATTACTAACGGCGCTGGTAGTGTAGTGGTTAGCACATCCAACTGGCAAGCCGACTGCTCAGGTTTAATACGCGCGGACACAGCAGGCCTGGCATATTTGGTATAACAATCAATGGGCATAGACTAACATTGTTGAATATAATCGGTGCTATACACCACGCACATTGACATGCATCGTACATAAAAAGTACCCGAATGTCGCACAGACCGCTGCACGATAATAAAACTGTAGTCCTATGTGTGTACCATATTAGAAAGTACGCTAGCGCAAGTGCAGACATAGAAAAGAAGGAGAAGAAGATGAAAGAAAGCCCCCCCCGTTTGCCTAGATCAACGGCGCCGCCATCTTGAAATCTGACGCCGCCAGAAACGAAAATGGAGCGTCTGCCGTATTGTAGTGACGTCACTGTATTGTTGTGGCGCGTCTTCCGGTTTGCCGCCATTACTGTAGCGCGCAGCCGAATGCTGGCGAGATATGCCAATTTCTTTAGTGTAATTTCCACCGCATCGCTGTGTGATTTGCGCCATTGACGCCGGTGGGGTGAAGGAATGTGGGCATGTGGTAGAATTGAGCCTGCTGGTTTCAATTTTGTTAGAGACCTGCCCATTGTAACGCTCTTTTACTGTTTTTTTCTCAGGTGTCTGTGCCCGGTGAAGATACAGCGACACATGGTCGACGACTTCTGGCAGCATTACTGACCGACCATGCCTGATGATGTGAAGACTGACGACGGGGAACAGTCATTCGACAGTGGGTGAAGCCTTGTTTTTATCGAGTTATTGTATTCATATAACGTGTTGAGGTGGATGATAATGTAGGCCGATCACCGGGAGAATCAAATATAGCTTGATATATACATTATGTATAATAACAACTGCGAGTGGACATTAGTTTTAATGTTACAGTTGTCACAAAGGCGAGAAAACAAACGAAACGTTTTACTTAGACGAGTGATCTAGCTAGTTTTCACACTATGCGATTGATCAGAACTGATATAAAAAGAAGAAGGTTTAGACTTCGAATGGTTTCATCGTAACCACGCCAGGTGGTGCTTTTTGGGTCTAGCGATGTCTGTCAGTTTTATGCATTTCATCGAATGTGCTCTGCTTGTATTAAGAAGTAAATTGGCTGGATCAAGTGCAAAACATACAACTATGCCAGTACTAGGTGCACAATGACACATCACCTTGTGAGCGAGCTTTTGTTGTACACAGACAGACAACTTGGCTACATTAATTATTATATTCCAAAATAAGAAATGTCAAAATATGATGCTAAAATAAGGCCCATTAAACGAAACTTGTATAAGGGGCCGAGATCGCACCGCGGAAACTATCTCAACATTGGTATGCATAAGCACCATTCGCGCGAATGTCCCACACATTCTCGCACGCAAACATTCACCCACTCAATACAGTTGGTTCTTTGCCCGTCATTACACCAATCACAACACACTGATCTCGACTGGAAACAGTGTGCTTAGGAAGCAGCATGCAAAGGCAAAGGCAACTGTAGGCCAGGCGCTTTGTTGTTGTGTAAATCACGAGTACACAAGTAGGAACACAATTGATTTGTCTTCCTTCTGAAACAAGTGTGGAGGTCATTCGATGTTTTGAGACCAATATTGATTGCAATAACACATTACTCGGCACGCATATTTGTATCTAGGTAGTGGCGGAGACCGGCTTCATATCTTGAGACATTGCCATGGAATCAATAGCACATGTTGCTACAGTGATACATGCCAACAGGCCAGGGCTTTGGCCATGCCATGAGCGGTATGCCGGCAAACAGGTAACAGCAAAAGCTAGACATAACAGTCATGACGAAGTGCCATACGAAAACACAAAAGTTCTTCCAAACTACTCAGGCAACTACGAGATGATATACTAGACTTGCGTGGGGTGCACCACTTCTCTCGCGTCGTGTTATGAGAGGTTTTTGTCGCTCATACTTCGGAATCAAATCGGGCGACCTGGAACGAAACAGCAGACATTTGGCAAGTTCAATATGAAAACGAAAGCACAAAGCAACTAACAGGCAATGGTCGCATCATATAATCATTGGTATTGAGCTACACAAACAGTACGCCCTACAAAGAGCATCACATTTCAGTGAAATGTAGTTTATGCGAACGAACGTCTTGTATCACCCCGCCTCACACATTTCGACGACGTGTATTTTCTTTAACAACAGGTAGGCCTAGAGTTTTTCTTTCATTGCGTTGCGTACAAGCATTTCGTGTATTCACAAACAGTTTCGAATGGCATGTAATGCTTCAGATATATACTTGCGCAGCCTGCATACAGCACTCGTGGCATCGCCGTTAAGACGTTTTAGAGTTCCACATCGACGAGAGTAGTCCGTACTCCAATCAATACCGTATATAGACGACTGAGGGGTGTATAGTCACATTTCAAGCGACAGTTTCTCTGAGAATAGAGTGCCAACACTTGAACGGAACTTCTGTCGTTGAGTGTATGTGGTATTGCGAAGTTCAGTAGTACGAATGTTAAATTAGATACTGCCCAAACCTATATTTGCATAGGCATAGGTGGAAAGCTTGAGACATTGACAACTCATCGAAGGATGGTATGCGACATATACAGTGGACTCTGAATGAGAACAAGAATATACATTTCGTGCCATTTCCGACAAGAATTAGGCACTTGTGTATCACGCAAACCCACATCAATTGCTACTATATTAAAAAAGTCATTACTAACGGCGCTGGTAGTGTAGTGGTTAGCACATCCAACTGGCAAGCCGACTGCTCAGGTTTAATACGCGCGGACACAGCAGGCCTGGCATATTTGGTATAACAATCAATGGGCATAGACTAACATTGTTGAATATAATCGGTGCTATACACCACGCACATTGACATGCATCGTACATAAAAAGTACCCGAATGTCGCACAGACCGCTGCACGATAATAAAACTGTAGTCCTATGTGTGTACCATATTAGAAAGTACGCTAGCGCAAGTGCAGACATAGAAAAGAAGGAGAAGAAGATGAAAGAAAGCCCCCCCGTTTGCCTAGATCAACGGCGCCGCCATCTTGAAATCTGACGCCGCCAGAAACGAAAATGGAGCGTCTGCCGTATTGTAGTGACGTCACTGTAATGTTGTGGCGCGTCTTCCGGTTTGCCGCCATTACTGTAGCGCGCAGCCGAATGCTGGCGAGATATGCCAATTTCTTTAGTGTAATTTCCACCGCATCGCTGTGTGATTTGCGCCATTGACGCCGGTGGGGTGAAGGAATGTGGGCATGTGGTAGAATTGAGCCTGCTGGTTTCAATTTTGTTAGAGACCTGCCCATTGTAACGCTCTTTTACTGTTTTTTTCTCAGGTGTCTGTGCCCGGTGAAGATACAGCGACACATGGTCGACGACTTCTGGCAGCATTACTGACCGACCAGGCCTGATGATGTGAAGACTGACGACGGGGAACAGTCATTCGACAGTGGGTGAAGCCTTGTTTTTATCGAGTTATTGTATTCATATAACGTGTTGAGGTAGATGATAATGTAGGCCGATCACCGGGAGAATCAAATATAGCTTGATATATACATTATGTATAATAACAACTGCGAGTGGACATTAGTTTTAATGTTACAGTTGTCACAAAGGCGAGAAAACAAACGAAACGTTTTACTTAGACGAGTGATCTAGCTAGTTTTCACACTATGCGATTGATCAGAACTGATATAAAAAGAAGAAGGTTTAGACTTCGAATGGTTTCATCGTAACCACGCCAGGTGGTGCTTTTTGGGTCTAGCGATGTCTGTCAGTTTTATGCATTTCATCGAATGTGCTCTGCTTGTATTAAGAAGTAAATTGGCTGGATCAAGTGCAAAACATACAACTATGCCAGTACTAGGTGCACAATGACACATCACCTTGTGAGCGAGCTTTTGTTGTACACAGACAGACAACTTGGCTACATTAATTATTATATTCCAAAATAAGAAATGTCAAAATATGATGCTAAAATAAGGCCCATTAAACGAAACTTGTATAAGGGGCCGAGATCGCACCGCGGAAACTATCTCAACATTGGTATGCATAAGCACCATTCGCGCGAATGTCCCACACATTCTCGCACGCAAACATTCACCCACTCAATACAGTTGGTTCTTTGCCCGTCATTACACCAATCACAACACACTGATCTCGACTGGAAACAGTGTGCTGAGGAAGCTGCATGCAAAGGCAAAGGCAACTGTAGGCCAGGCGCTTTGTTGTTGTGTAAATCACGAGTACACAAGTAGGAACACAATTGATTTGTCTTCCTTCTGAAACAAGTGTGGAGGTCATTCGATGTTTTGAGACCAATATTGATTGCAATCACACATTACTCGGCACGCATATTTGTATCTAGGTAGTGGCGGAGACCGGCTTCATATCTTGAGACATTGCCATGGAATTAATAGCACATGTTGCTACAGTGATACATGCCAACAGGCCAGGGCTTTGGCCATGCCATGAGCGGTATGCCGGCAAACAGGTAACAGCAAAAGCTAGACATAACAGTCATGACGAAGTCCCATACGAAAACACAAAAGTTCTTCCAAACTACTCAGGCAACTACGAGATGATATACTAGACTTGCGTGGGGTGCACCACTTCTCTCGCGTCGTGTTATGAGAGGTTTTTGTCGCTCATACTTCGGAATCAAATCGGGCGACCTGGAACGAAACAGCAGACATTTGGCAAGTTCAATATGAAAACGAAAGCACAAAGCAACTAACAGGCAATGGTCGCATCATATAATCATTGGTATTGAGCTACACAAACAGTACGCCCTACAAATAGCATCACATTGCAGTGTAATGTAGTTTATGCGAACGAACGTCTTGTATCACCCCGCCTCACACATTTCGACGACGTGTATTTTCTTTAACAACAGGTAGGCCTAGAGTTTTTCTTTCATTGCGTTGCGTACAAGCATTTCGTGTATTCACAAACAGTTTCGAATGGCATGTAATGCTTCAGATATATACTTGCGCAGCCTGCATACAGCACTCGTGGCATCGCCGTTAAGACGTTTTAGAGTTCCACATCGACGAGAGTAGTCCGTACTCCAATCAATACCGTATATAGACGACTGAGGGGTGTATAGTCACATTTCAAGCGACAGTTTCTCTGAGAGTAGAGTGCCAACACTTGAACGGAACTTCTGTCGTTGAGTGTATGTGGTATTGCGAAGTTCAGTAGTACGAATGTTAAATTAGATACTGCCCAAACCTATATTTGCATAGGCATAGGTGGAAAGCTTGAGACATTGACAACTCATCGAAGGATGGTATGCGACATATACAGTGAACTCTGAATGAGAACAAGAATATACATTTCGTGCCATTTCCGACAAGAATTAGGCACTTGTGTATCACGCAAACCCACATCAATTGCTACTATATTAAAAAAGTCATTACTAACGGCGCTGGTAGTGTAGTGGTTAGCACATCCAACTGGCAAGCCGACTGCTCAGGTTTAATACGCGCGGACACAGCAGGCCTGGCATATTTGGTATAACAATCAATGGGCATAGACTAACATTGTTGAATATAATCGGTGCTATACACCACGCACATTGACATGCATCGTACATAAAAAGTACCCGAATGTCGCACAGACCGCTGCACGATAATAAAACTGTAGTCCCATATGTGTACCATATTAGAAAGTACGCTAGCGCAACTGCAGACATAGAATAGAAGGAGAAGAAGATGACAGAAAGCCCCCCGTTTGCCTAGATCAACGGCGCCGCCATCTTGAAATCTGACGTCGCCAGAAACGAAAATGGCGCGTCTGCCGTATTGTAGTGACGTCACTGTATTGTTGTGGCGCGTCTTCCGGTTTGCCGCCATTAATGTAGCGCGCAGCCGAATGCTGGCGAGATATGCCAATTTCTTTAGTGTAATTTCCACCGCATCGCTGTGTGATTTGCGCCATTGACGCCGGTGGGGTGAAGGAATGTGGGCATGTGGTAGAATTGAGCCTGCTGGTTTCAATTTTGTTAGAGACCTGCCCAATGTAACGCTCTTTTATTGTTTTTTTCTCAGGTGTCTGTGCCCGGTGAAGATACAGCGACACATGGTCGACGACTTCTGGCAGCATTACTGACCGACCAGGCCTGATGATGTGAAGACTGACGACGGGGAACAGTCATTCGACAGTGGGTGAAGCCTTGTTTTTATCGAGTTATTGTATTCATATAACGTGTTGAGGTAGATGATAATGTAGGCCGATCACCGGGAGAATCAAATATAGCTTGATATATACATTATGTATAATAACAACTGCGAGTGGACATTAGTTTAAATGTTACAGTTGTCACAAAGGCGAGAAAACAAACGAAACGTTTTACTTAGACGAGTGATCTAGCTAGTTTTCACACTATGCGATTGATCAGAACTGATATAAAAAGAAGAAGGTTTAGACTTCGAATGGTTTCATCGTAACCACTCCAGGTGGTGCTTTTTGGGTCTAGCGATGTCTGTCAGTTTTATGCGTTTCATCGAATGTGCTCTGCTTGTATTAAGAAGTAAATTGGCTGGATCAAGTGCAAAACATACAACTATGCCAGTACTAGGTGCACAATGACACATCACCTTGTGAGCGAGCTTTTGTTGTACACAGACAGACAACTTGGCTACATTAATTATTATATTCCAAAATAAGAAATGTCAAAATATGATGCTAAAATAAGGCCCATTAAACGAAACTTGTATAAGGGGCCGAGATCGCACCGCGGAAACTATCTTAACATTGGTATGCATAAGCACCATTCGCGCGAATGTCCCACACATTCTCGCACGCAAACATTCACCCACTCAATACAGTTGGTTCTTTGCCCGTCATTACACCAATCACAACACACTGATCTCGACTGGAAACAGTGTGCTTAGGAAGCAGCATGCAAAGGCAAAGGCAACTGTAGGCCAGGCGCTTTGTTGTTGTGTAAATCACGAGTACACAAGTAGGAACACAATTGATTTGTCTTCCTTCTGAAACAAGTGTGGAGGTCATTCGATGTTTTGAGACCAATATTGATTGCAATCACACATTACTCGGCACGCATATTTGTATCTAGGTAGTGGCGGAGACCGGCTTCATATCTTGAGACATTGCCATGGAATCAATAGCACATGTTGCTACAGTGATACATGCCAACAGGCCAGGGCTTTGGCCATGCCATGAGCGGTATGCCGGCAAACAGGTAACAGCAAAAGCTAGACATAACAGTCATGACGAAGTGCCATACGAAAACACAAAAGTTCTTCCAAACTACTCAGGCAACCACGAGATGATATACTAGACTGGCGTGGGGTGCACCACTTCTCTCGCGTCGTGTTATGAGAGGTTTTTGTCGCTCATACTTCGGAATCAAATCGGGCGACCTGGAACGAAACAGCAGACATTTGGCAAGTTCAACATGAAAACGAAAGCACAACGCAACTAACAGGCAATGGTCGCATCATATAATCATTGGTATTGAGCTACACAAACAGTACGCCCTACAAAGAGCATCACATTGCAGTGAAATGTAGTTTATGCGAACGAACGTCTTGTATCACCCCGCCTCACACATTTCGACGACGTGTATTTTCTTTAACAACAGGTAGGCCTAGAGTTTTTCTTTCATTGCGTTGCGTACAAGCATTTCGTGTATTCACAAACAGTTTCGAATGGCATGTAATGCTTCAGATATATACTTGCGCAGCCTGCATACAGCACTCGTGGCATCGCCGTTAAGACGTTTTAGAGTTCCACATCGACGAGAGTAGTCCGTACTCCAATCAATACCGTATATAGACGACTGAGGGGTGTATAGTCACATTTCAAGCGACAGTTTCTCTGAGAGTAGAGTGCCAACACTTGAACGGAACTTCTGTCGTTGAGTGTATGTGGTATTGCGAAGTTCAGTAGTACGAATGTTAAATTAGATACTGCCCAAACCTATATTTGCATAGGCATAGGTGGAAAGCTTGAGACATTGACAACTCATCGAAGGATGGTATGCGACATATACAGTGAACTCTGAATGAGAACAAGAATATACATTTCGTGCCATTTCCGACAAGAATTAGGCACTTGTGTATCACGCAAACCCACATCAATTGCTACTATATTAAAAAAGTCATTACTAACGGCGCTGGTAGTGTAGTGGTTAGCACATCCAACTGGCAAGCCGACTGCTCAGGTTTAATACGCGCGGACACAGCAGGCCTGGCATATTTGGTATAACAATCAATGGGCATAGACTAACATTGTTGAATATAATCGGTGCTATACACCACGCACATTGACATGCATCGTACATAAAAAGTACCCGAATGTCGCACAGACCGCTGCACGATAATAAAACTGTAGTCCCATATGTGTACCATATTAGAAAGTACGCTAGCGCAACTGCAGACATAGAATAGAAGGAGAAGAAGATGACAGAAAGCCCCCCGTTTGCCTAGATCAACGGCGCCGCCATCTTGAAATCTGACGCCGCCAGAAACGAAAATGGCGCGTCTGCCGTATTGTAGTGACGTCACTGTATTGTTGTGGCGCGTCTTCCGGTTTGCCGCCATTACTGTAGCGCGCAGCCGAATGCTGGCGAGATATGCCAATTTCTTTAGTGTAATTTCCACCGCATCGCTGTGTGATTTGCGCCATTGACGCCGGTGGGGTGAAGGAATGTGGGCATGTGGTAGAATTGAATCTGCTGGTTTCAATTTTGTTAGAGACCTGCCCATTGTATCGCTCTTTTATTGTTTTTTCTCAGGTGTCTGTGCCCGGTGAAGATACAGCGACACATGGTCGACGACTTCTGGCAGCATTACTGACCGACCAGGCCTGATGATGTGAAGACTGACGACGGGGAGCAGTCATTCGACAGTGGGTGAAGCCTTGTTTTTATCGAGTTATTGTATTCATATAACGTGTTGAGGTAGATGATAATGTAGGCCGATCACCGGGAGAATCAAATATAGCTTGATATATACATTATGTATAATAACAACTGCGAGTGGACATTAGTTTTAATGTTACAGTTGTCACTAAGGCGAGAAAACAAACGAAACGTTTTACTTAGACGAGTGATCTAGCTAGTTTTCACACTATGCGATTGATCAGAACTGATATAAAAAGAAGAAGGTTTAGACTTCGAATGGTTTCATCGTAACAACTCCAGGTGGTGCTTTTTGGGTCTAGCGATGTCTGTCAGTTTTATGCGTTTCATCGAATGTGCTCTGCTTGTATTAAGAAGTAAATTGGCTGGATCAACTGCAAAACATACAACTATGCCAGTACTCGGTGCACAATGACACATCACCTTGTGAGCGAGCTTTTGTTGTACACAGACAGACAACTTCGCTACATTAATTATTATATTCCAAAATAAGAAATGTCAAAATATGATGCTAAAATAAGGCCCATTAAACGAAACTTGAATAAGGGGCCGAGATCGCACCGCGAAAACTATCTTAACATTGGTATGCATAAGCACCATTCGCGCGAATGTCCCACACATTCTCGCACGCAAACATTCACCCACTCAATACAGTTGGTTCTTTGACCGTCACTACACCAATCACAACACACTGATCTCGACTGGAAACAGTGTGCTTAGGAAGCAGCATGCAAAGGCAAAGGCAACTGTAGGCCAGGCGCTTTGTTGTTGTGTAAATCACGAGTACACAAGTAGGAACACAATTGATTTGTCTTCCTTCTGAAACAAGTGTGGAGGTCATTCGATGTTTTGAGACCAATATTGATTGCAATCACACATTACTCGGCACGCATATTTGTATATAGGTAGTGGCGGAGACCGGCTTCATATCTTGAGACATTGCCATGGAATCAATAGCACATGTTTCTACAGTGATACATGCCAACAGGCCAGGGCTTTGGCCATGCCATGAGCGGTATGCCGGCAAACAGGTAACAGCAAAAGCTAGACATAACAGTCATGACGAAGTGCCATACGAAAACACAAAAGTTCTTCCAAACTACTCAGGCAACTACGAGATGATATACTAGACTTGCGTGGGGTGCACCACTTCTCTCGCGTCGTGTTATGAGAGGTTTTTGTCGCTCATACTTCGGAATCAAATCGGACGACCTGGAACGAAACAGCAAACATTTGGCAAGTTCAATATGAAAACGAAAGCACAAAGCAACTAACAGGCAATGGTCGCATCATATAATCGTTGGTATTGAGCTACACAAACAGTACGCCCTACAAATAGCATCACATTGCAGTGTAATGTAGTTTATGCGAACGAACGTCTTGTATCACCCCGCCTCACACATTTCGACGACGTGTATTTTCTTTAACAACAGGTAGGCCTAGAGTGTTTCTTTCATTGCGTTGCGTACAAGCATTTCGTGTATTCACAAACAGTTTCGAATGGCATGTAATGCTTCAGATATATACTTGCGCAGCCTCCATACAGCACTCGTGGCATCGCCGTTAAGACGTTTTAGAGTTCCACATCAACGAGAGTAGTCCGTACTCCAATCAATACCGTATATAGACGACTGAGGGGTGTATAGTCACATTTCAAGCGACAGTTTCTCTGAGAGTAGAGTGCCAACACTTGAACGGAACTTCTGTCGTTGAGTGTATGTGGTATTGCGAAGTTCAGTAGTACGAATGTTAAATTAGATACTGCCCAAACCTATATTTGCATAGGCATAGGTGGAAAGCTTGAGACATTGACAAGTCATCGAAGGATGGTATGCGACATATAAAGTGGACTCTGAATGAGAACAAGAATATACATTTCGTGCCATTTCCGACAGGAATTAGGCACTTGTGTATCACGCAAACCCACATCAATTGCTACTATATTAAAAAAGTCATTACTAACGGCGCTGGTATTGTAGTGGTTAGCACATCCAACTGGCAAGCCGACTGCTCAGGTTTAATACGCGCGGACACAGCAGGCCTGGCATATTTGGTATAACAATCAATGGGCATAGACTAACATTGTTGAATATAATCGGTGCTATACACCACGCACATTGACATGCATCGTACATAAAAAGTACCCGAATGTCGCACAGACCGCTGCACGATAATAAAACTGTAGTCCTATGTGTGTACCATATTAGAAAGTACGCTAGCGCAAGTGCAGACATAGAAAAGAAGGAGAAGAAGATGAAAGAAAGCCCCCCACCCCGTTTGCCTAGATCAACGGCGCCGCCATCTTGAAATCTGACGCCGCCAGAAACGAGAATGGCGCGTCTGCCGTATTGTAGTGACGTCACTGTATTGTTGTGGCGCGTCTTCCGGTTTGCCGCCATTACTGTAGCGCGCAGCCGAATGCTGGCGAGATATGCCAATTTCTTTAGTGTAATTTCCACCGCATCGCTGTGTGATTTGCGCCATTGACGCCGGTGGGGTGAAGGAATGTGGGCATGTGGTAGAATTGAGCCTGCTGGTTTCAATTTTGTTAGAGACCTGCCCATTGTAACGCTCTTTTATTGTTTTTTTCTCAGGTGTCTGTGCCCGGTGAAGATACAGCGACACATGGTCGACGACTTCTGGCAGCATTACTGACCGACCAGGCCTTATGATGTGAAGACTGACGACGGGGAACAGTCATTCGACAGTGGGTGAAGCCTTGTTTTTATCGAGTTATTGTATTCATATAACGTGTTGAGGTAGATGATAATGTAGGCCGATCACCGGGAGAATCAAATATAGCTTGATATATACATTATGTATAATAACAACTGCGAGTGGACATTAGTTTTAATGTTACAGTTGTCACAAAGGCGAGAAAACAAACGAAACGTTTTACTTAGACGAGTGATCTAGCTAGTTTTCACACTATGCGATTGATCAGAACTGATATAAAAAGAAGAAGGTTTAGACTTCGAATGGTTTCATCGTAACCACTCCAGGTGGTGCTTTTTGGGTCTAGCGATGTCTGTCAGTTTTATGCGTTTCATCGAATGTGCTCTGCTTGTATTAAGAAGTAAATTGGCTGGATCAAGTGCAAAACATACAACTATGCCAGTACTAGGTGCACAATGACACATCACCTTGTGAGCGAGCTTTTGTTGTACACAGACAGACAACTTGGCTACATTAATTATTATATTCCAAAATAAGAAATGTCAAAATATGATGCTAAAATAAGGCCCATTAAACGAAACTTGTATAAGGGGCCGAGATCGCACCGCGGAAACTATCTTAACATTGGTATGCATAAGCACCATTCGCGCGAATGTCCCACACATTCTCGCACGCAAACATTCACCCACTCAATACAGTTGGTTCTTTGCCCGTCATTACACCAATCACAACACACTGATCTCGACTGGAAACAGTGTGCTTAGGAAGCAGCATGCAAAGGCAAAGGCAACTGTAGGCCAGGCGCTTTGTTGTTGTGTAAATCACGAGTACACAAGTAGGAACACAATTGATTTGTCTTCCTTCTGAAACAAGTGTGGAGGTCATTCGATGTTTTGAGACCAATATTGATTGCAATCACACATTACTCGGCACGCATATTTGTATCTAGGTAGTGGCGGAGACCGGCTTCATATCTTGAGACATTGCCATGGAATCAATAGCACATGTTGCTACAGTGATACATGCCAACAGGCCAGGGCTTTGGCCATGCCATGAGCGGTATGCCGGCAAACAGGTAACAGCAAAAGCTAGACATAACAGTCATGACGAAGTGCCATACGAAAACACAAACGTTCTTCCAAACTACTCAGGCAACTACGATATGATATACTAGATTTGCGTGGGGTGCACCACTTCTCTCGCGTCGTGTTATGGGAGGTTTTTGTCGCTCATACTTCGGAATCAAATCGGACGACCTGGAACGAAACAGCAGACATTTGGCAAGTTCAATATGAAAACGAAAGCACAAAGCAACTAACAGGCAATGGTCGCATCATATAATCATTGGTATTGAGCTACACAAACAGTACGCCCTACAAATAGCATCACATTACAGTGTAATGTAGTTTATGCGAACGAACGTCTTGTATCACCCCGCCTCACACATTTCGACGACGTGTATTTTCTTTAACAACAGGTAGGCCTAGAGTTTTTCTTTCATTGCGTTGCGTACAAGCATTTCGTGTATTCACAAACAGTTTCGAATGGCATGTAATGCTTCAGATATATACTTGCGCAGCCTGCATACAGCACTCGTGGCATCGCCGTTAAGACGTTTTAGAGTTCCACATCGACGAGAGTAGTCCGTACTCCAATCAATACCGTATATAGACGACTGAGGGGTGTATAGTCACATTTCAAGCGACAGTTTCTCTGAGAGTAGAGTGCCAACACTTGAACGGAACTTCTGTCGTTGAGTGTATGTGGTATTGCGAAGTTCAGTAGTACGAATGTTAAATTAGATACTGCCCAAACCTATATTTGCATAGGCATAGGTGGAAAGCTTGAGACATTGACAACTCATCGAAGGATGGTATGCGACATATACAGTGGACTCTGAATGAGAACAAGAATATACATTTCGTGCCATTTCCGACAAGAATTAGGCACTTGTGTATCACGCAAACCCACATCAATTGCTACTATATTAAAAAAGTCATTACTAACGGCGCTGGTAGTGTAGTGGTTAGCACATCCAACTGGCAAGCCGACTGCTCAGGTTTAATACGCGCGGACACAGCAGGCCTGGCATATTTGGTATAACAATCAATGGGCATAGACTAACATTGTTGAATATAATCGGTGCTATACACCACGCACATTGACATGCATCGTACATAAAAAGTACCCGAATGTCGCACAGACCGCTGCACGATAATAAAACTGTAGTCCTATGTGTGTACCATATTAGAAAGTACGCTAGCGCAAGTGCAGACATAGAAAAGAAGGAGAAGAAGATGAAAGAAAGCCCCCCACCCCGTTTGCCTAGATCAACGGCGCCGCCATCTTGAAATCTGACGCCGCCAGAAACGAGAATGGCGCGTCTGCCGTATTGTAGTGACGTCACTGTATTGTTGTGGCGCGTCTTCCGGTTTGCCGCCATTACTGTAGCGCGCAGCCGAATGCTGGCGAGATATGCCAATTTCTTTAGTGTAATTTCCACCGCATCGCTGTGTGATTTGCGCCATTGACGCCGGTGGGGTGAAGGAATGTGGGCATGTGGTAGAATTGAGCCTGCTGGTTTCAATTTTGTTAGAGACCTGCCCATTGTAACGCTCTTTTATTGTTTTTTTCTCAGGTGTCTGTGCCCGGTGAAGATACAGCGACACATGGTCGACGACTTCTGGCAGCATTACTGACCGACCAGGCCTGATGATGTGAAGACTGACGACGGGGAACAGTCATTCGACAGTGGGTGAAGCCTTGTTTTTATCGAGTTATTGTATTCATATAACGTGTTGAGGTAGATGATAATGTAGGCCGATCACCGGGAGAATCAAATATAGCTTGATATATACATTATGTATAATAACAACTGCGAGTGGACATTAGTTTTAATGTTACAGTTGTCACAAAGGCGAGAAAACAAACGAAACGTTTTACTTAGACGAGTGATCTAGCTAGTTTTCACACTATGCGATTGATCAGAACTGATATAAAAAGAAGAAGGTTTAGACTTCGAATGGTTTCATCGTAACTACTCCAGGTGGTGCTTTTTGGGTCTAGCGATGTCTGTCAGTTTTATGCGTTTCATCGAATGTGCTCTGCTTGTATTAAGAAGTAAATTGGCTGGATCAAGTGCAAAACATACAACTATGCCAGTACTAGGTGCACAATGACACATCACCTTGTGAGCGAGCTTTTGTTGTACACAGACAGACAACTTGGCTACATTAATGATTATATTCCAAAATAAGAAATGTCAAAATATGATGCTAAAATAAGGCCCATTAAACGAAACTTGTATAAGGGGCCGAGATCGCACCGCGGAAACTATCTTAACATTGGTATGCATAAGCACCATTCGCGCGAATGTCCCACACATTCTCGCACGCAAACATTCACCCACTCAATACAGTTGGTTCTTTGCCCGTCATTACACCAATCACAACACACTGATCTCGACTGGAAACAGTGTGCTTAGGAAGCAGCATGCAAAGGCAAAGGCAACTGTAGGCCAGGCGCTTTGTTGTTGTGTAAATCACGAGTACACAAGTAGGAACACAATTGATTTGTCTTCCTTCTGAAACAAGTGTGGAAGTCATTCGATGTTTTGAGACCAATATTGATTGCAATCACACATTACTCGGCACGCATATTTGTATCTAGGTAGTGGCGGAGACCGGCTTCATATCTTGAGACATTGCCATGGAATCAATAGCACATGTTGCTACAGTGATACATGCCAACAGGCCAGGGCTTTGGCCATGCCATGAGCGGTATGCCGGCAAACAGGTAACAGCAAAAGCTAGACATAACAGTCATGACGAAGTGCCATACGAAAACACAAAAGTTCTTCCAAACTACTCAGGCAACTACGATATGATATACTAGACTTGCGTGGGGTGCACCACTTCTCTCGCGTCGTGTTATGAGAGGTTTTTGTCGCTCATACTTCGGAATCAAATCGGGCGACCTGGAACGAAACAGCAGACATTTGGCAAGTTCAATATGAAAACGAAAGCACAAAGCAACTAACAGGCAATGGTCGCATCATATAATCATTGGTATTGAGCTACACAAACAGTACGCCCTACAAATAGCATCACATTGCAGTGTAATGTAGTTTATGCGAACGAACGTCTTGTATCACCCCGCCTCACACATTTCGACGACGTGTATTTTCTTTAACAACAGGTAGGCCTAGAGTTTTTCTTTCATTGCGTTGCGTACAAGCATTTCGTGTATTCACAAACAGTTTCGAATGGCATGTAATGCTTCAGATATATACTTGCGCAGCCTGCATACAGCACTCGTGGCATCGCCGTTAAGACGTTTTAGAGTTCCACATCGACGAGAGTAGTCCGTACTCCAATCAATACCGTATATAGACGACTGAGGGGTGTATAGTCACATTTCAAGCGACAGTTTCTCTGAGAGTAGAGTGCCAACACTTGAACGGAACTTCTGTCGTTGAGTGTATGTGGTATTGCGAAGTTCAGTAGTACGAATGTTAAATTAGATACTGCCCAAACCTATATTTGCATAGGCATAGGTGGAAAGCTTGAGACATTGACAACTCATCGAAGGATGGTATGCGACATATACAGTGGACTCTGAATGAGAACAAGAATATACATTTCGTGCCATTTCCGACAAGAATTAGGCACTTGTGTATCACGCAAACCCACATCAATTGCTACTATATTAAAAAAGTCATTACTAACGGCGCTGGTAGTGTAGTGGTTAGCACATCCAACTGGCAAGCCGACTGCTCAGGTTTAATACGCGCGGACACAGCAGGCCTGGCATATTTGGTATAACAATCAATGGGCATAGACTAACATTGTTGAATATAATCGGTGCTATACACCACGCACATTGACATGCATCGTACATAAAAAGTACCCGAATGTCGCACAGACCGCTGCACGATAATAAAACTGTAGTCCTATGTGTGTACCATATTAGAAAGTACGCTAGCGCAAGTGCAGACATAGAAAAGAAGGAGAAGAAGATGAAAGAAAGCCCCCCCCCGTTTGCCTAGATCAACGGCGCCGCCATCTTGAAATCTGACGCCGCCAGAAACGAAAATGGAGCGTCTGCCGTATTGTAGTGACGTCACTGTATTGTTGTGGCGCGTCTTCCGGTTTGCCGCCATTACTGTAGCGCGCAGCCGAATGCTGGCGAGATATGCCAATTTCTTTAGTGTAATTTCCACCGCATCGCTGTGTGATTTGCGCCATTGACGCCGGTGGGGTGAAGGAATGTGGGCATGTGGTAGAATTGAGCCTGCTGGTTTCAATTTTGTTAGAGACCTGCCCATTGTAACGCTCTTTTACTGTTTTTTTCTCAGGTGTCTGTGCCCGGTGAAGATACAGCGACACATGGTCGACGACTTCTGGCAGCATTACTGACCGACCAGGCCTGATGATGTGAAGACTGACGACGGGGAACAGTCATTCGACAGTGGGTGAAGCCTTGTTTTTATCGAGTTATTGTATTCATATAACGTGTTGAGGTAGATGATAATGTAGGCCGATCACCGGGAGAATCAAATATAGCTTGATATATACATTATGTATAATAACAACTGCGAGTGGACATTAGTTTTAATGTTACAGTTGTCACAAAGGCGAGAAAACAAACGAAACGTTTTACTTAGACGAGTGATCTAGCTAGTTTTCACACTATGCGATTGATCAGAACTGATATAAAAAGAAGAAGGTTTAGACTTCGAATGGTTTCATCGTAACCACGCCAGGTGGTGCTTTTTGGGTCTAGCGATGTCTGTCAGTTTTATGCATTTCATCGAATGTGCTCTGCTTGTATTAAGAAGTAAATTGGCTGGATCAAGTGCAAAACATACAACTATGCCAGTACTAGGTGCACAATGACACATCACCTTGTGAGCGAGCTTTTGTTGTACACAGACAGACAACTTGGCTACATTAATTATTATATTCCAAAATAAGAAATATCAAAATATGATGCTAAAATAAGGCCCATTAAACGAAACTTGTATAAGGGGCCGAGATCGCACCGCGGAAACTATCTCAACATTGGTATGCATAAGCACCATTCGCGCGAATGTCCCACACATTCTCGCACGCAAACATTCACCCACTCAATACAGTTGGTTCTTTGCCCGTCATTACACCAATCACAACACACTGATCTCGACTGGAAACAGTGTGCTTAGGAAGCAGCATGCAAAGGCAAAGGCAACTGTAGGCCAGGCGCTTTGTTGTTGTGTAAATCACGAGTACACAAGTAGGAACACAATTGATTTGTCTTCCTTCTGAAACAAGTGTGGAGGTCATTCGATGTTTTGAGACCAATATTGATTGCAATCACACATTACTCGGCACGCATATTTGTATATAGGTAGTGGCGGAGACCGGCTTCATATCTTGAGACATTGCCATGGAATCAATAGCACATGTTTCTACAGTGATACATGCCAACAGGCCAGGGCTTTGGCCATGCCATGAGCGGTATGCCGGCAAACAGGTAACAGCAAAAGCTAGACATAACAGTCATGACGAAGTGCCATACGAAAACACAAAAGTTCTTCCAAACTACTCAGGCAACTACGAGATGATATACTAGACTTGCGTGGGGTGCACCACTTCTCTCGCGTCGTGTTATGAGAGGTTTTTGTCGCTCATACTTCGGAATCAAATCGGACGACCTGGAACGAAACAGCAGACATTTGGCAAGTTCAATATGAAAACGAAAGCACAAAGCAACTAACAGGCAATGGTCGCATCATATAATCGTTGGTATTGAGCTACACAAACAGTACGCCCTACAAATAGCATCACTTTGCAGTGTAATGTAGTTTATGCGAACGAACATCTTGTATCACCCCGCCTCACACATTTCGACGACGTGTATTTTCTTTAACAACAGGTAGGCCTAGAGTGTTTCTTTCATTGCGTTGCGTACAAGCATTTCGTGTATTCACAAACAGTTTCGAATGGCATGTAATGCTTCAGATATATACTTGCGCAGCCTCCATACAGCACTCGTGGCATCGCCGTTAAGACGTTTTAGAGTTCCACATCAACGAGAGTAGTCCGTACTCCAATCAATACCGTATATAGACGACTGAGGGGTGTATAGTCACATTTCAAGCGACAGTTTCTCTGAGAGTAGAGTGCCAACACTTGAACGGAACTTCTGTCGTTGAGTGTATGTGGTATTGCGAAGTTCAGTAGTACGAATGTTAAATTAGATACTGCCCAAACCTATATTTGCATAGGCATAGGTGGAAAGCTTGAGACATTGACAAGTCATCGAAGGATGGTATGCGACATATACAGTGGACTCTGAATGAGAACAAGAATATACATTTCGTGCCATTTCCGACAGGAATTAGGCACTTGTGTATCACGCAAACCCACATCAATTGCTACTATATTAAAAAAGTCATTACTAACGGCGCTGGTATTGTAGTGGTTAGCACATCCAACTGGCAAGCCGACTGCTCAGGTTTAATACGCGCGGACACAGCAGGCCTGGCATATTTGGTATAACAATCAATGGGCATAGACTAACATTGTTGAATATAATCGGTGCTATACACCACGCACATTGACATGCATCGTACATAAAAAGTACCCGAATGTCGCACAGACCGCTGCACGATAATAAAACTGTAGTCCTATGTGTGTACCATATTAGAAAGTACGCTAGCGCAAGTGCAGACATAGAAAAGAAGGAGAAGTAGATGAAAGAAAGCCCCCCACCCCGTTTGCCTAGATCAACGGCGCCGCCATCTTGAAATCTGACGCCGCCAGAAACGAGAATGGCGCGTCTGCCGTATTGTAGTGACGTCACTGTATTGTTGTGGCGCGTCTTCCGGTTTGCCGCCATTACGGTAGCGCGCAGCCGAATGCTGGCGAGATATGCCAATTTCTTTAGTGTAATTTCCACCGCATCGCTGTGTGATTTGCGCCATTGACGCCGGTGGGGTGAAGGAATGTGGGCATGTGGTAGAATTGAGCCTGCTGGTTTCAATTTTGTTAGAGACCTGCCCATTGTAACGCTCTTTTATTGTTTTTTTCTCAGGTGTCTGTGCCCGGTGAAGATACAGCGACACATGGTCGACGACTTCTGGCAGCATTACTGACCGACCAGGCCTTATGATGTGAAGACTGACGACGGGGAACAGTCATTCGACAGTGGGTGAAGCCTTGTTTTTATCGAGTTATTGTATTCATATAACGTGTTGAGGTAGATGATAATGTAGGCCGATCACCGGGAGAATCAAATATAGCTTGATATATACATTATGTATAATAACAACTGCGAGTGGACATTAGTTTTAATGTTACAGTTGTCACAAAGGCGAGAAAACAAACGAAACGTTTTACTTAGACGAGTGATCTAGCTAGTTTTCACACTATGCGATTGATCAGAACTGATATAAAAAGAAGAAGGTTTAGACTTCGAATGGTTTCATCGTAACCACGCCAGGTGGTGCTTTTTGGGTCTAGCGATGTCTGTCAGTTTTATGCATTTCATCGAATGTGCTCTGCTTGTATTAAGAAGTAAATTGGCTGGATCAAGTGCAAAACATACAACTATGCCAGTACTAGGTGCACAATGACACATCACCTTGTGAGCGAGCTTTTGTTGTACACAGACAGACAACTTGGCTACATTAATTATTATATTCCAAAATAAGAAATGTCAAAATATGATGCTAAAATAAGGCCCATTAAACGAAACTTGTATAAGGGGCCGAGATCGCACCGCGGAAACTATCTTAACATTGGTATGCAAAAGCACCATTCATGCGAATGTCGCACACATTCTCGCACGCAAACATTCACCCACTCAATACAGTTGGTTCTTTGCCCGTCATTACACCAATCACAACACACTGATCTCGACTGGAAACAGTGTGCTGAGGAAGCAGCATGCAAAGGCAAAGGCAACTGTAGGCCAGGCGCTTTGTTGTTGTGTAAATCACGAGTACACAAGTAGGAACACAATTGATTTGTCTTCCTTCTGAAACAAGTGTGGAGGTCATTCGATGTTTTGAGACCAATATTGATTGCAATCACACATTACTCGGCACGCATATTTGTATCTAGGTAGTGGCGGAGACCGGCTTCATATCTTGAGACATTGCCATGGAATCAATAGCACATGTTGCTACAGTGATACATGCCAACAGGCCAGGGCTTTGGCCATGCCATGAGCGGTACGCCGGCAAACAGGTAACAGCAAAAGCTAGACATAACAGTCATGACGAAGTGCCATACGAAAACACAAAAGTTCTTCCAAACTACTCAGGCAACTACGATATGATATACTAGACTTGCGTGGGGTGCACCACTTCTCTCGCGTCGTGTTATGAGAGGTTTTTGTCGCTCATACTTCGGAATCAAATCGGACGACCTGGAACGAAACAGAAGACATTTGGCAAGTTCAATATGAAAACGAAAGCACAAAGCAACTAACAGGCAATGGTCGCATCATATAATCATTGGTATTGAGCTACACAAACAGTACGCCCTACAAATAGCATCACATTACAGTGTAATGTAGTTTATGCGAACGAACGTCTTGTATCACCCCGCCTCACACATTTCGACGACGTGTATTTTCTTTAACAACAGGTAGGCCTAGAGTTTTTCTTTCATTGCGTTGCGTACAAGCATTTCGTGTATTCACAAACAGTTTCGAATGGCATGTAATGCTTCAGATATATACTTGCGCAGCCTGCATACAGCACTCGTGGCATCGCCGTTAAGACGTTTTAGAGTTCCACATCGACGAGAGTAGTCCGTACTCCAATCAATACCGTATATAGACGACTGAGGGGTGTATAGTCACATTTCAAGCGACAGTTTCTCTGAGAGTAGAGTGCCAACACTTGAACGGAACTTCTGTCGTTGAGTGTATGTGGTATTGCGAAGTTCAGTAGTACGAATGTTAAATTAGATACTGCCCAAACCTATATTTGCATAGGCATAGGTGGAAAGCTTGAGACATTGACAACTCATCGAAGGATGGTATGCGACATATACAGTGGACTCTGAATGAGAACAAGAATATACATTTCGTGCCATTTCCGACAAGAATTAGGCACTTGTGTATCACGCAAACCCACATCAATTGCTACTATATTAAAAAAGTCATTACTAACGGCGCTGGTAGTGTAGTGGTTAGCACATCCAACTGGCAAGCCGACTGCTCAGGTTTAATACGCGCGGACACAGCAGGCCTGGCATATTTGGTATAACAATCAATGGGCATAGACTAACATTGTTGAATATAATCGGTGCTATACACCACGCACATTGACATGCATCGTACATAAAAAGTACCCGAATGTCGCACAGACCGCTGCACGATAATAAAACTGTAGTCCTATGTGTGTACCATATTAGAAAGTACGCTAGCGCAAGTGCAGACATAGAAAAGAAGGAGAAGAAGATGAAAGAAAGCCCCCCCCCGTTTGCCTAGATCAACGGCGCCGCCATCTTGAAATCTGACGCCGCCAGAAACGAAAATGGAGCGTCTGCCGTATTGTAGTGACGTCACTGTATTGTTGTGGCGCGTCTTCCGGTTTGCCGCCATTACTGTAGCGCGCAGCCGAATGCTGGCGAGATATGCCAATTTCTTTAGTGTAATTTCCACCGCATCGCTGTGTGATTTGCGCCATTGACGCCGGTGGGGTGAAGGAATGTGGGCATGTGGTAGAATTGAGCCTGCTGGTTTCAATTTTGTTAGAGACCTGCCCATTGTAACGCTCTTTTACTGTTTTTTTCTCAGGTGTCTGTGCCCGGTGAAGATACAGCGACACATGGTCGACGACTTCTGGCAGCATTACTGACCGACCAGGCCTGATGATGTGAAGACTGACGACGGGGAACAGTCATTCGACAGTGGGTGAAGCCTTGTTTTTATCGAGTTATTGTATTCATATAACGTGTTGAGGTAGATGATAATGTAGGCCGATCACCGGGAGAATCAAATATAGCTTGATATATACATTATGTATAATAACAACTGCGAGTGGACATTAGTTTTAATGTTACAGTTGTCACAAAGGCGAGAAAACAAACGAAACGTTTTACTTAGACGAGTGATCTAGCTAGTTTTCACACTATGCGATTGATCAGAACTGATATAAAAAGAAGAAGGTTTAGACTTCGAATGGTTTCATCGTAACCACGCCAGGTGGTGCTTTTTGGGTCTAGCGATGTCTGTCAGTTTTATGCATTTCATCGAATGTGCTCTGCTTGTATTAAGAAGTAAATTGGCTGGATCAAGTGCAAAACATACAACTATGCCAGTACTAGGTGCACAATGACACATCACCTTGTGAGCGAGCTTTTGTTGTACACAGACAGACAACTTGGCTACATTAATTATTATATTCCAAAATAAGAAATATCAAAATATGATGCTAAAATAAGGCCCATTAAACGAAACTTGTATAAGGGGCCGAGATCGCACCGCGGAAACTATCTCAACATTGGTATGCATAAGCACCATTCGCGCGAATGTCCCACACATTCTCGCACGCAAACATTCACCCACTCAATACAGTTGGTTCTTTGCCCGTCATTACACCAATCACAACACACTGATCTCGACTGGAAACAGTGTGCTTAGGAAGCAGCATGCAAAGGCAAAGGCAACTGTAGGCCAGGCGCTTTGTTGTTGTGTAAATCACGAGTACACAAGTAGGAACACAATTGATTTGTCTTCCTTCTGAAACAAGTGTGGAGGTCATTCGATGTTTTGAGACCAATATTGATTGCAATCACACATTACTCGGCACGCATATTTGTATATAGGTAGTGGCGGAGACCGGCTTCATATCTTGAGACATTGCCATGGAATCAATAGCACATGTTTCTACAGTGATACATGCCAACAGGCCAGGGCTTTGGCCATGCCATGAGCGGTATGCCGGCAAACAGGTAACAGCAAAAGCTAGACATAACAGTCATGACGAAGTGCCATACGAAAACACAAAAGTTCTTCCAAACTACTCAGGCAACTACGAGATGATATACTAGACTTGCGTGGGGTGCACCACTTCTCTCGCGTCGTGTTATGAGAGGTTTTTGTCGCTCATACTTCGGAATCAAATCGGACGACCTGGAACGAAACAGCAGACATTTGGCAAGTTCAATATGAAAACGAAAGCACAAAGCAACTAACAGGCAATGGTCGCATCATATAATCGTTGGTATTGAGCTACACAAACAGTACGCCCTACAAATAGCATCACTTTGCAGTGTAATGTAGTTTATGCGAACGAACATCTTGTATCACCCCGCCTCACACATTTCGACGACGTGTATTTTCTTTAACAACAGGTAGGCCTAGAGTGTTTCTTTCATTGCGTTGCGTACAAGCATTTCGTGTATTCACAAACAGTTTCGAATGGCATGTAATGCTTCAGATATATACTTGCGCAGCCTCCATACAGCACTCGTGGCATCGCCGTTAAGACGTTTTAGAGTTCCACATCAACGAGAGTAGTCCGTACTCCAATCAATACCGTATATAGACGACTGAGGGGTGTATAGTCACATTTCAAGCGACAGTTTCTCTGAGAGTAGAGTGCCAACACTTGAACGGAACTTCTGTCGTTGAGTGTATGTGGTATTGCGAAGTTCAGTAGTACGAATGTTAAATTAGATACTGCCCAAACCTATATTTGCATAGGCATAGGTGGAAAGCTTGAGACATTGACAAGTCATCGAAGGATGGTATGCGACATATACAGTGGACTCTGAATGAGAACAAGAATATACATTTCGTGCCATTTCCGACAGGAATTAGGCACTTGTGTATCACGCAAACCCACATCAATTGCTACTATATTAAAAAAGTCATTACTAACGGCGCTGGTATTGTAGTGGTTAGCACATCCAACTGGCAAGCCGACTGCTCAGGTTTAATACGCGCGGACACAGCAGGCCTGGCATATTTGGTATAACAATCAATGGGCATAGACTAACATTGTTGAATATAATCGGTGCTATACACCACGCACATTGACATGCATCGTACATAAAAAGTACCCGAATGTCGCACAGACCGCTGCACGATAATAAAACTGTAGTCCTATGTGTGTACCATATTAGAAAGTACGCTAGCGCAAGTGCAGACATAGAAAAGAAGGAGAAGTAGATGAAAGAAAGCCCCCCACCCCGTTTGCCTAGATCAACGGCGCCGCCATCTTGAAATCTGACGCCGCCAGAAACGAGAATGGCGCGTCTGCCGTATTGTAGTGACGTCACTGTATTGTTGTGGCGCGTCTTCCGGTTTGCCGCCATTACGGTAGCGCGCAGCCGAATGCTGGCGAGATATGCCAATTTCTTTAGTGTAATTTCCACCGCATCGCTGTGTGATTTGCGCCATTGACGCCGGTGGGGTGAAGGAATGTGGGCATGTGGTAGAATTGAGCCTGCTGGTTTCAATTTTGTTAGAGACCTGCCCATTGTAACGCTCTTTTATTGTTTTTTTCTCAGGTGTCTGTGCCCGGTGAAGATACAGCGACACATGGTCGACGACTTCTGGCAGCATTACTGACCGACCAGGCCTTATGATGTGAAGACTGACGACGGGGAACAGTCATTCGACAGTGGGTGAAGCCTTGTTTTTATCGAGTTATTGTATTCATATAACGTGTTGAGGTAGATGATAATGTAGGCCGATCACCGGGAGAATCAAATATAGCTTGATATATACATTATGTATAATAACAACTGCGAGTGGACATTAGTTTTAATGTTACAGTTGTCACAAAGGCGAGAAAACAAACGAAACGTTTTACTTAGACGAGTGATCTAGCTAGTTTTCACACTATGCGATTGATCAGAACTGATATAAAAAGAAGAAGGTTTAGACTTCGAATGGTTTCATCGTAACAACTCCAGGTGGTGCTTTTTGGGTCTAGCGATGTCTGTCAGTTTTATGCGTTTCATCGAATGTGCTCTGCTTGTATTAAGAAGTAAATTGGCTGGATCAACTGCAAAACATACAACTATGCCAGTACTCGGTGCACAATGACACATCACCTTGTGAGCGAGCTTTTGTTGTACACAGACAGACAACTTCGCTACATTAATTATTATATTCCAAAATAAGAAATGTCAAAATATGATGCTAAAATAAGGCCCATTAAACGAAACTTGAATAAGGGGCCGAGATCGCACCGCGAAAACTATCTTAACATTGGTATGCATAAGCACCATTCGCGCGAATGTCCCACACATTCTCGCACGCAAACATTCACCCACTCAATACAGTTGGTTCTTTGACCGTCACTACACCAATCACAACACACTGATCTCGACTGGAAACAGTGTGCTTAGGAAGCAGCATGCAAAGGCAAAGGCAACTGTAGGCCAGGCGCTTTGTTGTTGTGTAAATCACGAGTACACAAGTAGGAACACAATTGATTTGTCTTCCTTCTGAAACAAGTGTGGAGGTCATTCGATGTTTTGAGACCAATATTGATTGCAATCACACATTACTCGGCACGCATATTTGTATATAGGTAGTGGCGGAGACCGGCTTCATATCTTGAGACATTGCCATGGAATCAATAGCACATGTTTCTACAGTGATACATGCCAACAGGCCAGGGCTTTGGCCATGCCATGAGCGGTATGCCGGCAAACAGGTAACAGCAAAAGCTAGACATAACAGTCATGACGAAGTGCCATACGAAAACACAAAAGTTCTTCCAAACTACTCAGGCAACTACGAGATGATATACTAGACTTGCGTGGGGTGCACCACTTCTCTCGCGTCGTGTTATGAGAGGTTTTTGTCGCTCATACTTCGGAATCAAATCGGACGACCTGGAACGAAACAGCAGACATTTGGCAAGTTCAATATGAAAACGAAAGCACAAAGCAACTAACAGGCAATGGTCGCATCATATAATCGTTGGTATTGAGCTACACAAACAGTACGCCCTACAAATAGCATCACATTGCAGTGTAATGTAGTTTATGCGAACGAACATCTTGTATCACCCCGCCTCACACATTTCGACGACGTGTATTTTCTTTAACAACAGGTAGGCCTAGAGTGTTTCTTTCATTGCGTTGCGTACAAGCATTTCGTGTATTCACAAACAGTTTCGAATGGCATGTAATGCTTCAGATATATACTTGCGCAGCCTCCATACAGCACTCGTGGCATCGCCGTTAAGACGTTTTAGAGTTCCACATCAACGAGAGTAGTCCGTACTCCAATCAATACCGTATATAGACGACTGAGGGGTGTATAGTCACATTTCAAGCGACAGTTTCTCTGAGAGTAGAGTGCCAACACTTGAACGGAACTTCTGTCGTTGAGTGTATGTGGTATTGCGAAGTTCAGTAGTACGAATGTTAAATTAGATACTGCCCAAACCTATATTTGCATAGGCATAGGTGGAAAGCTTGAGACATTGACAAGTCATCGAAGGATGGTATGCGACATATACAGTGGACTCTGAATGAGAACAAGAATATACATTTCGTGCCATTTCCGACAGGAATTAGGCACTTGTGTATCACGCAAACCCACATCAATTGCTACTATATTAAAAAAGTCATTACTAACGGCGCTGGTATTGTAGTGGTTAGCACATCCAACTGGCAAGCCGACTGCTCAGGTTTAATACGCGCGGACACAGCAGGCCTGGCATATTTGGTATAACAATCAATGGGCATAGACTAACATTGTTGAATATAATCGGTGCTATACACCACGCACATTGACATGCATCGTACATAAAAAGTACCCGAATGTCGCACAGACCGCTGCACGATAATAAAACTGTAGTCCTATGTGTGTACCATATTAGAAAGTACGCTAGCGCAAGTGCAGACATAGAAAAGAAGGAGAAGAAGATGAAAGAAAGCCCCCCACCCCGTTTGCCTAGATCAACGGCGCCGCCATCTTGAAATCTGACGCCGCCAGAAACGAGAATGGCGCGTCTGCCGTATTGTAGTGACGTCACTGTATTGTTGTGGCGCGTCTTCCGGTTTGCCGCCATTACTGTAGCGCGCAGCCGAATGCTGGCGAGATATGCCAATTTCTTTAGTGTAATTTCCACCGCATCGCTGTGTGATTTGCGCCATTGACGCCGGTGGGGTGAAGGAATGTGGGCATGTGGTAGAATTGAGTCTGCTGGTTTCAATTTTGTTAGAGACCTGCCCATTGTATCGCTCTTTTATTGTTTTTTCTCAGGTGTCTGTGCCCGGTGAAGATACAGCGACACATGGTCGACGACTTCTGGCAGCATTACTGACCGACCAGGCCTGATGATGTGAAGACTGACGACGGGGAGCAGTCATTCGACAGTGGGTGAAGCCTTGTTTTTATCGAGTTATTGTATTCATATAACGTGTTGAGGTAGATGATAATGTAGGCCGATCACAGGGAGAATCAAATATAGCTTGATATATACATTATGTATAATAACAACTGCGAGTGGACATTAGTTTTAATGTTACAGTTGTCACTAAGGCGAGAAAACAAACGAAACGTTTTACTTAGACGAGTGATCTAGCTAGTTTTCACACTATGCGATTGATCAGAACTGATATAAAAAGAAGAAGGTTTAGACTTCGAATGGTTTCATCGTAACCACTCCAGGTGGTGCTTTTTGGGTCTAGCGATGTCTGTCAGTTTTATGCGTTTCATCGAATGTGCTCTGCTTGTATTAAGAAGTAAATTGGCTGGATCAACTGCAAAACATACAACTATGCCAGTACTCGGTGTACAATGACACATCACCTTGTGAGCGAGCTTTTGTTGTACACAGACAGACAACTTCGCTACATTAATTATTATATTCCAAAATAAGAAATGTCAAAATATGATGCTAAAATAAGGCCCATTAAACGAAACTTGAATAAGGGGCCGAGATCGCACCGCGAAAACTATCTTAACATTGGTATGCATAAGCACCATTCGCGCGAATGTCCCACACATTCTCGCACGCAAACATTCACCCACTCAATACAGTTGGTTCTTTGACCGTCACTACACCAATCACAACACACTGATCTCGACTGGAAACAGTGTGCTTAGGAAGCAGCATGCAAAGGCAAAGGCAACTGTAGGCCAGGCGCTTTGTTGTTGTGTAAATCACGAGTACACAAGTAGGAACACAATTGATTTGTCTTCCTTCTGAAACAAGTGTGGAGGTCATTCGATGTTTTGAGACCAATATTGATTGCAATCACACATTACTCGGCACGCATATTTGTATATAGGTAGTGGCGGAGACCGGCTTCATATCTTGATACATTGCCATGGAATCAATAGCACATGTTTCTACAGTGATACATGCCAACAGGCCAGGGCTTTGGCCATGCCATGAGCGGTATGCCGGCAAACAGGTAACAGCAAAAGCTAGACATAACAGTCATGACGAAGTGCCATACGAAAACACAAAAGTTCTTCCAAACTACTCAGGCAACTACGAGATGATATACTAGACTTGCGTGGGGTGCACCACTTCTCTCGCGTCGTGTTATGAGAGGTTTTTGTCGCTCATACTTCGGAATCAAATCGGACGACCTGGAACGAAACAGCAGACATTTGGCAAGTTCAATATGAAAACGAAAGCACAAAGCAACTAACAGGCAATGGTCGCATCATATAATCGTTGGTATTGAGCTACACAAACAGTACGCCCTACAAATAGCATCACATTGCAGTGTAATGTAGTTTATGCGAACGAACGTCTTGTATCACCCCGCCTCACACATTTCGACGACGTGTATTTTCTTTAACAACAGGTAGGCCTAGAGTGTTTCTTTCATTGCGTTGCGTACAAGCATTTCGTGTATTCACAAACAGTTTCGAATGGCATGTAATGCTTCAGATATATACTTGCGCAGCCTCCATACAGCACTCGTGGCATCGCCGTTAAGACGTTTTAGAGTTCCACATCAACGAGAGTAGTCCGTACTCCAATCAATACCGTATATAGACGACTGAGGGGTGTATAGTCACATTTCAAGCGACAGTTTCTCTGAGAGTAGAGTGCCAACACTTGAACGGAACTTCTGTCGTTGAGTGTATGTGGTATTGCGAAGTTCAGTAGTACGAATGTTAAATTAGATACTGCCCAAACCTATATTTGCATAGGCATAGGTGGAAAGCTTGAGACATTGACAAGTCATCGAAGGATGGTATGCGACATATACAGTGGACTCTGAATGAGAACAAGAATATACATTTCGTGCCATTTCCGACAGGAATTAGGCACTTGTGTATCACGCAAACCCACATCAATTGCTACTATATTAAAAAAGTCATTACTAACGGCGCTGGTATTGTAGTGGTTAGCACATCCAACTGGCAAGCCGACTGCTCAGGTTTAATACGCGCGGACACAGCAGGCCTGGCATATTTGGTATAACAATCAATGGGCATAGACTAACATTGTTGAATATAATCGGTGCTATACACCACGCACATTGACATGCATCGTACATAAAAAGTACCCGAATGTCGCACAGACCGCTGCACGATAATAAAACTGTAGTCCTATGTGTGTACCATATTAGAAAGTACGCTAGCGCAAGTGCAGACATAGAAAAGAAGGAGAAGAAGATGAAAGAAAGCCCCCCACCCCGTTTGCCTAGATCAACGGCGCCGCCATCTTGAAATCTGACGCCGCCAGAAACGAGAATGGCGCGTCTGCCGTATTGTAGTGACGTCACTGTATTGTTGTGGCGCGTCTTCCGGTTTGCCGCCATTACTGTAGCGCGCAGCCGAATGCTGGCGAGATATGCCAATTTCTTTAGTGTAATTTCCACCGCATCGCTGTGTGATTTGCGCCATTGACGCCGGTGGGGTGAAGGAATGTGGGCATGTGGTAGAATTGAGCCTGCTGGTTTCAATTTTGTTAGAGACCTGCCCATTGTAACGCTCTTTTATTGTTTTTTTCTCAGGTGTCTGTGCCCGGTGAAGATACAGCGACACATGGTCGACGACTTCTGGCAGCATTACTGACCGACCAGGCCTTATGATGTGAAGACTGACGACGGGGAACAGTCATTCGACAGTGGGTGAAGCCTTGTTTTTATCGAGTTATTGTATTCATATAACGTGTTGAGGTAGATGATAATGTAGGCCGATCACCGGGAGAATCAAATATAGCTTGATATATACATTATGTATAATAACAACTGCGAGTGGACATTAGTTTTAATGTTACAGTTGTCACAAAGGCGAGAAAACAAACGAAACGTTTTACTTAGACGAGTGATCTAGCTAGTTTTCACACTATGCGATTGATCAGAACTGATATAAAAAGAAGAAGGTTTAGACTTCGAATGGTTTCATCGTAACAACTCCAGGTGGTGCTTTTTGGGTCTAGCGATGTCTGTCAGTTTTATGCGTTTCATCGAATGTGCTCTGCTTGTATTAAGAAGTAAATTGGCTGGATCAAGTGCAAAACATACAACTATGCCAGTACTAGGTGCACAATGACACATCACCTTGTGAGCGAGCTTTTGTTGTACACAGACAGACAACTTGGCTACATTAATTATTAT
This sequence comes from Oasisia sp. SBJ-2009, assembly GCA_964017155.1. Taxonomy (NCBI): domain Eukaryota; kingdom Metazoa; phylum Annelida; class Polychaeta; order Sabellida; family Siboglinidae; genus Oasisia; species Oasisia sp. SBJ-2009. Next base: position 41,769,926 of record OZ024856.1, read on the forward strand.
ATTCCAAAATAAGAAATGTCAAAATATGATGCTAAAATAAGGCCCATTAAACGAAACTTGTATAAGGGGCCGAGATCGCACCGCGGAAACTATCTTAACATTGGTATGCATAAGCACCATTCGCGCGAATGTCCCACACATTCTCGCACGCAAACATTCACCCACTCAATACAGTTGGTTCTTTGCCCGTCATTACACCAATCACAACACACTGATCTCGACTGGAAACAGTGTGCTTAGGAAGCAGCATGCAAAGGCAAAGGCAACTGTAGGCCAGGCGCTTTGTTGTTGTGTAAATCACGAGTACACAAGTAGGAACACAATTGATTTGTCTTCCTTCTGAAACAAGTGTGGAGGTCATTCGATGTTTTGAGACCAATATTGATTGCAATCACACATTACTCGGCACGCATATTTGTATCTAGGTAGTGGCGGAGACCGGCTTCATATCTTGAGACATTGCCATGGAATCAATAGCACATGTTGCTACAGTGATACATGCCAACAGGCCAGGGCTTTGGCCATGCCATGAGCGGTATGCCGGCAAACAGGTAACAGCAAAAGCTAGACATAACAGTCATGACGAAGTGCCATACGAAAACACAAAAGTTCTTCCAAACTACTCAGGCAACTACGAGATGATATAATAGACTTGCGTGGGGTGCACCACTTCTCTCGCGTCGTGTTATGAGAGGTTTTTGTCGCTCATACTTCGGAATCAAATCGGGCGACCTGGAACGAAACAGCAGACATTTGGCAAGTTCAATATGAAAACGAAAGCACAAAGCAACTAAGAGGCAATGGTCGCATCATATAATCATTGGTATTGAGCTACACAAACAGTACGCCCTACAAATAGCATCACATTGCAGTGTAATGTAGTTTATGCGAACGAACGTCTTGTATCACCCCGCCTCACACATTTCGACGACGTGTATTTTCTTTAACAACAGGTAGGCCTAGAGTTTTTCTTTCATTGCGTTGCGTACAAGCATTTCGTGTATTCACAAACAGTTTCGAATGGCATGTAATGCTTCAGATATATACTTGCGCAGCCTGCATACAGCACTCGTGGCATCGCCGTTAAGACGTTTTAGAGTTCCACATCGACGAGAGTAGTCCGTACTCCAATCAATACCGTATATAGACGACTGAGGGGTGTATAGTCACATTTCAAGCGACAGTTTCTCTGAGAGTAGAGTGCCAACACTTGAACGGAACTTCTGTCGTTGAGTGTATGTGGTATTGCGAAGTTCAGTAGTACGAATGTTAAATTAGATACTGCCCAAACCTATATTTGCATAGGCATAGGTGGAAAGCTTGAGACATTGACAACTCATCGAAGGATGGTATGCGACATATACAGTGAACTCTGAATGAGAACAAGAATATACATTTCGTGCCATTTCCGACAAGAATTAGGCACTTGTGTATCACGCAAACCCACATCAATTGCTACTATATTAAAAAAGTCATTACTAACGGCGCTGGTAGTGTAGTGGTTAGCACATCCAACTGGCAAGCCGACTGCTCAGGTTTAATACGCGCGGACACAGCAGGCCTGGCATATTTGGTATAACAATCAATGGGCATAGACTAACATTGTTGAATATAATCGGTGCTATACACCACGCACATTGACATGCATCGTACATAAAAAGTACCCGAATGTCGCACAGACCGCTGCACGATAATAAAACTGTAGTCCCATATGTGTACCATATTAGAAAGTACGCTAGCGCAACTGCAGACATAGAATAGAAGGAGAAGAAGATGACAGAAAGCCCCCCGTTTGCCTAGATCAACGGCGCCGCCATCTTGAAATCTGACGTCGCCAGAAACGAAAATGGCGCGTCTGCCGTATTGTAGTGACGTCACTGTATTGTTGTGGCGCGTCTTCCGGTTTGCCGCCATTACTGTAGCGCGCAGCCGAATGCTGGCGAGATATGCCAATTTCTTTAGTGTAATTTCCACCGCATCGCTGTGTGATTTGCGCCATTGACGCCGGTGGGGTGAAGGAATGTGGGCATGTGGTAGAATTGAGTCTGCTGGTTTCAATTTTGTTAGAGACCTGCCCATTGTATCGCTCTTTTATTGTTTTTTCTCAGGTGTCTGTGCCCGGTGAAGATACAGCGACACATGGTCGACGACTTCTGGCAGCATTACTGACCGACCAGGCCTGATGATGTGAAGACTGACGACGGGGAGCAGTCATTCGACAGTGGGTGAAGCCTTGTTTTTATCGAGTTATTGTATTCATATAACGTGTTGAGGTAGATGATAATGTAGGCCGATCACCGGGAGAATCAAATATAGCTTGATATATACATTATGTATAATAACAACTGCGAGTGGACATTAGTTTTAATGTTACAGTTGTCACTAAGGCGAGAAAACAAACGAAACGTTTTACTTAGACGAGTGATCTAGCTAGTTTTCACACTATGCGATTGATCAGAACTGATATAAAAAGAAGAAGGTTTAGACTTCGAATGGTTTCATCGTAACAACTCCAGGTGGTGCTTTTTGGGTCTAGCGATGTCTGTCAGTTTTATGCGTTTCATCGAATGTGCTCTGCTTGTATTAAGAAGTAAATTGGCTGGATCAACTGCAAAACATACAACTATGCCAGTACTCGGTGCACAATGACACATCACCTTGTGAGCGAGCTTTTGTTGTACACAGACAGACAACTTCGCTACATTAATTATTATATTCCAAAATAAGAAATGTCAAAATATGATGCTAAAATAAGGCCCATTAAACGAAACTTGAATAAGGGGCCGAGATCGCACCGCGAAAACTATCTTAACATTGGTATGCATAAGCACCATTCGCGCGAATGTCCCACACATTCTCGCACGCAAACATTCACCCACTCAATACAGTTGGTTCTTTGACCGTCACTACACCAATCACAACACACTGATCTCGACTGGAAACAGTGTGCTTAGGAAGCAGCATGCAAAGGCAAAGGCAACTGTAGGCCAGGCGCTTTGTTGTTGTGTAAATCACGAGTACACAAGTAGGAACACAATTGATTTGTCTTCCTTCTGAAACAAGTGTGGAGGTCATTCGATGTTTTGAGACCAATATTGATTGCAATCACACATTACTCGGCACGCATATTTGTATATAGGTAGTGGCGGAGACCGGCTTCATATCTTGAGACATTGCCATGGAATCAATAGCACATGTTTCTACAGTGATACATGCCAACAGGCCAGGGCTTTGGCCATGCCATGAGCGGTATGCCGGCAAACAGGTAACAGCAAAAGCTAGACATAACAGTCATGACGAAGTGCCATACGAAAACACAAAAGTTCTTCCAAACTACTCAGGCAACTACGAGATGATATACTAGACTTGCGTGGGGTGCACCACTTCTCTCGCGTCGTGTTATGAGAGGTTTTTGTCGCTCATACTTCGGAATCAAATCGGACGACCTGGAACGAAACAGCAGACATTTGGCAAGTTCAATATGAAAACGAAAGCACAAAGCAACTAACAGGCAATGGTCGCATCATATAATCGTTGGTATTGAGCTACACAAACAGTACGCCCTACAAATAGCATCACATTGCAGTGTAATGTAGTTTATGCGAACGAACATCTTGTATCACCCCGCCTCACACATTTCGACGACGTGTATTTTCTTTAACAACAGGTAGGCCTAGAGTGTTTCTTTCATTGCGTTGCGTACAAGCATTTCGTGTATTCACAAACAGTTTCGAATGGCATGTAATGCTTCAGATATATACTTGCGCAGCCTCCATACAGCACTCGTGGCATCGCCGTTAAGACGTTTTAGAGTTCCACATCAACGAGAGTAGTCCGTACTCCAATCAATACCGTATATAGACGACTGAGGGGTGTATAGTCACATTTCAAGCGGCAGTTTCTCTGAGAGTAGAGTGCCAACACTTGAACGGAACTTCTGTCGTTGAGTGTATGTGGTATTGCGAAGTTCAGTAGTACGAATGTTAAATTAGATACTGCCCAAACCTATATTTGCATAGGCATAGGTGGAAAGCTTGAGACATTGACAAGTCATCGAAGGATGGTATGCGACATATACAGTGGACTCTGAATGAGAACAAGAATATACATTTCGTGCCATTTCCGACAGGAATTAGGCACTTGTGTATCACGCAAACCCACATCAATTGCTACTATATTAAAAAAGTCATTACTAACGGCGCTGGTATTGTAGTGGTTAGCACATCCAACTGGCAAGCCGACTGCTCAGGTTTAATACGCGCGGACACAGCAGGCCTGGCATATTTGGTATAACAATCAATGGGCATAGACTAACATTGTTGAATATAATCGGTGCTATACACCACGCACATTGACATGCATCGTACATAAAAAGTACCCGAATGTCGCACAGACCGCTGCACGATAATAAAACTGTAGTCCTATGTGTGTACCATATTAGAAAGTACGCTAGCGCAAGTGCAGACATAGAAAAGAAGGAGAAGAAGATGAAAGAAAGCCCCCCACCCCGTTTGCCTAGATCAACGGCGCCGCCATCTTGAAATCTGACGCCGCCAGAAACGAGAATGGCGCGTCTGCCGTATTGTAGTGACGTCACTGTATTGTTGTGGCGCGTCTTCCGGTTTGCCGCCATTACTGTAGCGCGCAGCCGAATGCTGGCGAGATATGCCAATTTCTTTAGTGTAATTTCCACCGCATCGCTGTGTGATTTGCGCCATTGACGCCGGTGGGGTGAAGGAATGTGGGCATGTGGTAGAATTGAGCCTGCTGGTTTCAATTTTGTTAGAGACCTGCCCATTGTAACGCTCTTTTATTGTTTTTTTCTCAGGTGTCTGTGCCCGGTGAAGATACAGCGACACATGGTCGACGACTTCTGGCAGCATTACTGACCGACCAGGCCTTATGATGTGAAGACTGACGACGGGGAACAGTCATTCGACAGTGGGTGAAGCCTTGTTTTTATCGAGTTATTGTATTCATATAACGTGTTGAGGTAGATGATAATGTAGGCCGATCACCGGGAGAATCAAATATAGCTTGATATATACATTATGTATAATAACAACTGCGAGTGGACATTAGTTTTAATGTTACAGTTGTCACAAAGGCGAGAAAACAAACGAAACGTTTTACTTAGACGAGTGATCTAGCTAGTTTTCACACTATGCGATTGATCAGAACTGATATAAAAAGAAGAAGGTTTAGACTTCGAATGGTTTCATCGTAACAACTCCAGGTGGTGCTTTTTGGGTCTAGCGATGTCTGTCAGTTTTATGCGTTTCATCGAATGTGCTCTGCTTGTATTAAGAAGTAAATTGGCTGGATCAACTGCAAAACATACAACTATGCCAGTACTCGGTGCACAATGACACATCACCTTGTGAGCGAGCTTTTGTTGTACACAGACAGACAACTTCGCTACATTAATTATTATATTCCAAAATAAGAAATGTCAAAATATGATGCTAAAATAAGGCCCATTAAACGAAACTTGAATAAGGGGCCGAGATCGCACCGCGAAAACTATCTTAACATTGGTATGCATAAGCACCATTCGCGCGAATGTCCCACACATTCTCGCACGCAAACATTCACCCACTCAATACAGTTGGTTCTTTGACCGTCACTACACCAATCACAACACACTGATCTCGACTGGAAACAGTGTGCTTAGGAAGCAGCATGCAAAGGCAAAGGCAACTGTAGGCCAGGCGCTTTGTTGTTGTGTAAATCACGAGTACACAAGTAGGAACACAATTGATTTGTCTTCCTTCTGAAACAAGTGTGGAGGTCATTCGATGTTTTGAGACCAATATTGATTGCAATCACACATTACTCGGCACGCATATTTGTATATAGGTAGTGGCGGAGACCGGCTTCATATCTTGAGACATTGCCATGGAATCAATAGCACATGTTGCTACAGTGATACATGCCAACAGGCCAGGGCTTTGGCCATGCCATGAGCGGTATGCCGGCAAACAGGTAACAGCAAAAGCTAGACATAACAGTCATGACGAAGTGCCATACGAAAACACAAAAGTTCTTCCAAACTACTCAGGCAACTACGAGATGATATACTAGACTTGCGTGGGGTGCACCACTTCTCTCGCGTCGTGTTATGAGAGGTTTTTGTCGCTCATACTTCGGAATCAAATCGGGCGACCTGGAACGAAACAGCAGACATTTGGCAAGTTCAATATGAAAACGAAAGCACAAAGCAACTAAGAGGCAATGGTCGCATCATATAATCATTGGTATTGAGCTACACAAACAGTACGCCCTACAAATAGCATCACATTGCAGTGTAATGTAGTTTATGCGAACGAACGTCTTGTATCACCCCGCCTCACACATTTCGACGACGTGTATTTTCTTTAACAACAGGTAGGCCTAGAGTTTTTCTTTCATTGCGTTGCGTACAAGCATTTCGTGTATTCACAAACAGTTTCGAATGGCATGTAATGCTTCAGATATATACTTGCGCAGCCTGCATACAGCACTCGTGGCATCGCCGTTAAGACGTTTTAGAGTTCCACATCGACGAGAGTAGTCCGTACTCCAATCAATACCGTATATAGACGACTGAGGGGTGTATAGTCACATTTCAAGCGACAGTTTCTCTGAGAGTAGAGTGCCAACACTTGAACGGAACTTCTGTCGTTGAGTGTATGTGGTATTGCGAAGTTCAGTAGTACGAATGTTAAATTAGATACTGCCCAAACCTATATTTGCATAGGCATAGGTGGAAAGCTTGAGACATTGACAACTCATCGAAGGATGGTATGCGACATATACAGTGAACTCTGAATGAGAACAAGAATATACATTTCGTGCCATTTCCGACAAGAATTAGGCACTTGTGTATCACGCAAACCCACATCAATTGCTACTATATTAAAAAAGTCATTACTAACGGCGCTGGTAGTGTAGTGGTTAGCACATCCAACTGGCAAGCCGACTGCTCAGGTTTAATACGCGCGGACACAGCAGGCCTGGCATATTTGGTATAACAATCAATGGGCATAGACTAACATTGTTGAATATAATCGGTGCTATACACCACGCACATTGACATGCATCGTACATAAAAAGTACCCGAATGTCGCACAGACCGCTGCACGATAATAAAACTGTAGTCCTATGTGTGTACCATATTAGAAAGTACGCTAGCGCAAGTGCAGACATAGAAAAGAAGGAGAAGAAGATGAAAGAAAGCCCCCCACCCCGTTTGCCTAGATCAACGGCGCCGCCATCTTGAAATCTGACGCCGCCAGAAACGAGAATGGCGCGTCTGCCGTATTGTAGTGACGTCACTGTATTGTTGTGGCGCGTCTTCCGGTTTGCCGCCATTACTGTAGCGCGCAGCCGAATGCTGGCGAGATATGCCAATTTCTTTAGTGTAATTTCCACCGCATCGCTGTGTGATTTGCGCCATTGACGCCGGTGGGGTGAAGGAATGTGGGCATGTGGTAGAATTGAGCCTGCTGGTTTCAATTTTGTTAGAGACCTGCCCATTGTAACGCTCTTTTATTGTTTTTTTCTCAGGTGTCTGTGCCCGGTGAAGATACAGCGACACATGGTCGACGACTTCTGGCAGCATTACTGACCGACCAGGCCTTATGATGTGAAGACTGACGACGGGGAACAGTCATTCGACAGTGGGTGAAGCCTTTTTTTTATCGAGTTATTGTATTCATATAACGTGTTGAGGTAGATGATAATGTAGGCCGATCACCGGGAGAATCAAATATAGCTTGATATATACATTATGTATAATAACAACTGCGAGTGGACATTAGTTTTAATGTTACAGTTGTCACAAAGGCGAGAAAACAAACGAAACGTTTTACTTAGACGAGTGATCTAGCTAGTTTTCACACTATGCGATTGATCAGAACTGATATAAAAAGAAGAAGGTTTAGACTTCGAATGGTTTCATCGTAACAACTCCAGGTGGTGCTTTTTGGGTCTAGCGATGTCTGTCAGTTTTATGCGTTTCATCGAATGTGCTCTGCTTGTATTAAGAAGTAAATTGGCTGGATCAAGTGCAAAACATACAACTATGCCAGTACTAGGTGCACAATGACACATCACCTTGTGAGCGAACTTTTGTTGTACACAGACAGACAACTTGGCTACATTAATTATTATATTCCAAAATAAGAAATGTCAAAATATGATGCTAAAATAAGGCCCATTAAACGAAACTTGTATAAGGGGCCGAGATCGCACCGCGGAAACTATCTTAACATTGGTATGCATAAGCACCATTCGCGCGAATGTCCCACACATTCTCGCACGCAAACATTCACCCACTCAATACAGTTGGTTCTTTGCCCGTCATTACACCAATCACAACACACTGATCTCGACTGGAAACAGTGTGCTTAGGAAGCAGCATGCAAAGGCAAAGGCAACTGTAGGCCAGGCGCTTTGTTGTTGTGTAAATCACGAGTACACAAGTAGGAACACAATTGATTTGTCTTCCTTCTGAAACAAGTGTGGAGGTCATTCGATGTTTTGAGACCAATATTGATTGCAATCACACATTACTCGGCACGCATATTTGTATCTAGGTAGTGGCGGAGACCGGCTTCATATCTTGAGACATTGCCATGGAATCAATAGCACATGTTGCTACAGTGATACATGCCAACAGGCCAGGGCTTTGGCCATGCCATGAGCGGTATGCCGGCAAACAGGTAACAGCAAAAGCTAGACATAACAGTCATGACGAAGTGCCATACGAAAACACAAAAGTTCTTCCAAACTACTCAGGCAACTACGAGATGATATAATAGACTTGCGTGGGGTGCACCACTTCTCTCGCGTCGTGTTATGAGAGGTTTTTGTCGCTCATACTTCGGAATCAAATCGGGCGACCTGGAACGAAACAGCAGACATTTGGCAAGTTCAATATGAAAACGAAAGCACAAAGCAACTAACAGGCAATGGTCGCATCATATAATCATTGGTATTGAGCTACACAAACAGTACGCCCTACAAATAGCATCACATTGCAGTGTAATGTCGTTTATGCGAACGAACGTCTTGTATCACCCCGCCTCACACATTTCGACGACGTGTATTTTCTTTAACAACAGGTAGGCCTAGAGTTTTTCTTTCATTGCGTTGCGTACAAGCATTTCGTGTATTCACAAACAGTTTCGAATGGCATGTAATGCTTCAGATATATACTTGCGCAGCCTGCATACAGCACTCGTGGCATCGCCGTTAAGACGTTTTAGAGTTCCACATCGACGAGAGTAGTCCGTACTCCAATCAATACCGTATATAGACGACTGAGTGGTGTATAGTCACATTTCAAGCGACAGTTTCTCTGAGAGTAGAGTGCCAACACTTGAACGGAACTTCTGTCGTTGAGTGTATGTGGTATTGCGAAGTTCAGTAGTACGAATGTTAAATTAGATACTGCCCAAACCTATATTTGCATAGGCATAGGTGGAAAGCTTGAGACATTGACAACTCATCGAAGGATGGTATGCGACATATACAGTGGACTCTGAATGAGAACAAGAATATACATTTCGTGCCATTTCCGACAAGAATTAGGCACTTGTGTATCACGCAAACCCACATCAATTGCTACTATATTAAAAAAGTCATTACTAACGGCGCTGGTAGTGTAGTGGTTAGCACATCCAACTGGCAAGCCGACTGCTCAGGTTTAATACGCGCGGACACAGCAGGCCTGGCATATTTGGTATAACAATCAATGGGCATAGACTAACATTGTTGAATATAATCGGTGCTATACACCACGCACATTGACATGCATCGTACATAAAAAGTACCCGAATGTCGCACAGACCGCTGCACGATAATAAAACTGTAGTCCTATGTGTGTACCATATTAGAAAGTACGCTAGCGCAAGTGCAGACATAGAAAAGAAGGAGAAGAAGATGAAAGAAAGCCCCCCCCGTTTGCCTAGATCAACGGCGCCGCCATCTTGAAATCTGACGCCGCCAGAAACGAAAATGGAGCGTCTGCCGTATTGTAGTGACGTCACTGTATTGTTGTGGCGCGTCTTCCGGTTTGCCGCCATTACTGTAGCGCGCAGCCGAATGCTGGCGAGATATGCCAATTTCTTTAGTGTAATTTCCACCGCATCGCTGTGTGATTTGCGCCATTGACGCCGGTGGGGTGAAGGAATGTGGGCATGTGGTAGAATTGAGCCTGCTGGTTTCAATTTTGTTAGAGACCTGCCCAATGTAACGCTCTTTTATTGTTTTTTTCTCAGGTGTCTGTGCCCGGTGAAGATACAGCGACACATGGTCGACGACTTCTGGCAGCATTACTGACCGACCAGGCCTGATGATGTGAAGACTGACGACGGGGAACAGTCATTCGACAGTGGGTGAAGCCTTGTTTTTATCGAGTTATTGTATTCATATAACGTGTTGAGGTAGATGATAATGTCGGCCGATCACCGGGAGAATCAAATATAGCTTGATATATACATTATGTATAATAACAACTGCGAGTGGACATTAGTTTAAATGTTACAGTTGTCACAAAGGCGAGAAAACAAACGAAACGTTTTACTTAGACGAGTGATCTAGCTAGTTTTCACACTATGCGATTGATCAGAACTGATATAAAAAGAAGAAGGTTTAGACTTCGAATGGTTTCATCGTAACCACTCCAGGTGGTGCTTTTTGGGTCTAGCGATGTCTGTCAGTTTTATGCGTTTCATCGAATGTGCTCTGCTTGTATTAAGAAGTAAATTGGCTGGATCAAGTGCAAAACATACAACTATGCCAGTACTAGGTGCACAATGACACATCACCTTGTGAGCGAGCTTTTGTTGTACACAGACAGACAACTTGGCTACATTAATTATTATATTCCAAAATAAGAAATGTCAAAATATGATGCTAAAATAAGGCCCATTAAACGAAACTTGTATAAGGGGCCGAGATCGCACCGCGGAAACTATCTTAACATTGGTATGCATAAGCACCATTCGCGCGAATGTCCCACACATTCTCGCACGCAAACATTCACCCACTCAATACAGTTGGTTCTTTGCCCGTCATTACACCAATCACAACACACTGATCTCGACTGGAAACAGTGTGCTTAGGAAGCAGCATGCAAAGGCAAAGGCAACTGTAGGCCAGGCGCTTTGTTGTTGTGTAAATCACGAGTACACAAGTAGGAACACAATTGATTTGTCTTCCTTCTGAAACAAGTGTGGAGGTCATTCGATGTTTTGAGACCAATATTGATTGCAATCACACATTACTCGGCACGCATATTTGTATCTAGGTAGTGGCGGAGACCGGCTTCATATCTTGAGACATTGCCATGGAATCAATAGCACATGTTGCTACAGTGATACATGCCAACAGGCCAGGGCTTTGGCCATGCCATGAGCGGTATGCCGGCAAACAGGTAACAGCAAAAGCTAGACATAACAGTCATGACGAAGTGCCATACGAAAACACAAAAGTTCTTCCAAACTACTCAGGCAACCACGAGATGATATACTAGACTTGCGTGGGGTGCACCACTTCTCTCGCGTCGTGTTATGAGAGGTTTTTGTCGCTCATACTTCGGAATCAAATCGGGCGACCTGGAACGAAACAGCAGACATTTGGCAAGTTCAACATGAAAACGAAAGCACAAAGCAACTAACAGGCAATGGTCGCATCATATAATCATTGGTATTGAGCTACACAAACAGTACGCCCTACAAAGAGCATCACATTGCAGTGAAATGTAGTTTATGCGAACGAACGTCTTGTATCACCCCGCCTCACACATTTCGACGACGTGTATTTTCTTTAACAACAGGTAGGCCTAGAGTTTTTCTTTCATTGCGTTGCGTACAAGCATTTCGTGTATTCACAAACAGTTTCGAATGGCATGTAATGCTTCAGATATATACTTGCGCAGCCTGCATACAGCACTCGTGGCATCGCCGTTAAGACGTTTTAGAGTTCCACATCGACGAGAGTAGTCCGTACTCCAATCAATACCGTATATAGACGACTGAGGGGTGTATAGTCACATTTCAAGCGACAGTTTCTCTGAGAGTAGAGTGCCAACACTTGAACGGAACTTCTGTCGTTGAGTGTATGTGGTATTGCGAAGTTCAGTAGTACGAATGTTAAATTAGATACTGCCCAAACCTATATTTGCATAGGCATAGGTGGAAAGCTTGAGACATTGACAACTCATCGAAGGATGGTATGCGACATATACAGTGAACTCTGAATGAGAACAAGAATATACATTTCGTGCCATTTCCGACAAGAATTAGGCACTTGTGTATCACGCAAACCCACATCAATTGCTACTATATTAAAAAAGTCATTACTAACGGCGCTGGTAGTGTAGTGGTTAGCACATCCAACTGGCAAGCCGACTGCTCAGGTTTAATACGCGCGGACACAGCAGGCCTGGCATATTTGGTATAACAATCAATGGGCATAGACTAACATTGTTGAATATAATCGGTGCTATACACCACGCACATTGACATGCATCGTACATAAAAAGTACCCGAATGTCGCACAGACCGCTGCACGATAATAAAACTGTAGTCCCATATGTGTACCATATTAGAAAGTACGCTAGCGCAACTGCAGACATAGAATAGAAGGAGAAGAAGATGACAGAAAGCCCCCCGTTTGCCTAGATCAACGGCGCCGCCATCTTGAAATGTGACGCCGCCAGAAACGAAAATGGCGCGTCTGCCGTATTGTAGTGACGTCACTGTATTGTTGTGGCGCGTCTTCCGGTTTGCCGCCATTACTGTAGCGCGCAGCCGAATGCTGGCGAGATATGCCAATTTCTTTAGTGTAATTTCCACCGCATCGCTGTGTGATTTGCGCCATTGACGCCGGTGGGGTGAAGGAATGTGGGCATGTGGTAGAATTGAGTCTGCTGGTTTCAATTTTGTTAGAGACCTGCCCATTGTATCGCTCTTTTATTGTTTTTTCTCAGGTGTCTGTGCCCGGTGAAGATACAGCGACACATGGTCGACGACTTCTGGCAGCATTACTGACCGACCAGGCCTGATGATGTGAAGACTGACGACGGGGAGCAGTCATTCGACAGTGGGTGAAGCCTTGTTTTTATCGAGTTATTGTATTCATATAACGTGTTGAGGTAGATGATAATGTAGGCCGATCACCGGGAGAATCAAATATAGCTTGATATATACATTATGTATAATAACAACTGCGAGTGGACATTAGTTTTAATGTTACAGTTGTCACTAAGGCGAGAAAACAAACGAAACGTTTTACTTAGACGAGTGATCTAGCTAGTTTTCACACTATGCGATTGATCAGAACTGATATAAAAAGAAGAAGGTTTAGACTTCGAATGGTTTCATCGTAACAACTCCAGGTGGTGCTTTTTGGGTCTAGCGATGTCTGTCAGTTTTATGCGTTTCATCGAATGTGCTCTGCTTGTATTAAGAAGTAAATTGGCTGGATCAACTGCAAAACATACAACTATGCCAGTACTCGGTGCACAATGACACATCACCTTGTGAGCGAGCTTTTGTTGTACACAGACAGACAACTTCGCTACATTAATTATTATATTCCAAAATAAGAAATGTCAAAATATGATGCTAAAATAAGGCCCATTAAACGAAACTTGAATAAGGGGCCGAGATCGCACCGCGAAAACTATCTTAACATTGGTATGCATAAGCACCATTCGCGCGAATGTCCCACACATTCTCGCACGCAAACATTCACCCACTCAATACAGTTGGTTCTTTGACCGTCACTACACCAATCACAACACACTGATCTCGACTGGAAACAGTGTGCTTAGGAAGCAGCATGCAAAGGCAAAGGCAACTGTAGGCCAGGCGCTTTGTTGTTGTGTAAATCACGAGTACACAAGTAGGAACACAATTGATTTGTCTTCCTTCTGAAACAAGTGTGGAGGTCATTCGATGTTTTGAGACCAATATTGATTGCAATCACACATTACTCTGCACGCATATTTGTATCTAGGTAGTGGCGGAGACCGGCTTCATATCTTGAGACATTGCCATGGAATCAATAGCACATGTTGCTACAGTGATACATGCCAACAGGCCAGGGCTTTGGCCATGCCATGAGCGGTATGCCGGCAAACAGGTAACAGCAAAAGCTAGACATAACAGTCATGACGAAGTGCCATACGAAAACACAAAAGTTCTTCCAAACTACTCAGGCAACTACGAGATGATATAATAGACTTGCGTGGGGTGCACCACTTCTCTCGCGTCGTGTTATGAGAGGTTTTTGTCGCTCATACTTCGGAATCAAATCGGGCGACCTGGAACGAAACAGCAGACATTTGGCAAGTTCAATATGAAAACGAAAGCACAAAGCAACTAACAGGCAATGGTCGCATCATATAATCATTGGTATTGAGCTACACAAACAGTACGCCCTACAAATAGCATCACATTGCAGTGTAATGTCGTTTATGCGAACGAACGTCTTGTATCACCCCGCCTCACACATTTCGACGACGTGTATTTTCTTTAACAACAGGTAGGCCTAGAGTTTTTCTTTCATTGCGTTGCGTACAAGCATTTCGTGTATTCACAAACAGTTTCGAATGGCATGTAATGCTTCAGATATATACTTGCGCAGCCTGCATACAGCACTCGTGGCATCGCCGTTAAGACGTTTTAGAGTTCCACATCGACGAGAGTAGTCCGTACTCCAATCAATACCGTATATAGACGACTGAGTGGTGTATAGTCACATTTCAAGCGACAGTTTCTCTGAGAGTAGAGTGCCAACACTTGAACGGAACTTCTGTCGTTGAGTGTATGTGGTATTGCGAAGTTCAGTAGTACGAATGTTAAATTAGATACTGCCCAAACCTATATTTGCATAGGCATAGGTGGAAAGCTTGAGACATTGACAACTCATCGAAGGATGGTATGCGACATATACAGTGGACTCTGAATGAGAACAAGAATATACATTTCGTGCCATTTCCGACAAGAATTAGGCACTTGTGTATCACGCAAACCCACATCAATTGCTACTATATTAAAAAAGTCATTACTAACGGCGCTGGTAGTGTAGTGGTTAGCACATCCAACTGGCAAGCCGACTGCTCAGGTTTAATACGCGCGGACACAGCAGGCCTGGCATATTTGGTATAACAATCAATGGGCATAGACTAACATTGTTGAATATAATCGGTGCTATACACCACGCACATTGACATGCATCGTACATAAAAAGTACCCGAATGTCGCACAGACCGCTGCACGATAATAAAACTGTAGTCCTATGTGTGTACCATATTAGAAAGTACGCTAGCGCAAGTGCAGACATAGAAAAGAAGGAGAAGAAGATGAAAGAAAGCCCCCCCCGTTTGCCTAGATCAACGGCGCCGCCATCTTGAAATCTGACGCCGCCAGAAACGAAAATGGAGCGTCTGCCGTATTGTAGTGACGTCACTGTATTGTTGTGGCGCGTCTTCCGGTTTGCCGCCATTACTGTAGCGCGCAGCCGAATGCTGGCGAGATATGCCAATTTCTTTAGTGTAATTTCCACCGCATCGCTGTGTGATTTGCGCCATTGACGCCGGTGGGGTGAAGGAATGTGGGCATGTGGTAGAATTGAGCCTGCTGGTTTCAATTTTGTTAGAGACCTGCCCAATGTAACGCTCTTTTATTGTTTTTTTCTCAGGTGTCTGTGCCCGGTGAAGATACAGCGACACATGGTCGACGACTTCTGGCAGCATTACTGACCGACCAGGCCTGATGATGTGAAGACTGACGACGGGGAACAGTCATTCGACAGTGGGTGAAGCCTTGTTTTTATCGAGTTATTGTATTCATATAACGTGTTGAGGTAGATGATAATGTCGGCCGATCACCGGGAGAATCAAATATAGCTTGATATATACATTATGTATAATAACAACTGCGAGTGGACATTAGTTTAAATGTTACAGTTGTCACAAAGGCGAGAAAACAAACGAAACGTTTTACTTAGACGAGTGATCTAGCTAGTTTTCACACTATGCGATTGATCAGAACTGATATAAAAAGAAGAAGGTTTAGACTTCGAATGGTTTCATCGTAACCACTCCAGGTGGTGCTTTTTGGGTCTAGCGATGTCTGTCAGTTTTATGCGTTTCATCGAATGTGCTCTGCTTGTATTAAGAAGTAAATTGGCTGGATCAAGTGCAAAACATACAACTATGCCAGTACTAGGTGCACAATGACACATCACCTTGTGAGCGAGCTTTTGTTGTACACAGACAGACAACTTGGCTACATTAATTATTATATTCCAAAATAAGAAATGTCAAAATATGATGCTAAAATAAGGCCCATTAAACGAAACTTGTATAAGGGGCCGAGATCGCACCGCGGAAACTATCTTAACATTGGTATGCATAAGCACCATTCGCGCGAATGTCCCACACATTCTCGCACGCAAACATTCACCCACTCAATACAGTTGGTTCTTTGCCCGTCATTACACCAATCACAACACACTGATCTCGACTGGAAACAGTGTGCTTAGGAAGCAGCATGCAAAGGCAAAGGCAACTGTAGGCCAGGCGCTTTGTTGTTGTGTAAATCACGAGTACACAAGTAGGAACACAATTGATTTGTCTTCCTTCTGAAACAAGTGTGGAGGTCATTCGATGTTTTGAGACCAATATTGATTGCAATCACACATTACTCGGCACGCATATTTGTATCTAGGTAGTGGCGGAGACCGGCTTCATATCTTGAGACATTGCCATGGAATCAATAGCACATGTTGCTACAGTGATACATGCCAACAGGCCAGGGCTTTGGCCATGCCATGAGCGGTATGCCGGCAAACAGGTAACAGCAAAAGCTAGACATAACAGTCATGACGAAGTGCCATACGAAAACACAAAAGTTCTTCCAAACTACTCAGGCAACCACGAGATGATATACTAGACTTGCGTGGGGTGCACCACTTCTCTCGCGTCGTGTTATGAGAGGTTTTTGTCGCTCATACTTCGGAATCAAATCGGGCGACCTGGAACGAAACAGCAGACATTTGGCAAGTTCAACATGAAAACGAAAGCACAAAGCAACTAACAGGCAATGGTCGCATCATATAATCATTGGTATTGAGCTACACAAACAGTACGCCCTACAAAGAGCATCACATTGCAGTGAAATGTAGTTTATGCGAACGAACGTCTTGTATCACCCCGCCTCACACATTTCGACGACGTGTATTTTCTTTAACAACAGGTAGGCCTAGAGTTTTTCTTTCATTGCGTTGCGTACAAGCATTTCGTGTATTCACAAACAGTTTCGAATGGCATGTAATGCTTCAGATATATACTTGCGCAGCCTGCATACAGCACTCGTGGCATCGCCGTTAAGACGTTTTAGAGTTCCACATCGACGAGAGTAGTCCGTACTCCAATCAATACCGTATATAGACGACTGAGGGGTGTATAGTCACATTTCAAGCGACAGTTTCTCTGAGAGTAGAGTGCCAACACTTGAACGGAACTTCTGTCGTTGAGTGTATGTGGTATTGCGAAGTTCAGTAGTACGAATGTTAAATTAGATACTGCCCAAACCTATATTTGCATAGGCATAGGTGGAAAGCTTGAGACATTGACAACTCATCGAAGGATGGTATGCGACATATACAGTGAACTCTGAATGAGAACAAGAATATACATTTCGTGCCATTTCCGACAAGAATTAGGCACTTGTGTATCACGCAAACCCACATCAATTGCTACTATATTAAAAAAGTCATTACTAACGGCGCTGGTAGTGTAGTGGTTAGCACATCCAACTGGCAAGCCGACTGCTCAGGTTTAATACGCGCGGACACAGCAGGCCTGGCATATTTGGTATAACAATCAATGGGCATAGACTAACATTGTTGAATATAATCGGTGCTATACACCACGCACATTGACATGCATCGTACATAAAAAGTACCCGAATGTCGCACAGACCGCTGCACGATAATAAAACTGTAGTCCCATATGTGTACCATATTAGAAAGTACGCTAGCGCAACTGCAGACATAGAATAGAAGGAGAAGAAGATGACAGAAAGCCCCCCGTTTGCCTAGATCAACGGCGCCGCCATCTTGAAATCTGACGCCGCCAGAAACGAAAATGGCGCGTCTGCCGTATTGTAGTGACGTCACTGTATTGTTGTGGCGCGTCTTCCGGTTTGCCGCCATTACTGTAGCGCGCAGCCGAATGCTGGCGAGATATGCCAATTTCTTTAGTGTAATTTCCACCGCATCGCTGTGTGATTTGCGCCATTGACGCCGGTGGGGTGAAGGAATGTGGGCATGTGGTAGAATTGAGTCTGCTGGTTTCAATTTTGTTAGAGACCTGCCCATTGTATCGCTCTTTTATTGTTTTTTCTCAGGTGTCTGTGCCCGGTGAAGATACAGCGACACATGGTCGACGACTTCTGGCAGCATTACTGACCGACCAGGCCTGATGATGTGAAGACTGACGACGGGGAGCAGTCATTCGACAGTGGGTGAAGCCTTGTTTTTATCGAGTTATTGTATTCATATAACGTGTTGAGGTAGATGATAATGTAGGCCGATCACCGGGAGAATCAAATATAGCTTGATATATACATTATGTATAATAACAACTGCGAGTGGACATTAGTTTTAATGTTACAGTTGTCACTAAGGCGAGAAAACAAACGAAACGTTTTACTTAGACGAGTGATCTAGCTAGTTTTCACACTATGCGATTGATCAGAACTGATATAAAAAGAAGAAGGTTTAGACTTCGAATGGTTTCATCGTAACAACTCCAGGTGGTGCTTTTTGGGTCTAGCGATGTCTGTCAGTTTTATGCGTTTCATCGAATGTGCTCTGCTTGTATTAAGAAGTAAATTGGCTGGATCAAGTGCAAAACATACAACTATGCCAGTACTAGGTGCACAATGACACATCACCTTGTGAGCGAGCTTTTGTTGTACACAGACAGACAACTTGGCTACATTAATTATTATATTCCAAAATAAGAAATGTCAAAATATGATGCTAAAATAAGGCCCATTAAACGAAACTTGTATAAGGGGCCGAGATCGCACCGCGGAAACTATCTTAACATTGGTATGCATAAGCACCATTCGCGCGAATGTCCCACACATTCTCGCACGCAAACATTCACCCACTCAATACAGTTGGTTCTTTGCCCGTCATTACACCAATCACAACACACTGATCTCGACTGGAAACAGTGTGCTTAGGAAGCAGCATGCAAAGGCAAAGGCAACTGTAGGCCAGGCGCTTTGTTGTTGTGTAAATCACGAGTACACAAGTAGGAACACAATTGATTTGTCTTCCTTCTGAAACAAGTGTGGAGGTCATTCGATGTTTTGAGACCAATATTGATTGCAATCACACATTACTCGGCACGCATATTTGTATCTAGGTAGTGGCGGAGACCGGCTTCATATCTTGAGACATTGCCATGGAATCAATAGCACATGTTGCTACAGTGATACATGCCAACAGGCCAGGGCTTTGGCCATGCCATGAGCGGTATGCCGGCAAACAGGTAACAGCAACAGCTAGACATAACAGTCATGACGAAGTGCCATACGAAAACACAAAAGTTCTTCCAAACTACTCAGGCAACTACGAGATGATATAATAGACTTGCGTGGGGTGCACCACTTCTCTCGCGTCGTGTTATGAGAGGTTTTTGTCGCTCATACTTCGGAATCAAATCGGGCGACCTGGAACGAAACAGCAGACATTTGGCAAGTTCAATATGAAAACGAAAGCACAAAGCAACTAACAGGCAATGGTCGCATCATATAATCATTGGTATTGAGCTACACAAAGAGTACGCCCTACAAATAGCATCACATTGCAGTGTAATGTCGTTTATGCGAACGAACGTCTTGTATCACCCCGCCTCACACATTTCGACGACGTGTATTTTCTTTAACAACAGGTAGGCCTAGAGTTTTTCTTTCATTGCGTTGCGTACAAGCATTTCGTGTATTCACAAACAGTTTCGAATGGCATGTAATGCTTCAGATATATACTTGCGCAGCCTGCATACAGCACTCGTGGCATCGCCGTTAAGACGTTTTAGAGTTCCACATCGACGAGAGTAGTCCGTACTCCAATCAATACCGTATATAGACGACTGAGTGGTGTATAGTCACATTTCAAGCGACAGTTTCTCTGAGAGTAGAGTGCCAACACTTGAACGGAACTTCTGTCGTTGAGTGTATGTGGTATTGCGAAGTTCAGTAGTACGAATGTTAAATTAGATACTGCCCAAACCTATATTTGCATAGGCATAGGTGGAAAGCTTGAGACATTGACAACTCATCGAAGGATGGTATGCGACATATACAGTGGACTCTGAATGAGAACAAGAATATACATTTCGTGCCATTTCCGACAAGAATTAGGCACTTGTGTATCACGCAAACCCACATCAATTGCTACTATATTAAAAAAGTCATTCCTAACGGCGCTGGTAGTGTAGTGGTTAGCACATCCAACTGGCAAGCCGACTGCTCAGGTTTAATACGCGCGGACACAGCAGGCCTGGCATATTTGGTTTAACAATCAATGGGCATAGACTAACATTGTTGAATATAATCGGTGCTATACACCACGCACATTGACATGCATCGTACATAAAAAGTACCCGAATGTCGCACAGACCGCTGCACGATAATAAAACTGTAGTCCTATGTGTGTACCATATTAGAAAGTACGCTAGCGCAAGTGCAGACATAGAAAAGAAGGAGAAGAAGATGAAAGAAAGCCCCCCCCCCCCCGTTTGCCTAGATCAACGGCGCCGCCATCTTGAAATCTGACGCCGCCAGAAACGAGAATGGCGCGTCTGCCGTATTGTAGTGACGTCACTGTATTGTTGTGGCGCGTCTTCCGGTTTGCCGCCATTACTGTAGCGCGCAGCCGAATGCTGGCGAGATATGCCAATTTCTTTAGTGTAATTTCCACCGCATCGCTGTGTGATTTGCGCCATTGACGCCGGTGGGGTGAAGGAATGTGGGCATGTGGTAGAATTGAGCCTGCTGGTTTCAATTTTGTTAGAGACCTGCCCAATGTAACGCTCTTTTATTGTTTTTTTCTCAGGTGTCTGTGCCCGGTGAAGATACAGCGACACATGGTCGACGACTTCTGGCAGCATTACTGACCGACCAGGCCTGATGATGTGAAGACTGACGACGGGGAACAGTCATTCGACAGTGGGTGAAGCCTTGTTTTTATCGAGTTATTGTATTCATATAACGTGTTGAGGTAGATGATAATGTCGGCCGATCACCGGGAGAATCAAATATAGCTTGATATATACATTATGTATAATAACAACTGCGAGTGGACATTAGTTTAAATGTTACAGTTGTCACAAAGGCGAGAAAACAAACGAAACGTTTTACTTAGACGAGTGATCTAGCTAGTTTTCACACTATGCGATTGATCAGAACTGATATAAAAAGAAGAAGGTTTAGACTTCGAATGGTTTCATCGTAACCACTCCAGGTGGTGCTTTTTGGGTCTAGCGATGTCTGTCAGTTTTATGCGTTTCATCGAATGTGCTCTGCTTGTATTAAGAAGTAAATTGGCTGGATCAAGTGCAAAACATACAACTATGCCAGTACTAGGTGCACAATGACACATCACCTTGTGAGCGAGCTTTTGTTGTACACAGACAGACAACTTGGCTACATTAATTATTATATTCCAAAATAAGAAATGTCAAAATATGATGCTAAAATAAGGCCCATTAAACGAAACTTGTATAAGGGGCCGAGATCGCACCGCGGAAACTATCTTAACATTGGTATGCATAAGCACCATTCGCGCGAATGTCCCACACATTCTCGCACGCAAACATTCACCCACTCAATACAGTTGGTTCTTTGCCCGTCATTACACCAATCACAACACACTGATCTCGACTGGAAACAGTGTGCTTAGGAAGCAGCATGCAAAGGCAAAGGCAACTGTAGGCCAGGCGCTTTGTTGTTGTGTAAATCACGAGTACACAAGTAGGAACACAATTGATTTGTCTTCCTTCTGAAACAAGTGTGGAGGTCATTCGATGTTTTGAGACCAATATTGATTGCAATCACACATTACTCGGCACGCATATTTGTATCTAGGTAGTGGCGGAGACCGGCTTCATATCTTGAGACATTGCCATGGAATCAATAGCACATGTTGCTACAGTGATACATGCCAACAGGCCAGGGCTTTGGCCATGCCATGAGCGGTATGCCGGCAAACAGGTAACAGCAAAAGCTAGACATAACAGTCATGACGAAGTGCCATACGAAAACACAAAAGTTCTTCCAAACTACTCAGGCAACCACGAGATGATATACTAGACTTGCGTGGGGTGCACCACTTCTCTCGCGTCGTGTTATGAGAGGTTTTTGTCGCTCATACTTCGGAATCAAATCGGGCGACCTGGAACGAAACAGCAGACATTTGGCAAGTTCAACATGAAAACGAAAGCACAAAGCAACTAACAGGCAATGGTCGCATCATATAATCATTGGTATTGAGCTACACAAACAGTACGCCCTACAAAGAGCATCACATTGCAGTGAAATGTAGTTTATGCGAACGAACGTCTTGTATCACCCCGCCTCACACATTTCGACGACGTGTATTTTCTTTAACAACAGGTAGGCCTAGAGTTTTTCTTTCATTGCGTTGCGTACAAGCATTTCGTGTATTCACAAACAGTTTCGAATGGCATGTAATGCTTCAGATATATACTTGCGCAGCCTGCATACAGCACTCGTGGCATCGCCGTTAAGACGTTTTAGAGTTCCACATCGACGAGAGTAGTCCGTACTCCAATCAATACCGTATATAGACGACTGAGGGGTGTATAGTCACATTTCAAGCGACAGTTTCTCTGAGAGTAGAGTGCCAACATTTGAACGGAACTTCTGTCGTTGAGTGTATGTGGTATTGCGAAGTTCAGTAGTACGAATGTTAAATTAGATACTGCCCAAACCTATATTTGCATAGGCATAGGTGGAAAGCTTGAGACATTGACAACTCATCGAAGGATGGTATGCGACATATACAGTGGACTCTGAATGAGAACAAGAATATACATGTCGTGCCATTTCCGACAAGAATTAGGCACTTGTGTATCACGCAAACCCACATCAATTGCTACTATATTAAAAAAGTCATTACTAACGGCGCTGGTAGTGTAGTGGTTAGCACATCCAACTGGCAAGCCGACTGCTCAGGTTTAATACGCGCGGACACAGCAGGCCTGGCATATTTGGTTTAACAATCAATGGGCATAGACTAACATTGTTGAATATAATCGGTGCTATACACCACGCACATTGACATGCATCGTACATAAAAAGTACCCGAATGTCGCACAGACCGCTGCACGATAATAAAACTGTAGTCCTATGTGTGTACCATATTAGAAAGTACGCTAGCGCAAGTGCAGACATAGAAAAGAAGGAGAAGAAGATGAAAGAAAGCCCCCCCCCCGTTTGCCTAGATCAACGGCGCCGCCATCTTGAAATCTGACGCCGCCAGAAACGAGAATGGCGCGTCTGCCGTATTGTAGTGACGTCACTGTATTGTTGTGGCGCGTCTTCCGGTTTGCCGCCATTAATGTAGCGCGCAGCCGAATGCTGGCGAGATATGCCAATTTCTTTAGTGTAATTTCCACCGCATCGCTGTGTGATTTGCGCCATTGACGCCGGTGGGGTGAAGGAATGTGGGCATGTGGTAGAACTGAGCCTGCTGGTTTCAATTTTGTTAGAGACATGCCCAATGTAACGCTCTTTTATTGTTTTTTTCTCAGGTGTCTGTGCCCGGTGAAGATACAGCGACACATGGTCGACGACTTCTGGCAGCATTACTGACCGACCAGGCCTGATGATGTGAAGACTGACGACGGGGAACAGTCATTCGACAGTGGGTGAAGCCTTGTTTTTATCGAGTTATTGTATTCATATAACGTGTTGAGGTAGATGATAATGTCGGCCGATCACCGGAAGAATCAAATATAGCTTGATATATACATTATGTATAATAACAACTGCGAGTGGACATTAGTTTAAATGTTACAGTTGTCACAAAGGCGAGAAAACAAACGAAACGTTTTACTTAGACGAGTGATCTAGCTAGTTTTCACACTATGCGATTGATCAGAACTGATATAAAAAGAAGAAGGTTTAGACTTCGAATGGTTTCATCGTAACCACTCCAGGTGGTGCTTTTTGGGTCTAGCGATGTCTGTCAGTTTTATGCGTTTCATCGAATGTGCTCTGCTTGTATTAAGAAGTAAATTGGCTGGATCAAGTGCAAAACATACAACTATGCCAGTACTAGGTGCACAATGACACATCACCTTGTGAGCGAGCTTTTGTTGTACACAGACAGACAACTTGGCTACATTAATTATTATATTCCAAAATAAGAAATGTCAAAATATGATGCTAAAATAAGGCCCATTAAACGAAACTTGTATAAGGGGCCGAGATCGCACCGCGGAAACTATCTTAACATTGGTATGCATAAGCACCATTCGCGCGAATGTCCCATACATTCTCGCACGCAAACATTCACCCACTCAATACAGTTGGTTCTTTGCCCGTCATTACACCAATCACAACACACTGATCTCGACTGGAAACAGTGTGCTTAGAAAGCAGCATGCAAAGGCAAAGGCAACTGTAGGCCAGGCGCTTTGTTGTTGTGTAAATCACGAGTACACAAGTAGGAACACAATTGATTTGTCTTCCTTCTGAAAAAAGTGTGGAGGTCATTCGATGTTTTGAGACCAATATTGATTGCAATCACACATTACTCGGCACGCATATTTGTATCTAGGTAGTGGCGGAGACCGGCTTCATATCTTGAGACATTGTCATGGAATCAATAGCACATGTTGCTACAGTGATACATGCCAACAGGCCAGGGCTTTGGCCATGCCATGAGCGGTATGCCGGCAAACAGGTAACAGCAAAAGCTAGACATAACAGTCATGACGAAGTCCGATACGAAAACACAAAAGTTCTTCCAAACTACTCAGGCAACTACGAGATGATATACTAGACTTGCGTGGGGTGCACCACTTCTCTCGCGTCGTGTTATGAGAGGTTTTTGTCGCTCATACTTCGGAATCAAATCGGGCGACCTGGAACGAAACAGCAGACATTTGGCAAGTTCAATATGAAAACGAAAGCACAAAGCAACTAACAGGCAATGGTCGCATCATATAATCATTGGTATTGAGCTACACAAACAGTACGCCCTACAAAGAGCATCACATTTCAGTGAAATGTAGTTTATGCGAACGAACGTCTTGTATCACCCCGCCTCACACATTTCGACGACGTGTATTTTCTTTAACAACAGGTAGGCCTAGAGTTTTTCTTTCATTGCGTTGCATACAAGCATTTCGTGTATTCACAAACAGTTTCGAATGGCATGTAATGCTTCAGATATATACTTGCGCAGCCTGCATACAGCACTCGTGGCATCGCCGTTAAGACGTTTTAGAGTTCCACATCGACGAGAGTAGTCCGTACTCCAATCAATACCGTATATAGACGACTGAGGGGTGTATAGTCACATTTCAAGCGACAGTTTCTCTGAGAGTAGAGTGCCAACATTTGAACGGAACTTCTGTCGTTGAGTGTATGTGGTATTGCGAAGTTCAGTAGTACGAATGTTAAATTAGATACTGCCCAAACCTATATTTGCATAGGCATAGGTGGAAAGCTTGAGACATTGACAACTCATCGAAGGATGGTATGCGACATATACAGTGGACTCTGAATGAGAACAAGAATATACATGTCGTGCCATTTCCGACAAGAATTAGGCACTTGTGTATCACGCAAACCCACATCAATTGCTACTATATTAAAAAAGTCATTACTAACGGCGCTGGTAGTGTACTGGTTAGCACATCCAACTGGCAAGCCGACTGCTCAGGTTTAATACGCGCGGACACAGCAGGCCTGGCATATTTGGTTTAACAATCAATGGGCATAGACTAACATTGTTGAATATAATCGGTGCTATACACCACGCACATTGACATGCATCGTACATAAAAAGTACCCGAATGTCGCACAGACCGCTGCACGATAATAAAACTGTAGTCCTATGTGTGTACCATATTAGAAAGTACGCTAGCGCAAGTGCAGACATAGAAAAGAAGGAGAAGAAGATGAAAGAAAGCCCCCCCCCCCCGTTTGCCTAGATCAACGGCGCCGCCATCTTGAAATCTGACGCCGCCAGAAACGAGAATGGCGCGTCTGCCGTATTGTAGTGACGTCACTGTATTGTTGTGGCGCGTCTTCCGGTTTGCCGCCATTAATGTAGCGCGCAGCCGAATGCTGGCGAGATATGCCAATTTCTTTAGTGTAATTTCCACCGCATCGCTGTGTGATTTGCGCCATTGACGCCGGTGGGGTGAAGGAATGTGGGCATGTGGTAGAACTGAGCCTGCTGGTTTCAATTTTGTTAGAGACATGCCCAATGTAACGCTCTTTTATTGTTTTTTTCTCAGGTGTCTGTGCCCGGTGAAGATACAGCGACACATGGTCGACGACTTCTGGCAGCATTACTGACCGACCAGGCCTGATGATGTGAAGACTGACGACGGGGAACAGTCATTCGACAGTGGGTGAAGCCTTGTTTTTATCGAGTTATTGTATTCATATAACGTGTTGAGGTAGATGATAATGTCGGCCGATCACCGGGAGAATCAAATATAGCTTGATATATACATTATGTATAATAACAACTGCGAGTGGACATTAGTTTAAATGTTACAGTTGTCACAAAGGCGAGAAAACAAACGAAACGTTTTACTTAGACGAGTGATCTAGCTAGTTTTCACACTATGCGATTGATCAGAACTGATATAAAAAGAAGAAGGTTTAGACTTCGAATGGTTTCATCGTAACCACTCCAGGTGGTGCTTTTTGGGTCTAGCGATGTCTGTCAGTTTTATGCGTTTCATCGAATGTGCTCTGCTTGTATTAAGAAGTAAATTGGCTGGATCAAGTGCAAAACATACAACTATGCCAGTACTAGGTGCACAATGACACATCACCTTGTGAGCGAGCTTTTGTTGTACACAGACAGACAACTTGGCTACATTAATTATTATATTCCAAAATAAGAAATGTCAAAATATGATGCTAAAATAAGGCCCATTAAACGAAACTTGTATAAGGGGCCGAGATCGCACCGCGGAAACTATCTTAACATTGGTATGCATAAGCACCATTCGCGCGAATGTCCCATACATTCTCGCACGCAAACATTCACCCACTCAATACAGTTGGTTCTTTGCCCGTCATTACACCAATCACAACACACTGATCTCGACTGGAAACAGTGTGCTTAGAAAGCAGCATGCAAAGGCAAAGGCAACTGTAGGCCAGGCGCTTTGTTGTTGTGTAAATCACGAGTACACAAGTAGGAACACAATTGATTTGTCTTCCTTCTGAAAAAAGTGTGGAGGTCATTCGATGTTTTGAGACCAATATTGATTGCAATCACACATTACTCGGCACGCATATTTGTATCTAGGTAGTGGCGGAGACCGGCTTCATATCTTGAGACATTGTCATGGAATCAATAGCACATGTTGCTACAGTGATACATGCCAACAGGCCAGGGCTTTGGCCATGCCATGAGCGGTATGCCGGCAAACAGGTAACAGCAAAAGCTAGACATAACAGTCATGACGAAGTCCGATACGAAAACACAAAAGTTCTTCCAAACTACTCAGGCAACTACGAGATGATATACTAGACTTGCGTGGGGTGCACCACTTCTCTCGCGTCGTGTTATGAGAGGTTTTTGTCGCTCATACTTCGGAATCAAATCGGGCGACCTGGAACGAAACAGCAGACATTTGGCAAGTTCAATATGAAAACGAAAGCACAAAGCAACTAACAGGCAATGGTCGCATCATATAATCATTGGTATTGAGCTACACAAACAGTACGCCCTACAAAGAGCATCACATTTCAGTGAAATGTAGTTTATGCGAACGAACGTCTTGTATCACACCGCCTCACACATTTCGACGACGTGTATTTTCTTTAACAACAGGTAGGCCTAGAGTTTTTCTTTCATTGCGTTGCGTACAAGCATTTCGTGTATTCACAAACAGTTTCGAATGGCATGTAATGCTTCAGATATATACTTGCGCAGCCTGCATACAGCACTCGTGGCATCGCCGTTAAGACGTTTTAGAGTTCCACATCGACGAGAGTAGTCCGTACTCCAATCAATACCGTATATAGACGACTGAGGGGTGTATAGTCACATTTCAAGCGACAGTTTCTCTGAGAGTAGAGTGCCAACATTTGAACGGAACTTCTGTCGTTGAGTGTATGTGGTATTGCGAAGTTCAGTAGTACGAATGTTAAATTAGATACTGCCCAAACCTATATTTGCATAGGCATAGGTGGAAAGCTTGAGACATTGACAACTCATCGAAGGATGGTATGCGACATATACAGTGGACTCTGAATGAGAACAAGAATATACATTTCGTGCCATTTCCGACAAGAATTAGGCACTTGTGTATAACGCAAACCCACATCAATTGCTACTATATTAAAAAAAGTCATTACTAAAGGCGCTGGTAGTTTAGTGGTTAGCACATCCAACTGGCAAGCCGACTGCTCAGGTTTAATACGCGCGGACACAGCAGGCCTGGCATATTTGGTATAACAATCAATGGGCATAGACTAACATTGTTGAATATAATCGGTGCTATACACCACGCACATTGACATGCATCGTACATAAAAAGTACCCGAATGTCGCACAGACTGCTGCACGATAATAAAACTGTAGTCCTATGTGTGTACCATATTAGAAAGTACGCTAGCGCAAGTGCAGACATAGAAAAGAAGGAGAAGAAGATGAAAGAAAGCCCCCCCCCCCCCGTTTGCCTAGATCAACGGCGCCGCCATCTTGAAATCTGACGCCGCCAGAAACGAGAATGGCGCGTCTGCCGTATTGTAGTGACGTCACTGTATTGTTGTGGCGCGTCTTCCGGTTTGCCGCCATTAATGTAGCGCGCAGCCGAATGCTGGCGAGATATGCCAATTTCTTTAGTGTAATTTCCACCGCATCGCTGTGTGATTTGCGCCATTGACGCCGGTGGGGTGAAGGAATGTGGGCATGTGGTAGAACTGAGCCTGCTGGTTTCAATTTTGTTAGAGACATGCCCAATGTAACGCTCTTTTATTGTTTTTTCTCAGGTGTCTGTGCCCGGTGAAGATACAGCGACACATGGTCGACGACTTCTGGCAGCATTACTGACCGACCAGGCCTGATGATGTGAAGACTGACGACGGGGAACAGTCATTCGACAGTGGGTGAAGCCTTGTTTTTATCGAGTTATTGTATTCATATAACGTGTTGAGGTAGATGATAATGTCGGCCGATCACCGGGAGAATCAAATATAGCTTGATATATACATGATGTATAATAACAACTGCGAGTGGACATTAGTTTAAATGTTACAGTTGTCACAAAGGCGAGAAAACAAACGAAACGTTTTACTTAGACGAGTGATCTAGCTAGTTTTCACACTATGCGATTGATCAGAACTGATATAAAAAGAAGAAAGTTTAGACTTCGAATGGTTTCATCGTAACCACTCCAGGTGGTGCTTTTTGGGTCTAGCGATGTCTGTCAGTTTTATGCGTTTCATCGAATGTGCTCTGCTTGTATTAAGAAGTAAATTGGCTGGATCAAGTGCAAAACATACAACTATGCCAGTACTAGGTGCACAATGACACATCACCTTGTGAGCGAGCTTTTGTTGTACACAGACAGACAACTTGGCTACATTAATTATTATATTCCAAAATAAGAAATGTCAAAATATGATGCTAAAATAAGGCCCATTAAACGAAACTTGTATAAGGGGCCGAGATCGCACCGCGGAAACTATCTTAACATTGGTATGCATAAGCACCATTCGCGCGAATGTCCCATACATTCTCGCACGCAAACATTCACCCACTCAATACAGTTGGTTCTTTGCCCGTCATTACACCAATCACAACACACTGATCTCGACTGGAAACAGTGTGCTTAGAAAGCAGCATGCAAAGGCAAAGGCAACTGTAGGCCAGGCGCTTTGTTGTTGTGTAAATCACGAGTACACAAGTAGGAACACAATTGATTTGTCTTCCTTCTGAAAAAAGTGTGGAGGTCATTCGATGTTTTGAGACCAATATTGATTGCAATCACACATTACTCGGCACGCATATTTGTATCTAGGTAGTGGCGGAGACCGGCTTCATATCTTGAGACATTGTCATGGAATCAATAGCACATGTTGCTACAGTGATACATGCCAACAGGCCAGGGCTTTGGCCATGCCATGAGCGGTATGCCGGCAAACAGGTAACAGCAAAAGCTAGACATAACAGTCATGACGAAGTCCGATACGAAAACACAAAAGTTCTTCCAAACTACTCAGGCAACTACGAGATGATATACTAGACTTGCGTGGGGTGCACCACTTCTCTCGCGTCGTGTTATGAGAGGTTTTTGTCGCTCATACTTCGGAATCAAATCGGGCGACCTGGAACGAAACAGCAGACATTTGGCAAGTTCAATATGAAAACGAAAGCACAAAGCAACTAACAGGCAATGGTCGCATCATATAATCATTGGTATTGAGCTACACAAACAGTACGCCCTACAAAGAGCATCACATTTCAGTGAAATGTAGTTTATGCGAACGAACGTCTTGTATCACCCCGCCTCACACATTTCGACGACGTGTATTTTCTTTAACAACAGGTAGGCCTAGAGTTTTTCTTTCATTGCGTTGCGTACAAGCATTTCGTGTATTCACAAACAGTTTCGAATGGCATGTAATGCTTCAGATATATACTTGCGCAGCCTGCATACAGCACTCGTGGCATCGCCGTTAAGACGTTTTAGAGTTCCACATCGACGAGAGTAGTCCGTACTCCAATCAATACCGTATATAGACGACTGAGGGGTGTATAGTCACATTTCAAGCGACAGTTTCTCTGAGAGTAGAGTGCCAACATTTGAACGGAACTTCTGTCGTTGAGTGTATGTGGTATTGCGAAGTTCAGTAGTACGAATGTTAAATTAGATACTGCCCAAACCTATATTTGCATAGGCATAGGTGGAAAGCTTGAGACATTGACAACTCATCGAAGGATGGTATGCGACATATACAGTGGACTCTGAATGAGAACAAGAATATACATGTCGTGCCATTTCCGACAAGAATTAGGCACTTGTGTATCACGCAAACCCACATCAATTGCTACTATATTAAAAAAGTCATTACTAACGGCGCTGGTAGTGTAGTGGTTAGCACATCCAACTGGCAAGCCGACTGCTCAGGTTTAATACGCGCGGACACAGCAGGCCTGGCATATTTGGTTTAACAATCAATGGGCATAGACTAACATTGTTGAATATAATCGGTGCTATACACCACGCACATTGACATG
Organism: Oasisia sp. SBJ-2009; assembly: GCA_964017155.1. NCBI lineage: Eukaryota > Metazoa > Annelida > Polychaeta > Sabellida > Siboglinidae > Oasisia > Oasisia sp. SBJ-2009. The sequence goes on from OZ024856.1 coordinate 41,801,471, forward strand.
CATCGTACATAAAAAGTACCCGAATGTCGCACAGACCGCTGCACGATAATAAAACTGTAGTCCTATGTGTGTACCATATTAGAAAGTACGCTAGCGCAAGTGCAGACATAGAAAAGAAGGAGAAGAAGATGAAAGAAAGCCCCCCCCCCCCGTTTGCCTAGATCAACGGCGCCGCCATCTTGAAATCTGACGCCGCCAGAAACGAGAATGGCGCGTCTGCCGTATTGTAGTGACGTCACTGTATTGTTGTGGCGCGTCTTCCGGTTTGCCGCCATTAATGTAGCGCGCAGCCGAATGCTGGCGAGATATGCCAATTTCTTTAGTGTAATTTCCACCGCATCGCTGTGTGATTTGCGCCATTGACGCCGGTGGGGTGAAGGAATGTGGGCATGTGGTAGAACTGAGCCTGCTGGTTTCAATTTTGTTAGAGACATGCCCAATGTAACGCTCTTTTATTGTTTTTTCTCAGGTGTCTGTGCCCGGTGAAGATACAGCGACACATGGTCGACGACTTCTGGCAGCATTACTGACCGACCAGGCCTGATGATGTGAAGACTGACGACGGGGAACAGTCATTCGACAGTGGGTGAAGCCTTGTTTTTATCGAGTTATTGTATTCATATAACGTGTTGAGGTAGATGATAATGTCGGCCGATCACCGGGAGAATCAAATATAGCTTGATATATACATGATGTATAATAACAACTGCGAGTGGACATTAGTTTAAATGTTACAGTTGTCACAAAGGCGAGAAAACAAACGAAACGTTTTACTTAGACGAGTGATCTAGCTAGTTTTCACACTATGCGATTGATCAGAACTGATATAAAAAGAAGAAAGTTTAGACTTCGAATGGTTTCATCGTAACCACTCCAGGTGGTGCTTTTTGGGTCTAGCGATGTCTGTCAGTTTTATGCGTTTCATCGAATGTGCTCTGCTTGTATTAAGAAGTAAATTGGCTGGATCAAGTGCAAAACATACAACTATGCCAGTACTAGGTGCACAATGACACATCACCTTGTGAGCGAGCTTTTGTTGTACACAGACAGACAACTTGGCTACATTAATTATTATATTCCAAAATAAGAAATGTCAAAATATGATGCTAAAATAAGGCCCATTAAACGAAACTTGTATAAGGGGCCGAGATCGCACCGCGGAAACTATCTTAACATTGGTATGCATAAGCACCATTCGCGCGAATGTCCCATACATTCTCGCACGCAAACATTCACCCACTCAATACAGTTGGTTCTTTGCCCGTCATTACACCAATCACAACACACTGATCTCGACTGGAAACAGTGTGCTTAGAAAGCAGCATGCAAAGGCAAAGGCAACTGTAGGCCAGGCGCTTTGTTGTTGTGTAAATCACGAGTACACAAGTAGGAACACAATTGATTTGTCTTCCTTCTGAAAAAAGTGTGGAGGTCACTCGATGTTTTGAGACCAATATTGATTGCAATCACACATTACTCGGCACGCATATTTGTATCTAGGTAGTGGCGGAGACCGGCTTCATATCTTGAGACATTGTCATGGAATCAATAGCACATGTTGCTACAGTGATACATGCCAACAGGCCAGGGCTTTGGCCATGCCATGAGCGGTATGCCGGCAAACAGGTAACAGCAAAAGCTAGACATAACAGTCATGACGAAGTCCGATACGAAAACACAAAAGTTCTTCCAAACTACTCAGGCAACTACGAGATGATATACTAGACTTGCGTGGGGTGCACCACTTCTCTCGCGTCGTGTTATGAGAGGTTTTTGTCGCTCATACTTCGGAATCAAATCGGGCGACCTGGAACGAAACAGCAGACATTTGGCAAGTTCAATATGAAAACGAAAGCACAAAGCAACTAACAGGCAATGGTCGCATCATATAATCATTGGTATTGAGCTACACAAACAGTACGCCCTACAAAGAGCATCACATTTCAGTGAAATGTAGTTTATGCGAACGAACGTCTTGTATCACCCCGCCTCACACATTTCGACGACGTGTATTTTCTTTAACAACAGGTAGGCCTAGAGTTTTTCTTTCATTGCGTTGCGTACAAGCATTTCGTGTATTCACAAACAGTTTCGAATGGCATGTAATGCTTCAGATATATACTTGCGCAGCCTGCATACAGCACTCGTGGCATCGCCGTTAAGACGTTTTAGAGTTCCACATCGACGAGAGTAGTCCGTACTCCAATCAATACCGTATATAGACGACTGAGGGGTGTATAGTCACATTTCAAGCGACAGTTTCTCTGAGAGTAGAGTGCCAACACTTGAACGGAACTTCTGTCGTTGAGTGTATGTGGTATTGCGAAGTTCAGTAGTACGAATGTTAAATTAGATACTGCCCAAACCTATATTTGCATAGGCATAGGTGGAAAGCTTGAGACATTGACAACTCATCGAAGGATGGTATGCGACATATACAGTGGACTCTGAATGAGAACAAGAATATACATTTCGTGCCATTTCCGACAAGAATTAGGCACTTGTGTATCACGCAAACCCACATCAATTGCTACTATATTAAAAAAGTCATTACTAACGGCGCTGGTAGTGTAGTGGTTAGCACATCCAACTGGCAAGCCGACTGCTCAGGTTTAATACGCGCGGACACAGCAGGCCTGGCATATTTGGTATAACAATCAATGGGCATAGACTAACATTGTTGAATATAATCGGTGCTATACACCACGCACATTGACATGCATCGCACATAAAAAGTACCCGAATGTCGCACAGACCGCTGCACGATAATAAAACTGTAGTCCTATGTGTGTACCATATTAGAAAGTACGCTAGCGCAAGTGCAGACATAGAAAAGAAGGAGAAGAAGATGAAAGAAAGCCCCCCCCCCGTTTGCCTAGATCAACGGCGCCGCCATCTTGAAATCTGACGCCGCCAGAAACGAGAATGGCGCGTCTGCCGTATTGTAGTGACGTCACTGTATTGTTGTGGCGCGTCTTCCGGTTTGCCGCCATTACTGTAGCGCGCAGCCGAATGCTGGCGAGATATGCCAATTTCTTTAGTGTAATTTCCACCGCATCGCTGTGTGATTTGCGCCATTGACGCCGTTGGGGTGAAGGAATGTGGGCATGTGGTAGAATTGAGCCTGCTGGTTTCAATTTTGTTACAGACCTGCCCATTGTAACGCTCTTTTATTGTTTTTTTCTCAGGTGTCTGTGCCCGGTGAAGATACAGCGACACATGGTCGACGACTTCTGGCAGCATTACTGACCGACCAGGCCTGATGATGTGAAGACTGACGACGGGGAACAGTCATTCGACAGTGGGTGAAGCCTTGTTTTTATCGAGTTATTGTATTCATATAACGTGTTGAGGTAGATGATAATGTAGGCCGATCACCGGGAGAATCAAATATAGCTTGATATATACATTATGTATAATAACAACTGCGAGTGGACATTAGTTTTAATGTTTCAGTTGTCACAAAGGCGAGAAAACAAACGAAACGTTTTACTTAGACGAGTGATCTAGCTAGTTTTCACACTATGCGATTGATCAGAACTGATATAAAAAGAAGAAGGTTTAGACTTCGAATGGTTTCATCGTAACCACTCCAGGTGGTGCTTTTTGGGTCTAGCGATGTCTGTCAGTTTTATGCGTTTCATCGAATGTGCTCTGCTTGTATTAAGAAGTAAATTGGCTGGATCAAGTGCAAAACATACAACTATGCCAGTACTAGGTGCACAATGACACATCACCTTGTGAGCGAGCTTTTGTTGTACACAGACAGACAACTTGGCTACATTAATTATTATATTCCAAAATAAGAAATGTCAAAATATGATGCTAAAATAAGGCCCATTAAACGAAACTTGTATAAGGGGCCGAGATCGCACCGCGGAAACTATCTTAACATTTGTATGCATAAGCACCATTCGCGCGAATGTCCCACACATTCTCGCACGCAAACATTCACCCACTCAATACAGTTGGTTCTTTGCCCGTCATTACACCAATCACAACACTCTGATCTCGACTGGAAACAGTGTGCTTAGGAAGCAGCATGCAAAGGCAAAGGCAACTGTAGGCCTGGCGCTTTGTTGTTGTGTAAATCACGAGTACACAAGTAGGAACACAATTGATTTGTCTTCCTTCTGAAACAAGTGTGGAGGTCATTCGATGTTTTGAGACCAATATTGGTTGCAATCACACATTACTCGGCACGCATATTTGTATCTAGGTAGTGGCGGAGACCGGCTTCATATCGTGAGACATTGCCATGGAATCAATAGCACATGTTGCTACAGTGATACATGCCAACAGGCCAGGGCTTTGGCCATTCCATTAACGGTATGCCGGCAAACAGGTAACAGCAAAAGCTAGACATAACAGTCATGACGAAGTGCCATAAGAAAACACAAAAGTTCTTCCAAACTACTCAGGCAACTACGAGATGATATACTAGATTTGCGTGGGGTGCACCACTTCTCTCGCGTCGTGTTATGAGAGGTTTTTGTCGCTCATACTTCGGAATCAAATCGGGCGACCTGGAACGAAACAGCAGACATTTGGCAAGTTCAATATGAAAACGAAAGCACAAAGCAACTAACAGGCAATGGTCGCAACATATAATCATTGGTATTGAGCTACACAAACAGTACGCCCTACAAATAGCATCACATTGCAGTGTAATGTAGTTTATGCGAACGAACGTCTTGTATCACCGCGCCTCACACATTTCGACGACGTGTATTTTCTTTAACAACAGGTAGGCCTAGAGTTTTTCTTTCATTGCGTTGCGTACAAGCAATTCGTGTATTCACAAACAGTTTCGAATGGCATGTAATGCTTCAGATATATACTCGCGCAGCCTGCATACAGCACTCGTGGCATCGCCGTTAAGACGTTTTAGAGTTCCACATCGACCAGAGTAGTCCGTACTCGAATCAATACCGTGTATAGACGACTGAGGGGTGTATAGTCACATTTCAAGCGACAGTTTCTCTGAGAGTAGAGTGCCAACACTTGAACGGAACTTCTGTCGTTGAGTGTATGTGGTATTGCGAAGTTCAGTAGTACGAATGTTAAATTAGATACTGCCCAAACCTATATTTGCATAGGCATAGGTGGAAAGCTTGAGACATTGACAACTCATCGAAGGATGGTATGCGACATATACAGTGGACTCTGAATGAGAACAAGAATATACATTTCGTGCCATTTCCGACAAGAATTAGGCACTTGTGTATCACGCAAACCCACATTAATTGCTACTATATTAAAAAAGTAATTACTAACGGCGCTGGTAGTGTAGTGGTTAGCACATCCAACTGGCAAGCCGACTGCTCAGGTTTAATACGCGCGGACACAGCAGGCCTGGCATATTTGGTATAACAATCAATGGGCATAGACTAACATTGTTGAATATAATCAGTGCTATACACCACGCACATTGACATGCATCGTACATAAAAAGTACCCGAATGTCGCACAGACCGCTGCACGATAATAAAACTGTAGTCCTATGTGTGTACCATATTAGAAAGTACGCTAGCGCAAGTGCAGACATAGAAAAGAAGGAGAAGAAGATGAAAGAAAGCCCCCCCCCCGTTTGCCTAGATCAACGGCGCCGCCATCTTGAAATCTGACGCCGCCAGAAACGAAAATGGCGCGTCTGCCGTATTGTAGTGACGTCACTGTATTGTTGTGGCGCGTCTTCCGGTTTGCCGCCATTACTGTAGCGCGCAGCCGAATGCTGGCGAGATATGCCAATTTCTTTAGTGTAATTTCCACCGCATCGCTGTGTGATTTGCGCCATTGACGCCGGTGGGGTGAAGGAATGTGGGCATGTGGTAGAATTGAGCCTGCTGGTTTCAATTTTGTTAGAGACCTGCCCATTGTAACGCTATTTTATTGTTTTTTTCTCAGGTGTCTGTGCCCGGTGAAGATACAGCGACACATGGTCGACGACTTCTGGCAGCATTACTGACCGACCAGGCCTGATGATGTGAAGACTGACGACGGGGAACAGTCATTCGACAGTGGGTGAAGCCTTGTTTTTATCGAGTTATTGTATTCATATAACGTGTTGAGGTAGATGATAATGTAGGCCGATCACCGGGAGAATCAAATATAGCTTGATATATACATTATGTATAATAACAACTGCGAGTGGACATTAGTTTTAATGTTACAGTTGTCACAAAGGCGAGAAAACAAACGAAACGTTTTACTTAGACGAGTGGTCTAGCTAGTTTTCACACTATGCGATTGATCAGAACTGATATAAAAAGAAGAAGGTTTAGACTTCGAATGGTTTCATCGTAACCACTCCAGGTGGTGCTTTTTTTGGGTCTAGCGATGTCTGTCAGTTTTATGCGTTTCATCGAATGTGCTCTGCTTGTATTAAGAAGTAAATTGGCTGGATCAAGTGCAAAACATACAACTATGCCAGTACTAGGTGCACAATGACACATCACCTTGTGAGCGAGCTTTTGTTGTACACAGACAGACAACTTGGCTACATTAATTATTATATTCCAAAATAAGAAATGTCAAAATATGAAGCTAAAATAAGGCCCATTAAACGAAACTTGTATAAGGGGCCGAGATCGCACCGCGGAAACTATCTTAACATTGGTATGCATAAGCACCATTCGCGCGAATGTCCCACACATTCTCGCACGCAAACATTCACCCACTCAATACAGTTGGTTCTTTGCCCGTCATTACACCAATCACAACACACTGATCTCGACTGGAAACAGTGTGCTTAGGAAGCAGCATGCAAAGGCAAAGGCAACTGTAGGCCAGGCGCTTTGTTGTTGTGTAAATCACGAGTACACAAGTAGGAACACAATTGATTTGTCTTCCTTCTGAAACAAGTGTGGAGGTCATTCGATGTTTTGAGACCAATATTGATTGCAATCACACATTATTCGGCACGAATACTTGTATCTAGGTAGTGGCGGAGACCGGCTTCATATCTTGAGACATTGCCATGGAATCAATAGCACATGTTGCTACAGTGATACATGCCAACAAGCCAGGGCTTTGGCCATGCGATGAGCGGTATGCCGGCAAACAGGTAACAGCAAAAGCTAGACATAACAGTCATGACGAAGTGCCATACGAAAACACAAAAGTTCTTCCAAACTACTCAGGCAACTACGAGATGATATACTAGACGTGCGTGGGGTGCACCACTTCTCTCGCGTCGTGTTATGAGAGGTTTTTGTCGCTCATACTTCGGAATCAAATCGGACGACCTGGAACGAAACAGCAGACATTTGGCAAGTTCAATATGAAAACGAAAGCACAAAGCAACTAACAGGCAATGGTCGCATCATATAATCATTGGTATTGAGCTACACAAACAGTACGCCCTACAAATAGCAGCACATTGCAGTGTAATGTAGTTTATGCGAACGAACGTCTTGTATCACCCCGCCTCACACATTTCGACGACGTGTATTTTCTTTAACAACAGGTAGGCCTAGAGGTTTTCTTTCATTGCGTTGCGTACAAGCATTTCGTGTATTCACAAACAGTTTCGAATGGCATGTAATGCTTCAGATATATACTTGCGCAGCCTGCATACAGCACTCGTGGCATCGCCGTTAAGACGTTTTAGAGTTCCACATCGACGAGAGTAGTCCGTACTCCAATCAATACCGTATATAGACGACTGAGGGGTGTATAGTCACATTTCAAGCGACAGTTTCTCTGAGAGTAGAGTGCCAACACTTGAACGGAACTTCTGTCGTTGAGTGTATGTGGTATTGCGAAGTTCAGTAGTACGAATGTTAAATTAGATACTGCCCAAACCTATATTTGCACAGGCATAGGTGGAAAGCTTTGAGACATTGACAACTCATCGAAGGATGGTATGCGACATATACAGTGGACTCTGAATGAGAACAAGAATATACATTTCGTGCCATTTCCGACAAGAATTAGGCACTTGTGTATCACGCAAACCCACATCAATTGCTACTATATTAAAAAAGTCATTACTAACGGCGCTGGTAGTGTAGTGGTTAGCACATCCAACTGGCAAGCCGACTGCTCAGGTTTAATACGCGCGGACACAGCAGGCCTGGCATATTTGGTATAACAATCAATGGGCATAGACTAACATTGTTGAATATAATCGGTGCTATACACCACGCACATTGACATGCATCGTACATAAAAAGTACCCGAATGTCGCACAGACCGCTGCACGATAATAAAACTGTAGTCCTATGTGTGTACCATATTAGAAAGTACGCTAGCGCAAGTGCAGACATAGAAAAGAAGGAGAAGAAGATGAAAGAAAGCCCCCCCCCCCGTTTGCCTAGATCAACGGCGCCGCCATCTTGAAATCTGACGCCGCCAGAAACGAAAATGGCGCGTCTGCCGTATTGTAGTGACGTCACTGTATTGTTGTGGCGCGTCTTCCGGTTTGCCGCAATTATTGTAGCGCGCAGCCGAATGCTGGCGAGATATGCCAATTTCTCTAGTGTAATTTCCACCGCATCGCTGTGTGTGATTTGCGCCATTGACGCCGGTGGGGTGAAGGAATGTGGGCATGTGGTAGAATTGAGCCTGCTGGTTTCAATTTTGTTAGAGACCTGCCCATTGTAACGCTCTTTTATTGTTTTTTTCTCAGGTGTCTGTGCCCGGTGAAGATACAGCGACACATGGTCGACGACTTCTGGCAGCATTACTGACCGACCAGGCCTGATGATATGAAGACTGACGACGGGGAACAGTCATTCGACAGTGGGTTAAGCCTTGTTTTTATCGAGTTATTGTATTCGTATAACGTGTTGAGGTAGATGATAATGTAGGCCGATCACCGGGAGAATCAAATATAGCTTGATATATACATTATGTATAATAACAACTGCGAGTGGACATTAGTTTTAATGTTACAGTTGTCACAAAGGCGATAAAACAAACGAAACGTTTTATTTAGACGAGTGATCTAGCTAGTTTTCACACTATGCGATTGGTCAGAACTGATATAAAAAGAAGAAGGTTTAGACTTCGAATGGTTTCATCGTAAGCACTCCAGGTGGTGCTTTTTGGGTCTAGCGATGTCTGTCAGTTTTATGCGTTTCATCGAATGTGCTCTGCTTGTATTACGAAGTAAATTGGCTGGATCAAGTGCAAAACATACAACTATGCCAGTATTAGGTGCACAATGACACATCACCTTGTGAACGAGCTTTTGTTGTACACAGACAGACAACTTGGCTACATTAATTATTATATTCCAAAATAAGAAATGTCAAAATATGATGCTAAAATAAGGCCCATTAAACGAAACTTGTATAAGGGGCCGAGATCGCACCGCGGAAACTATCTTAACATTGGTATACATAAGCACCATTCGCGCGAATGTCCCACACATTCTCGCACGCAAACATTCACCCACTCAATACAGTTGGTTCTTTGCCCGTCATTACACCAATCACAACACACTGATCTCGACTGGAAACAGTGTGCTTAGGAAGCAGCATGCAAAGGCAAAGACAACTGTAGGCCAGGCGCTTTGTTGTTGTGTAAATCACGAGTACACAAGTAGGAACACAATTGATTTGTCTTCCTTCTGAAACAAGTGTGGAGGTCATTCGATGTTTTGAGACCAATATTGATTGCAATCACACATTACTCGGCACGCATATTTTTATCTAGGTAGTGGCGGAGACCGGCTTCATATCTTGAGACATTGCCATGGAATCAATAGCACATGTTGCTACAGTGATACATGCCAACAGGCCAGGGCTTTGGCCATGCCATGAGCGGTATGCCGGCAAACAGGTAACAGCAAAAGCTAGACATAACAGTCATGACGAAGTGCCATACGAAAACACAAAAGTTCTTCCAAACTACTCAGGCAACTACGAGATGATAAACTAGACTTGCGTGGGGTGCACCACTTCTCTCGCGTCGTGTTATGAGAGGTTTTTGTCGCTCATACTTCGGAATCAAATCGGACGACCTGGAACGAAACAGCAGACATTTGGCAAGTTCAATATGAAAACGAAAGCACAAAGCAACTAACAGGCAATGGTCGCATCATATAATCATTGGTATTGAGCTACACAAACAGTACGCCCTACAAATAGCATCACATTGCAGTGTAATGTAGTTTATGCGAACGAACGTCTTGTATCACCCCGCCTCACACATTTCGACGACGTGTATTTTCTTTAACAACAGGTAGGCCTAGAGTTTTTCTTTCATTGCGTTGCGTACAAGCATTTCGTGTATTCACAAACAGTTTCGAATGGCATGTAATGCTTCAGATATATACTTGCGCAGCCTGCATACAGCACTCGTGGCATTGCCGTTAAGACGTTTTAGAGTTCCACATCGACGAGAGTAGTCCGTACTCCAATCAATACCGTATATAGACGACTGAGGGGTGTATAGTCACATTTCAAGCGACAGTTTCTCTGAGAGTAGAGTGTCAACACTTGAACGGAACTTCTGTCGTTGAGTGTATGTGTTATTGCGAAGTTCAGTAGTACGAATGTTAAATTAGATACTGCCCAAACCTATATTTGCATAGGCATAGGTGGAAAGCTTGAGACATTGACAACTCATCGAAGGATGGTATGCGACATATACAGTGGACTCTGAATGAGAACAAGAATATACATTTCGTGCCATTTCCGACAAGAATTAGGCACTTGTTTATCACGCAAACCCACATCAATTGCTACTATATTAAAAAAGTCATTACTAACGGCGCTGGTAGTGTAGTGGTTAGCACATCCAGCTGGCAAGCCGACTGCTCAGGTTTAATACGCGCGGACACAGCAGGCCTGGCATATTTGGGATAACAATCAATGGGCATAGACTAACATTGTTGAATATAATCGGTGCTATACACCACGCACATTGACATGCATCGTACATAAAAAGTACCCGAATGTCGCACAGACCGCTGCACGATAATAAAACTGTAGTCCTATGTGTGTACCATATTAGAAAGTACGCTAGCGCAAGTGCAGACATAGAACAGAAGGAGAAGAAGATGAAAGAAAGCCCCCCCCCCCCCCCCGTTTGCCTAGATCAACGGCGCCGCCATCTTGAAATCTGACGCCGCCAGAAACGAAAATGGCGCGTCTGCCGTATTGTAGTGACGTCACTGTATTGTTGTGGCGCGTCTTCCGGTTTGCCGCCATTACTGTAGCGCGCAGCCGAATGCTGGCGAGATATGCCAATTTCTTTAGTGTAATTTCCACCGCATCGCTGTGTGATTTGCGTCATTGACGCCGGTGGGGTGAAGGAATGTGGGCATGTGGTAGAATTGAGCCTGCTGGTTTCAATTTTGTTAGAGACCTGCCCATTGTAACGCTCTTTTATTGTTTTTTTCTCAGGAGTCTGTGCCCGGTGAAGATACAGCGACACATGGTCGGCGACTTCTGGCAGCATTACTGACCGACCAGGCCTGATGATGTGAAGACTGACGACGGGGAACAGTCATTCGACAGTGGGTGAAGCCTTGTTTTTATCGAGTTATTGTATTCATATAACGTGTTGAGGTAGATGATAATGTAGGCCGATCACCGGGAGAATCAAATATAGCTTGATATATACATTATGTGTAATAACAACTGCGAGTGGACATTAGTTTTAATGTTACAGTTGTCACAAAGGCGAGAAAACAAGCGAAACGTTTTACTTAGACGGGTGATCTAGCTAGTTTTCACACTATGCGATTGATCAGAACTGATATAAAATGAAGAAGGTTTAGACTTCGAATGGTTTCATCGTAACCACTCCAGGTGGTGCTTTTTGGGTCTAGCGATGTCTGTCAGTTTTATGCGTTTCATCGAATGTGCTCTGCTTGTATTACGAAGTAAATTGGCTGGATCAAGTGCAAAACATACAACTATGCCAGTATTAGGTGCACAATGACACATCACCTTGTGAACGAGCTTTTGTTGTACACAGACAGACAACTTGGCTACATTAATTATTATATTCCAAAATAAGAAATGTCAAAATATGATGCTAAAATAAGGCCCATTAAACGAAACTTGTATAAGGGGCCGAGATCGCACCGCGGAAACTATCTTAACATTGGTATGCATAAGCACCATTCGCGCGAATGTCCCACACATTCTCGCACGCAAACATACACCCACTCAATACAGTTGGTTCTTTGCCCGTCATTACACCAATCACAACACACTGATCTCGACTGGAAACAGTGTGCTTCGGAAGCAGCATGCAAAGGCAAAGGCAACTGTAGGCCAGGCGCTTTGTTGTTGTGTAAATCACGAGTACACAAGTAGGAACACAATTGATTTGTCTTCCTTCTGAAACAAGTGTGGAGGTCATTCGATGTTTTGAGACCAATATTGATTGCAATCACACATTACTCGGCACGCATATTTGTATCTAGGTAGTGGCGGAGACCGGCTTCATATCGTGAGACATTGCCATGGAATCAATAGCACATGTTGCTACAGTGATACATGCCAACAGGCCAGGGCTTTGGCCATGCCATGAGCGGTATGCCGGCAAACAGGTAACAGCAAAAGCTAGACATAACAGTCATGACGAAGTGCCATACGAAAACACAAAAGGTCTTCCAAACTACTCAGGCAACTACGAGATGATATACTAGACTTGCGTGGGGTGCACCACTTCTCTCGCGTCGTGTTATGAGAGGTTTTTGTCGCTCATACTTCGGAATCAAATCGGACGACCTGGAACGAAACAGCAGACATTTGGCAAGTTCAATATGAAAACGAAAGCACAAAGCAACTAACAGGCAATGGTCGCATCATATAATCATTGGTATTGAGCTACACAAACAGTACGCCCTACAAATAGCATCACATTGCAGAGTAATGTAGTTTATGCGAACGAACGTCTTGTATCACCCCGCCTCACACATTTCGACGACGTGTATTTTCTTTAACAACAGGTATGCCTAGAGTTTTTCTTTCATTGCGTTGCGTACAAGCATTTCGTGTATTCACAAACAGTTTCGAATGGCATGTAATGCTTCAGATATATATATTTGCGCAGCCTGCATACAGGACTCGTGGCATTGCCGTTAAGACGTTTTAGAGTTCCACATCGACGAGAGTAGTCCGTACTCCAATCAATACCGTATATAGACGACTGAGGGGTGTATAGTCACATTTCAAGCGACAGTTTCTCTGAGAGTAGAGTGCCAACACTTGAACGGAACTTCTGTCGTTGAGTGTATGTGGTATTGCGAAGTTCAGTAGTACGAATGTCAAATTAGATACTGCCCAAACCTATATTTGCATAGGCATAGGTGGGAAGCTTGAGACATTGACAACTCATCGAAGGATGGTATGCGACATATACAGTGGACTCTGAATGAGAACAAGAATATACATTTCGTGCCATTTCCGACAAGAATTAGGCACTTGTGTATAACGCAAACCCACATCAATTGCTACTATATTAAAAAAAGTCATTACTAAAGGCGCTGGTAGTGTAGTGGTTAGCACATCCAACTGGCAAGCCGACTGCTCAGGTTTAATACGCGCGGACACAGCAGGCCTGGCATATTTGGTATAACAATCAATGGGCATAGACTAACATTGTTGAATATAATCGGTGCTATACACCACGCACATTGACATGCATCGTACATAAAAAGTACCCGAATGTCGCACAGACTGCTGCACGATAATAAAACTGTAGTCCTATGTGTGTACCATATTAGAAAGTACGCTAGCGCAAGTGCAGACATAGAAGAAAAGAAGGAGAAGAAGATGAAAGAACCCCCCCCCCCGTTTGCCTAGATCAACGGCGCCGCCATCTTGAAATCTGACGCCGCCAGAAACGAAAATGGCGCGTCTGCCGTATTGTCGTGACGTCACTGTATTGTTGTGGCGCGTCTTCCGGTTTGCCGCCATTACTGTAGCGCGCAGCCGAATGCTGGCGAGATATGCCAATTTCTTTAGTGTAATTTCCACCGCATCGCTGTGTGATTTGCGCCATTGACGCCGGTGGGGTGAAGGAATGTGGGCATGTGGTAGAATTGAGCCTGCTGGTTTCAATTTTGTTAGAGACCTGCCCATTGTAACGCTCTTTTATTGTTTTTTTCTCAGGTGTCTGTGCCCGGTGAAGATACAGCGACACATGGTCGACGACTTCTGGCAGCATTACTAACCGACCAGGCCTGATGATGTGAAGACCGACGACGGGGAACAGTCATTCGACAGTGGGTGAAGCCTTGTTTTTATCGAGTTATTGTATTCATATAACGTGTTGAGGTAGATGATAATGTAGGCCGATCACCGGGAGAATCAAATATAGCTTGATATATACATTATGTATAATAACAACTGCGAGTGGACATTAGTTTTAATGTTACAGTTGTCACAAAGGCGAGAAAACAAGCGAAACGTTTTACTTAGACGAGTGATCTAGCTAGTTTTCACACTATGCGATTGATCAGAACTGATATAAAAAGAAGAAGGTTTAGACTTCGAATGGTTTCATCGTAGCCACTCCAGGTGGTGCTTTTTGGGTCCAGTGATGTCTGTCAGTTTTATGCGTTTCATCGAATGTGCTCTGCTTGTATTAAGAAGTAAATTGGCTGGATCAAGTGCAAAACATACAACTATGCCAGTACTAGGTGCACAATGACACATCACCTTGTGAGCGAGCTTTTGTTGTACACAGACAGACAACTTGGCTACATTAATTATTATATTCCAAAATAAGAAATGTCAAAATATGATGCTAAAATAAGGCCCATTAAACGAAACTTGTATAAGGGGCCGAGATCGCACCGCGGAAACTATCTTAACATTGGTATGCATAAACACCATTCGCGCGAATATCCCACACATTCTCGCACGCAAACATACACCCACTCAATACAGTTGGTTCTTTGCCCGTCATTACACCAATCACAACACACTGATCTCGACTGGAAACAGTGTGCTTCGAATGCAGCATGCAAAGGCAAAGGCAAATGTAGGCCAGGCGCTTTGTTGTTGTGTAAATCACGAGTACACAAGTCGGAACACAATTGATTTGTCTTCCTTCTGAAACAAGTGTGGAGGTCATTCGATGTTTTGAGACCAATATTTATTGCAATCACACATTACTCGGCACGCATATTTGTATCTAGGTAGTGGCGGAGACCGGTTTCATATCTTGAGACAGTGCCATGGAATCAATAGCACATGTTGCTACAGTGATACATGCCAACAGACTAGGGCTTTGGCCATGCCATGAGCGGTATGCCGGCAAACAGGTAACAGCAAAAGCTAGACATAACAGTCATGACGAAGTGCCATACGAAAACACAAAAGTTCTTCCAAACTACTCAGGCAACTACGAGATGACATACTAGACTTGCGTGGGGTGCACCACTTCTCTCGCGTCGTGTTATGAGAGGTTTTTGTCGCTCATACTTCGGAATCAAATCGGACGACCTGGAACGAAACAGCAGACATTTGGCAAGTTCAATATGAAAACGAAAGCACAAAGCAACTAACAGGCAATGGTCGCATCATATAATCATTGGTATTGAGCTACACAAACAGTACGCCCTACAAATAGCATCACATTGCAGAGTAATGTAGTTTATGCGAACGAACGTATTGTATCACCCCGCCTCACACATTTCGACGACGTGTATTTTCTTTAACAACAGGTAGGCCTAGAGTTTTTCTTTCATTGCGTTGCATACAAGCATTTCGTGTATTCACAAACAGTTTCGAATGGCATGTAATGCTTCAGATATATACTTGCGCAGCCTGCATACAGGACTCGTGGCATTGCCGTTAAGACGTTTTAGAGTTCCACATCGACGAGAGTAGTCCGTACTCCAATCAATACCGTATATAGACGACTGAGGGGTGTATAGTCACATTTCAAGCGACAGTTTCTCTGAGAGTAGAGTGCCAACACTTGAGCGGAACTTCTGTCGTTGAGTGTATGTGGTATTGCGACGTTCAGTAGTAGGAATGTTAAATTAGATACTGCCCAAACCTATATTTGCATAGGCATAGGTGGAAAGCTTGAGACATTGACAACTCATCGAAGGATGGTATGCGACATATACAGTGGTCTCTGAATGAGAACAAGAATATACATTTCGTGCCATTTCCGACAAGAATTAGGCACTTGTGTATCAAGCAAACCCACATCAATTGCTACTCTATTAAAAAAGTCATTACTAACGGCGCTGGTAGTGTAGTGGTTAACACATCCAACTGGCAAGCCGACTGCTCAGGTTTAATACGCGCGGACACAGCAGGCCTGGCATATTTGGTATAACAATCAATGGGCATAGACTAACATTGTTGAATATAATCGGTGCTATACACCACGCACATTGACATGCATCGTACATAAAAAGTACCCGAATGTCGCACAGACCGCTGCACGATAATAAAACTGTAGTCCTATGTGTGTACCATATTAGAAAGTACGCTAGCGCAAGTGCAGATATAGAAAAGAAGGAGAAGAAGATGAAAGAAAGCCCCCCCCCCCCGTTTGCCTAGATCAACGGCGCCACCATCTTGAAATCTGACGCCGCCAGAAACGTCTGCCGTATTGTAGTGACGTCACTGTATTGTTGTGGCGCGTCTTCCGGTTTGCCGCCATTACTGTAGCGCGCAGCCGAATGCTGGCGAGATATGCCAATTTCTTTAGTGTAATTTCCACGGCATCGCTGTGTGATTTGCGCCATTGACGCCGGTGGGGTGAAGGAATGTGGGCATGTGGTAGAATTGAGCCTGCTGGTTTCAATTTTGTTAGAGACCTGCCCATTGTAACGCTCTTTTATTGTTTTTTTCTAAGGTGTCTGTGCCCGGTGAAGATACAGCGACACATGGTCGACGACTTCTGGCAGCATTACTGACCGACCAGGCCTGATGATGTGAAGACTGACGACGGGGAACAGTCATTCGACAGTGGGTGAAGCCTTGTTTTTATCGAGTTATTGTATTCATATAACGTGTTGAGGTAGATGATAATGTAGGCCGATCACCGGGAGAATCAAATATAGCTTGATATATACATTATGTATAATAACAACTGCGAGTGGACATTAGTTTTAATGTTACAGTTGTCACAAAGGCGAGAAAACAAACGAAACGTTTTACTTAGACGAGTGATCTAGCTAGTTTTCACACTATGCGATTGATCAGAACTGATGTAAAAAGAAGAAGGTTTAGACTTCGAATGGTTTCATCGTAACCACTCCAGGTGGTGCTTTTTGGGTCTAGCGATGTCTGTCAGTTTTATGCGTTTCATCGAATGTGCTCTGCTTGTCTTAAGAAGTAAATTGGCTGGATCAAGTGCAAAACATACAACTATGCCAGTACTAGGTGCACAATGACACATCACCTTGTGAGCGAGCTTTTGTTGTACACAGACAGACAACTTGGCTACATTAATTATTATATTCCAAAATAAGAAATGTCAAAATATGATGCTAAAATAAGGCCCATTAAACGAAACTTGTATAAGGGGCCGAGATCGCACCGCGGAAACTATCTTAACATTGGTATGCATAAGCACCATTCGCGCGAATGTCCCACACATTCTCGCACGCAAACATTCACCCACTCAATACAGTTGGTTCTTTGCCCGTCATTACACCAATCACAACACACTGATCTCGACTGGAAACAGTGTGCTTAGGAAGCAGCATGCAAAGGCAAAGGGAACTGTAGGCCAGGCGCTTTGTTGTTGTGTAAATCACGAGTACACAAGTAGGAACACAATTGATTTGTCTTCCTTCTGAAACAAGTGTGGAGGTCATTCGATGTTTTGAGACCAATATTGATTGCAATCACACATTACTCGGCACGCATATTTGTATCTAGGTAGTGGCGGAGACCGACTTCATATCTTGAGACATTGCCATGGAATCAATAGCACATGTTGCTACAGTGATACATGCCAACAGGCCAGGGCTTTGGCCATGCCATGAGCGGTATGCCGGCAAACAGGTAACAGCAAAAGCTAGACATAACAGTCATGACGAAGTGCCATACGAAAACACAAAAGTTCTTCCAAACTACTCAGGCAACTACGAGATGATATACTAGACTTGCGTGGGGTGCACCACTTCTCTCTCGTCGTGTTATGAGAGGTTTTTGTCGCTCATACTTCGGAATCAAATCGGACGACCTGGAACGAAACAGCAGACATTTGGCAAGTTCAATATGAAAACGAAAGCACAAAGCAACTAACAGGCAATGGTCGCATCATATAATCATTGGTATTGAGCTACACAAACAGTATGCCCTACAAATAGCATCACATTGCAGAGTAATGTAGTTTATGCGAACGAACGTCTTGTATCACCCCGCCTCACACATTTCGACGAAGTGTATTTTCTTTAACAACAGGTATGCCTAGAGTTTTTCTTTCATTGCGTTGCGTACAAGCATTTCGTGTATTCACAAACAGTTTCGAATGGCATGTAATGCTTCAGATATATACTTGTGCAGCCTGCATACAGCACTCGTGGCATCGCCGTTAAGACGTTTTAGAGTTCGACATCGACGAGAGTAGTCCGTACTCCAATAAATACCGTATATAGACGACTGAGGGGTGTATAGTCACATTTCAAGCGACAGTTTCTCTGAGAGTAGAGTGCCAACACTTGAACGGAACTTCTGTCGTTGAGTGTATGTGGTATTGCGAAGTTCAGCAGTACGAATGTCAAATTAGATACTGCCCAAACCTATATTTGCATAGGCATAGGTGGAAAGCTTGATACATTGACAACTCATCGAAGGATGGTATGCGACATATACAGTGGACTCTGAATGAGAACAAGAATATACATTTCGTGCCATTTCCGACAAGAATTAGGCACTTGTGTATAACGCAAACCCACATCAATTGCTACTATATTAAAAAAAGTCATTACTAAAGGCGCTGGTAGTTTAGTGGTTAGCACATCCAACTGGCAAGCCGACTGCTCAGGTTTAATACGCGCGGACACAGCAGGCCTGGCATATTTGGTATAACAATCAATGGGCATAGACTAACATTGTTGAATATAATCGGTGCTATACACCACGCACATTGACATGCATCGTACATAAAAAGTACCCGAATGTCGCACAGACTGCTGCACGATAATAAAACTGTAGTCCTATGTGTGTACCATATTAGAAAGTACGCTAGCGCAAGTGCAGACATAGAAGAAAAGAAGGAGAAAAAGATGAAAGAAACCCCCCCCCCCCCGTTTGCCTAGATCAACGGCGCCGCCATCTTGAAATATATGACGCCGCCAGAAACGAAAATGGCGCGTCTGCGGTATTGTCGTGACGTCACTGTATTGTTGTGGCGCGTCTTCCGGTTTGCCGCCATTACTGTAGCGCGCAGCCGAATGCTGGCGAGATATGCCAATTTCTTTAGTGTAATTTCCACCGCATCGCTGTGTGATTTGCGCCATTGACGCCGGTGGGGTGAAGGAATGTGGGCATGTGGTAGAATTGAGCCTGCTGGTTTCAATTGTGTTAGAGACCTGCCCATTGTAACGCTCTTTTATTGTTTTTTTCTCAGGTGTCTGTGCCCGGTGAAGATACAGCGACACATGGTCGACGACTTCTGGCAGCATTACTGACCGACCAGGCCTGATGATGTGAAGACTGACGACGGGGAACAGTCATTCGACAGTGGGTGAAGCCTTGTTTTTATCGAGTTATTGTATTCATATAACGTGTTGAGGTATATGATAATGTTGGCCGATCACCGGGAGAATCAAATATAGCTTGATATATACATTATGTATAATAACAACTGCGAGTGGACATTAGTTTTAATGTTACAGTTGTCACAAAGGCGAGAAAACAAGCGAAACGTTTTACTTAGACGAGTGATCTAGCTAGTTTTCACACTATGCGATTGATCAGAACTGATATAAAAAGAAGAAGGTTTAGACTTCGAATGGTTTCATCGTAACCACTCCAGGTGGTGCTTTTTGGGTCTAGTGATGTCTGTCAGTTTTATGCGTTTCATCGAATGTGCTCTGCTTGTATTAAGAAGTAAATTGGCTGGATCAAGTGCAAAACATACAACTATGCCAGTACTAGGTGCACAATGACACATCACCTTGTGAGCGAGCTTTTGTTGTACACAGACAGACAACTTGGCTACATTAATTATTATATTCCAAAATAAGAAATGTCAAAATATGATGCTAAAATAAGGCCCATTAAACGAAACTTGTATAAGGGGCCGAGATCTCACCGCGGAAACTATCTTAACATTGGTATGCATAAGCACCATTCGCGCGAATATCCCACACATTCTCGCACGCAAACATACACCCACTCAATAGAGTTGGTTCTTTGCCCGTCATTACACCAATCACAACACACTGATCTCGACTGGAAACAGTGTGCTTAGGAAGCAGCATGCAAAGGCAAAGGCAAATGTAGGCCAGGCGCTTTGTTGTTGTGTAAATCACGAGTACACAAGTAGGAACACAATTGATTTGTCTTCCTTCTGAAACAAGTGTGGAGGTCATTCGATGTTTTGAGACCAATATTTATTGCAATCACACATTACTCGGCACGCATATTTGTATCTAGGTTGTGGCGGAGACCGGTTTCATATCTTGAGACAGTGCCATGGAATCAATAGCACATGTTGCTACAGTGATACATGCCAACAGGTTAGGGCTTTGGCCATGCCATGAGCGGTATGCCGGCAAACAGGTAACAGCAAAAGCTAGACATAACAGTCATGACGAAGTGCCATACGAAAACACAAAAGTTCTTCCAAACTACTCAGGCAACTACGAGATGATATACTAGACTTGCGTGGGGTGCACCACTTCTCTCGCGTCGTGTTGTGAGAGGTTTTTGTCGCTCATACTTCGGAATCAAATCGGACGACCTGGAACGAAACAGCAGACATTTGGCAAGTTCAATATGAAAACGAAAGCACAAAGCAACTAACAGGCAATGGTCGCATCA
The DNA here is from genome assembly GCA_964017155.1 of Oasisia sp. SBJ-2009. NCBI lineage: Eukaryota > Metazoa > Annelida > Polychaeta > Sabellida > Siboglinidae > Oasisia > Oasisia sp. SBJ-2009. The sequence goes on from OZ024856.1 coordinate 41,822,407, forward strand.
TATAATCATTGGTAGCTTTTGTTGTACACAGACAGACAACTTGGCTACATTAATTATTGTATTCCAAAATAAGAAATGTCAAAATATGATGCTAAAATAAGGCCCATTAAACGAAACTTGTATAAGGGGCCGAGATCGCACCGCGGAAACTATCTTAACATTGGTATGCATAAGCAACATTCGCACGAATGTCCCACACATTCTCGCACGCAAACATACACCCACTCAATACAGTTGGTTCTTTGCCCGTCATTACACCAATCACAACACACTGATCTCGACTGGAAACAGTGTGCTTCGGAAGCAGCATGCAAAGGCAAAGGCAACTGTAGGCCAGGCGCTTTGTTGTTGTGTAAATCACGAGTACACAAGTAGGAACACAATTGATTTGTCTTCCTTCTGAAACAAGTGTGGAGGTCATTCGATGTTTTGAGACCAATATTGATTGCAATCACAAATTACTCGGCACGCATATTGTGGCGGAGACCGGCTTCATATCGTGAGACATTGCCATGGAATCAATAGCACATGTTGCTACAGTGATACATGCCAACAGGCCAGGGCTTTGGCCATGCCATGAGCGGTATGCCGGCAAACAGGTAACAGCAAAAGCTAGACATAACAGTCATGACGAAGTGCCATACGAAAACACAAAAGTTCTTCCAAACTACTCAGGCAACTACGAGATGATATACTAGACTTGCGTGGGGTGCACCACTTCTCTCGCGTCGTGTTATGAGAGGTTTTTGTCGCTCATACTTCGGAATCAAATCGGACGACCTGGAACGAAACAGCAGACATTTGGCAAGTTCAATATGAAAACGAAAGCACAAAGCAACTAACAGGCAATGGTCGCATCATATAATCATTGGTATTGAGCTACACAAACAGTACGCCCTACAAATAGCATCACATTGCAGAGTAATGTAGTTTATGCGAACGAACGTCTTGTATCACCCCGCCTCACACATTTCGACGACGTGTATTTTCTTTAACAACAGGTATGCTTAGAGTTTTTCTTTCATTGCGTTGCGTACAAGCATTTCGTGTATTCACAAACAGTTTCGAATGGTATGTAATGCTTCAGATATATATTTGCGCAGCCTGCATACAGGACTCGTGGCATTGCCGTTAAGACGTTTTAGAGTTCCACATCGACGAGAGTAGTCCGTACTCCAATCAATACCGTATATAGACGACTGAGGGGTGTATAGTCACATTTCAAGCGACAGTTTCTCTGAGAGTAGAGTGCCAACACTTGAACGGAACTTCTGTCGTTGAGTGTATGTGGTATTGCGAAGTTCAGTAGTACGAATGTCAAATTAGATACTGCCCAAACCTATATTTGCATAGGCATAGGTGGAAAGCTTGAGACATTGACAACTCATCGAAGGATGGTATGCGACATATACAGTGGACTCTGAATGAGAACAAGAATATACATTTCGTGCCATTTCCGACAAGAATTAGGAACTTGTGTATCACGCAAACCCACATCAATTGCTACTATATTAAAAAAGTCATTACTAACGGCGCTGGTAGTGTAGTGGTTAGCACATCCAACTGGCAAGCCGACTGCTCAGGTTTAATACGCGCGGACACAGCAGGCCTGGCATATTTGGTATAACAATCAATGGGCATAGACTAACTTTGTTGAATATAATCGGTGCTATACACCACGCACATTGACATGCATCGTACATAAAAAGTACCCGAATGTCGCACAGACCGCTGCACGATAATAAAACTGTAGTCCTATGTGTGTACCATATTAGAAAGTACGCTAGCGCAAGTGCAGACATAGAAAAGAAGGAGAAGAAGATGAAAGAAAGCCCCCCCCCCCGTTTGCCTAGATCAACGGCGCCACCATCTTGAAATCTGACGCCGCCAGAAACGTCTGCCGTATTGTAGTGACGTCACTGTATTGTTGTGGCGCGTCTTCCGGTTTGCCGCCATTACTGTAGCGCGCAGCCGAATGCTGGCGAGATATGCCAATTTCTTTAGTGTAATTTCCACGGCATCGCTGTGTGATTTGCGCCATTGACGCCGGTGGGGTGAAGGAATGTGGGCATGTGGTAGAATTGAGCCTGCTGGTTTCAATTTTGTTAGAGACCTGCCCATTGTAACGCTCTTTTATTGTTTTTTTCTCAGGTGTCTGTGCCGGTGAAGATACAGCGACATATGGTCGACGACTTCTGGCAGCATTACTGACCGACCAGGCCTGATGATGTGAAGACTGACGACGGGGAACAGTCATTCGACAGTGGGTGAAGCCTTGTTTTTATCGAGTTATTGTATTCATATAACGTGTTGAGGTAGATGATAATGTAGGCCGATCACCGGGAGAATCAAATATAGCTTGATATATACATTATGTATAATAACAACTGCGAGTGGACATTAGTTTTAATGTTACAGTTGTCACAAAGGCGAGAAAACAAACGAAACGTTTTACTTAGACGAGTGATCTAGCTAGTTTTCACACTATGCGATTGATCAGAACTGATATAAAAAGAAGAAGGTTTAGACTTCGAATGGTTTCATCGTAACCACTCCAGGTGGTGCTTTTGGGGTCTAGCGATGTCTGTCAGTTTTATGCGTTTCATCGAATGTGCTCTGCCTGTATTAAGAAGTAAATTGGCTGGATCAAGTGCAAAACATACAACTATGCCAGTACTAGGTGCACAATGACACATCACCTTGTGAGCGAGCTTTTGTTGTACACAGACAGACAACTTGGCTACATTAATTATTATATTCCAAAATAAGAAATGTCAAAATATGATGCTAAAATAAGGCCCATTAAACGAAACTTGTATAAGGGGCCGAGATCGCACCGCGGAAACTATCTTAACATTGGTATGCATAAGCACCATTCGCGCGAATATCCCACACATTCTCGCACGCAAACATTCACCCACTCAATACAGTTGGTTCTTTGCCCGTCATTACACCAATCACAACACACTGATCTCGACTGGAAACAGTGTGCTTAGGAAGCAGCATGCAAAGGCAAAGGCAACTGTAGGCCAGGCGCTTTGTTGTTGTGTAAATCACGAGTACACAAGTAGGAACACAATTGATTTGTCTTCCTTCTGAAACAAGTGTGGAGGTCATTCGATGTTTTGAGACCAATATTGATTGCAATCACACATTACTCGGCACGCATATTTGTATCTAGATAGTGGCGGAGACCGGCTTCATATCTTGAGACATTGCCATGGAATCAATAGCACATGTTGCTACAGTGATACATGCCAACAGGCCAGGGCTTTGGCCATGCCATGAGCGGTATGCCGGCAAACAGGTAACAGCAAAAGCTAGACATAACAGTCATGACGAAGTGCCATACGAAAACACAAAAGTTCTTCCAAATTACTCAGGCAACTACGAGATGATATACTAGATTAGCGTGGGATGCACCACTTCTCTCGCGTCGTGTTATGAGAGGTTTTTGTCGCTCATACTTCGGAATCAAATCGGGCGACCTGGAACGAAACAGCAGACATTTGGCAAGTTCAATATGAAAACGAAAGCACAAAGCAACTAACAGGCAATGGTCGCATCATATAATCATTGGTATTGAGCTACACAAACAGTACGCCCTACAAATAGCATCACATTGCAGTGTAATGTAGTTTATGCGAACGAACGTCTTGTGTCACCCCGCCTCACACATTTCGACGACGTGTATTTTCTTTAACAACAGGTAGGCCTAGAGTTTTTCTTTCATTGCGTTACGTACAAGCATTTCGTGTATTCACAAACAGTTTCGAATGGCATGTAATGCTTCAGATATATACTTGCGCAGCCTGCATACAGCACTCGTGGCATCGCCGTTAAGACGTTTTAGAGTTCCACATCGACGAGAGTAGTCCGTACTCGAATCATTACCGTGTATAGACGACTGAGGGGTGTATAGTCACATTTCAAGCGACAGTTTCTCTGAGAGTAGAGTGCCAACACTTGAACGGAACTTCTGTCGTTGAGTGTATGTGGTATTGCGAAGTTCAGTAGTACGAATGTTAAATTAGATACTGCCCAAACCTATATTTGCATAGGCATAGGTGGAAAGCTTGAGACATTGATAACTCATCGAAGGATGGTATGCGACATATACAGTGGACTCTGAATGAGAACAAGAATATACATTTCGTGCCATTTCCGACAAGAATTAGGCACTTGTGTATCACGCAAGCCCACATCAATTGCTACTATATTAAAAAAGTCATTACTAACGGCGCTGGTAGTTTAGTGGTTAGCACATCCAACTGGCAAGCCGACTGCTCAGGTTTAATACGCGCGGACACAGCAGGCCTGGCATATTTGGTATAACAAGCAATGGGCATAGACTAACATTGTTGAATATAATCGGTGCTATACACCACGCACATTGACATGCATCGTACATAAAAAGTACCCGAATGTCGCACAGACTGCTGCACGATAATAAAACTGTAGTCCTATGTGTGTACCATATTAGAAAGTACGCTAGCGCAAGTGCAGACATAGAAAAGAAGGAGAAGAAGATGAAAGAAAGCCCCCCCCCCCCCCCGTTTGCCTAGATCAACGTCGCCGCCATCTTGAAATCTGACGCCGCCAGAAACGAAAATGGCGCGTCTGCCGTATTGTAGTGACGTCACTGTTTTGTTGTGGCGCGTCTTCCGGTTTACCGCCATTACTGTAGCGCGCAGCCGAATGCTGGCGACATATGTCCATTTCTTTAGTGTAATTTCCACCGCATCGCTGTGTGATTTGCGCCATTGACGCCGCCGGTGGGGTGAAGGAATGTGGGCATGTGGTAGAATTGAGCCAGCTGGTTTCAATTTTGTTAGAGACCTGCCCATTGTAACGCTCTTTTATTGTTTTTTTCTCAGGTGTCTGTGCCCGGTGAAGATACAGCGACACATGGTCGACGACTTCTGGCAGCATTACTGACCGACCAGGCCTGATGATGTGAAGACTGACGACGGGGAACAGTCATTCGACAGTGGGTGAAGCCTTGTTTTTATCGAGTTATTGTATTCATATAACGTGTTGAGGTAGATGATAATGTAGGCCGATCACCGGGAGAATCAAATATAGCTTGATATATACATTATGTATAATAACAACTGCGAGTGGACATTCGTTTTAATGGTACAGTTGTCACAAAGGCGAGAAAACAAACGAAACGTTTTACTTAGACGAGTGATCTAGCTAGTTTTCACACTATGCGATTGATCAGAACTGATATAAAAAGAAGAAGATTTAGACTTCGAATGGTTTCATCGTAACCACTCCAGGTGGTGCTTTTTGGGTCTAGCGATGTCTGTCAGTTTTATGCGTTTCATCGAATGTGCTCTGCTTGTATTAAGAAGTAAATTGGCTGGATCAAGTGCAAAACATACAACTATGCCAGTACTAGGTGCACAATGACACATCACCCTGTGAGCGAGCTTTTGTTGTACACAGACAGACAACTTGGCTACATTAATTATTATATTCCAACATAAGAAATGTCAAAATATGATGCTAAAATAAGGCCCATTAAACGAAACTTGTATAAGGGGCCGAGATCGCACCGCGGAAACTATCTTAACATTGGTATGCATAAGCACCATTCGCGCGAATGTCCCACACATTCTCGCACGCAAACATTCACCCACTCAATACAGTTGGTCCTTTGCCCGTCATTACACCAATCACAACACACTGATCTCGACTGGAAACAGTGTGCTTAGGAAGCAGCATGCAAAGGCAAAGGCAACTGTAGGCCAGGCGCTTTGTTGTTGTGTAAATCACGAGTACACAAGTAGGAACACAATTGATTTGTCTTCCTTCTGAAACAAGTGTGGAGGTCATTCGATGTTTTGAGACCAATATTGATTGCAATCACACATTACTCGGCACGCATATTTGTATCTAGGTAGTGGCGGAGACCGGCTTCATATCTTGAGACATTGCCATGGAATCAATAGCACATGTTGCTACTGTGATACATGCCAACAGGCCAGGGCTTTGGCCAGGCCATGAGCGGTATGCCGGCAAACAGGTAACAGCAAAAGCTAGACATAACAGTCATGACGAAGTGCCATACGAAAACACAAAAGTTCTTCCAAACTACTCAGGCAACTACGAGATGATATACTAGACTTGCGTGGGGTGCACCACTTCTCTCGCGTCGTGTTATGAGAGGTTTTTGTCGCTCATACTTCGGAATCAAATCGGGCGACCTGGAACGAAACAGCAGACATTTGGCAAGTTCAATATGAAAACGAAAGCACAAAGCAACTAACAGGCAATGGTCGCATCATATAATCATTGGTATTGAGCTACACAAACAGTACGCCCTACAAATAGCATCACATTGCAGTGTAATGTAGTTTATGCGAACGAACGTCTTGTATCACCCCGCCTCACACATTTCGACGACATGTATTTTCTTTAACAACAGGTAGGCCTAGAGTTTTTCTTTCATTGCGTTGCGTACAAGCATTTCGTGTATTCACAAACAGTTTCGAATGGCATTTAATGCTTCAGATATATACTTGCGCAGCCTGCATACAGCACTCGTGGCATCGCCGTTAAGACGGTTTCGAGTTCCACATCGACGAGAGTAGTCCGTACTCCAATCAATACCGTATATAGACGACTGAGGGGTGTATAGTCACATTTCAAGCGACAGTTTCTCTGAGAGTAGAGTGCCAACACTTGAACGGAACTTCTGTCGTTGAGTGTATGTGGTATTGCGAAGTTCAGTAGTACGAATGTTAAATTAGATACTGCCCAAACCTATATTTGCACAGGCATAGGTGGAAAGCTTGAGACATTGATAACTCATCGAAGGATGATATGCGACATATACAGTGGACTCTGAATGAGAACAAGAATATACATTTCGTGCCATTTCCGACAAGAATTGGGCACTTGTGTATCAAGCAAACCCACATCAATTGCTACTATATTAAAAAAGTAATTACTAACCGCGCTGGTAGTGTAGTGGTTAGCACATCCAACTGGCAAGCCGACTGCTCAGGTTTAATACGCGCGGACACAGCAGGCCTGGCATATTTGGTATAACAATCAATGGGCATAGACTAGCATTGTTGAATATAATCGGTGCTATACACCACGCACATTGACATGCATCGTACATAAAAAGTACCCGAATGTCGCACAGACCGCTGCACGATAATAAAACTGTAGTCCTATGTGTGTACCATATTAGAAAGTACGCTAGCGCAAGTGCAGACATAGAAAAGAAGGAGAAGAAGATGAAAGAAAGCCCCCCCCCCCCGTTTGCCTAGATCAACGGCGCCGCCATCTTGAAATCTGACGCCGCCAGAAACGAAAATGGCGCGTCTGCCGTATTGTAGTGACGTCACTGTATTGTTGTGGCGCGTCTTCTGGTTTGCCGCCATTACTGTAGCGCGCAGCCGAATGCTGGCGCGATATGCCAATTTCTTTAGTGTAATTTCCACCGCATCGCTGTGTGATTTGCGCCATTGACGCCGCTGGGGTGAAGGAATGTGGGCATGTGGTAGAATTGAGCCTGCTGGTTTCAATTTTGTTAGAGACCTGTCCATTGTAACGCTCTTTTATTGTTTTTTTCTCAGGTACCTGTGCCCGGTGAAGATACAGCGACACATGGTCGACGACTTCTGGCAGCATTACTGACCGACCAGGCCTGATGATGTGAAGACTGACGACGGGGAACGGTCATTCGACAGTGGGTGAAGCCTTGTTTTTACCGAGTTATTGTATTCATATAACGTGTTGAGGTAGATGATAATGTAGGCCGATCACCGGGAGAATCAAATATAGCTTGATGTATACATTATGTATAATAACAACTGCGAGTGGACATTAGTTTTAATGTTACAGTTGTCACAAAGGCGAGAAAACAAACGAAACGTTTTACTTAGACGAGTGATCTAGCTAGTTTTCACACTATGCGATTGATCAGAACTGATATAAAAAGAAGAAGGTTTAGACTTCGAATGGTTTCATCGTAACCACTCCAGGTGGTGCTTTTTGGGTCTAGCGATGTCTGTCAGTTTTATGCGTTTCATCGAATGTGCTCTGCTTGTATTAAGAAGTAAATTGGCTGGATCAAGTGCAAAACATACAACTATGCCAGTACTAGGTGCACAATGACACATAACCTTGTGAGCGAGCTTTTGTTGTACACAGACAGACAACTTGGCTACATTAATTATTATATTCCAAAATAAGAAATGTCAAAATATGATGCTAAAATAAGGCCCATTAAACCAAACTTGTATAAGGGGCCGAGATCGCACCGCGGAAACTATCTTAACATTGGTATGCATAAGCACCATTCGCGCGAATGTCCCACACATTCTCGCACGCAAACATTCACCCACTCAATACAGTTGGTTCTTTGCCCGTCATTACACCAATCACAACACACTGATCTCGACTGGAAACAGTGTGCTTAGGAAGCAGCATGCAAAGGCAAAGGCAACTGTAGGCCAGGCGCTTTGTTGTTGTGTAAATCACGAGTACACAAGTAGGAACACAATTGATTTGTCTTCCTTCTGAAACAAGTGTGGAGGTCATTCGATGTTTTGAGACCAATATTGATTGCAATCACACATTACTCGGCACGCATATTTGTATCTAGGTAGTGGCGGAGACCGGCTTCATATCTTGAGACATTGCCATGGAATCAATAGCACATGTTGCTACAGTGATACATGCCAACAGGCCAGGGCTTTGGCCATGCCATGAGCGGTATGCCGGCAAACAGGTAACAGCAAAAGCTAGACATAAGAGTCATGACGAAGTGCCATACGAAAACACAAAAGTTCATCCAAACTACTCAGGCAACTACGAGATGATATACTAAATTTGCGTGGGGTGCACCACTTCTCTCGCGTCGTGTTATGAGAGGTTTTTGTCGCTCATACTTCGGAATCAAATCGGACGACCTGGAACGAAACAGCAGACATTTGGCAAGTTCAATATGAAAACGAAAGCACAAAGCAACTAACAGGCAATGGTCGCATCATATAATCATTGGTATTGAGCTACACAAACAGTACGCCCTACAAATAGCATCACATTGCAGTGTAATGTAGTTTATGCGAACGAACGTCTTGTATCACCCCGCCTCACACATTTCGACGACGTGTATTTTCTTTAACAACAGGTAGGCCTAGAGTTTTTCTTTCATTGCGTTGCGTACAAGCAATTCGTGTATTCACAAACAGTTTCGAATGGCATGTAATGCTTCAGATATATACTTGCGCAGCCTGCATACAGCACTCGTGGCATCGCCGTTAAGACGTTTTAGAGTTCCACATCGACGAGAGTAGTCCGTACTCCAATCAATACCGTGTATAGACGACTGAGGGGTGTATAGTCACATTTCAAGCGACAGTTTCTCTGAGAGTAGAGTGCCAACACTTGAACGGAACTTCTGTCGTTGAGTGTATGTGGTATTGCGAAGTTCAGTAGTACGAATGTTAAATTAGATACTGCCCAAACCTATATTTGCATAGGCATAGGTGGAAAGCTTGAGACATTGACAACTCATCGAAGGATGGTATGCGACATATACAGTGGACTCTGAATGAGAACAAGAATATACATTTCGTGCCATTTCCGACAAGAATTAGGCACTTGTGTATCACGCAAACCCACATCAATTGCTACTATATTAAAAAAGTCATTACTAACGGCGCTGGTAGTGTAGTGGTTAGCACATCCAACTGGCAAGCCGACTGCTCAGGTTTAATACGCGCGGACACAGCAGGCCTGGCATATTTGGTTTAACAATCAATGGGCATAGACTAACATTGTTGAATATAATCGGTGCTATACACCACGCACATTGACATGCATCGTACATAAAAAGTACCCGAATGTCGCACAGACCGCTGGACGATAATAAAACTGTAGTACTATGTGTGTACCATATTAGAAAGTACGCTAGCGCAAGTGCAGACATAGAAAAGAAGGAGAAGAAGATGAAAGAAAGCCCCCCCCCCCCCGTTTGCCTAGATCAACGGCGCCGCCATCTTGAAATCTGACGCCGCCAGAAACGAAAATGGCGCGTCTGCCGTATTGTAGTGACGTCACTGTATTGTTGTGGCGCGTCTTCCGGTTTGCCGCCATTACTGTAGCGCGCAGCCGAATGCTGGCGAGATATGCCAATTTCTTTAGTGTAATTTCCACCGCATCGCTCTGTGATTTGCGCCATTGACGCCGGTGGGGTGAAGGAATGTGGGCATGTGGTAGAATTGAGCCTGCTGGTTTCAATTTTGTTAGAGACCTGCCCATTGTAACGCTATTTTATTGTTTTTTTCTCAGGTGTCTGTGCCCGGTGAAGATACAGCGACACATGGTCGACGACTTCTGGCAGCATTACTGACCGACCAGGCCTGATGATGTGAAGACTGACGACGGGGAACAGTCATTCGACAGTGGGTGAAGCCTTGTTTTTATCGAGTTATTGTATTCATATAACGTGTTGAGGTAGATGATAATGTAGGCCGATCACCGGGAGAATCAAATATAGCTTGATATATACATTATGTATAATAACAACTGCGAGTGGACATTAGTTTTAATGTTACAGTTGTCACAAAGGCGAGAAAACAAACGAAACGTTTTACTTAGACGAGTGATCTAGCTAGTTTTCACACTATGCGATTGATCAGAACTGATATAATAAGAAGAAGGTTTAGACTTCGAATGGTTTCATCGTAACCACTCCAGGTGGTGCTTTTGGGGTCTAGCGATGTCTGTCAGTTTTATGCGTTTCATCGAATGTGCTCTGCCTGTATTAAGAAGTAAATTGGCTGGATCAAGTGCAAAACATACAACTATGCCAGTACTAGGTGCACAATGACACATCACCTTGTGAGCGAGCTTTTGTTGTACACAGACAGACAACTTGGCTACATTAATTATTATATTCCAAAATAAGAAATGTCAAAATATGATGCTAAAATAAGGCCCATTAAACGAAACTTGTATAAGGGGCCGAGATCGCACCGCGGAAACTATCTTAACATTGGTATGCATAAGCACCATTCGCGCGAATGTCCCACACATTCTCGCACGCAAACATTCACCCACTCAATACAGTTGGTTCTTTGCCCGTCATTACACCAATCACAACACACTGATCTCGACTGGAAAAGGTGTGCTTAGGAGGCAGCATGCAAAGGCAAAGGCAACTGTAGGCCAGGCGCTTTGTTGTTGTGTAAATCACGAGTACACAAGTAGGAACACAATTGATTTGTCTTTCTTCTGAAACAAGTGTGGAGGTCATTCGATGTTTTGAGACCAATATTGATTGCAATCACACATTACTCGGCACGCATATTTGTATCTAGGTAGTGGCGGAGACCGGTTTCATATCTTGAGACATTGCCGTGGAATCAATAGCACATGTTGCTACAGTGATACATGCCAACAGGCCAGGGCTTTGGCCATGCCATGAGCGGTATGCCGGCAAACAGGTAACAGCAAAAGCTAGACATAACAGTCATGACGAAGTGCCATACGAAAACACAAAAGTTCTTCCAAACTACTCAGGCAACTACGAAATGATATACTAGACTTGCGTGGGGTGCACCACTTCTCTCGCGTCGTGTTATGAGAGGTTTTTGTCGCTCATACTTCGGAATCAAATCGGACGACCTGGAACGAAACAGCAGACATTTGGCAAGTTCAATATGAAAAAGAAAGCACAAAGCAACTAACAGGCAATGGTCGCATCATATAATCATTGGTATTGAGCTACACAAACAGTACGCCCTACAAATAGCATCACATTGCAGTGTAATATAGTTTATGCGAACGAACGTCTTATATCACCTCGCCTCACACATTTCGACGACGTGTATTTTCTTTAACAACAGGTAGGCCTAGAGTTTTTCTTTCATTGCGTTGCGTACAAGCATTTCGTGTATTCACAAAAAGTTTCGAATGGCATGTAATGCTTCAGATATATACTTGCGCAGCCTGCATACAGCACTCGTGACATCGCCGTTAAGACGTTTTAGAGTTCCACATCGACCAGAGAAGTCCGTACTCCAATCAATACCGTATATAGACGACTGAGGGGTGTATAGTCACATTTCAAGCGACAGTTTCTCTGAGAGTAGAGTGCCAACACTTGAACGGAACTTCTGTCGTTGAGTGTATATGGTATTGCGAAGTTCAGTAGTACGAATGTTAAATTAGATATTGCCCAAACCTATATTTGCATAGGCATAGGTGGAAAGCTTGAGACATTGACAACTCATCGAAGGATGGTATGCGACATATACAGTGGACTCTGAACGAGAACAAGAATATACATTTCGTGCCATTTCCGACAAGAATTAGGCACTTGTGTTTAACGCAAACCCACATCAATTGCTACTATTTAAAAAAAAGTCATTACTAAAGGCGCTGGTAGTGTAGTGGTTAGCACATCCAACTGGCAAGCTGACTGCTCAGGTTTACTACGCGCGGACACAGCAGGCCTGGCATATTTGGTATAACAATCAATGGGCATAGACTAACATTGTTGAATATAATCGGTGCTATACACCACGCACATTGACATGCATCGTACATAAAAAGTACCCGAATGTCGCACAGACTGCTGCACGATAATAAAACTGTAGTCCTATGTGTGTACCATATTAGAAAGTACGCTAGCGCAAGTGCAGACATAGAAAAGAAGGAGAAGAAGATGAAAGAAAGCCCCCCCCCCCGTTTGCCTAGATCAACGGCGCCGCCATCTTGAAATCTGACGCCGCCAGAAACGAAAATGGCGCGTCTGCCGTATTGTAGTGACGTCACTGTATTGTCGTGGCGCGTCTTCCGGTTTGCCGCCATTACTGTAGCGCGCAGCCGAATGCTGGCGAGATATGCCAATTTCTTTAGTGTAATTTCCACCGCATCGCTGTGTGATTTCCGCCATTGACGCCGGTGGGGTGAAGGAATGTGGGCATGTGGTAGAATTGAGCCTGCTGGTTTCAATTTTGTTAGAGACCTGCCCATTGTAACGCTCTTTTATTGTTTTTTTCTCAGGTGTCTGTGCCCGGTGAAGATACAGCGACACATGGTCGACGACTTCTGGCAGCATTACTGACCGACCAGGCCTGATGATGTGGCCTTGTTTTTATCGAGTTATTGTATTCATATAACGTGTTGAGGTAGATGATAATGTAGGCCGATCACCGGGAGAATCAAATATAGCTTGATATATACATTATGTATAATAACAACTGCGAGTGGACATTAGTTTTAATGTTACAGTTGTCACAAAGGCGAGAAAACAAACGAAACGTTTTACTTAGACGAGTGATCTAGCTAGTTTTCACACTATGCGATTGATCAGAACTGATATAAAAAGAAGAAGGTTTAGACTTCGAATGGTTTCATCGTAACCACTCCAGGTGGTGCTTTTTGGGTCTAGCGATGTCTGTCAGTTTTATGCGTTTCATCGAATGTGCTCTGCTTGTTTTAAGAAGTAAATTGGCTGGATCAAGTGCAAAACATACAACTATGCCAGTACTAGGTGCACAATGACACATCACCTTGTGAGCGAGCTTTTGTTGTACACAGACAGACAACTTGGCTACATTAATTATTATATTCCAAAATAAGAAATGTCAAAATATGATGCTAAAATAAGGCCCATTAAACGAAACTTGTATAAGGGGCCGAGATCGCACCGCGGAAACTATCTTAACATTGGTATGCATAAGCACCATTCGCGCGAATGTCCCACACATTCTCGCACGCAAACATTCACCCACTCAATACAGTTGGTTCTTTGCCCGTCATTACACCAATCACAACACACTGATCTCGACTGGAAACAGTGTGCTTAGGAAGCAGCATGCAAAGGCAAAGGCAACTGTAGGCCAGGCGCTTTGTTGTTGTGTAAATCACGAGTACACAAGTAGGAACACAATTGATTTGTCTTCCTTCTGAAACAAGTGTGGAGATCATTCGATGTTTTGAGACCAATATTGATTGCAATCACACATTACTCGGCACGCATATTTGTATCTAGGTAGTGGCGGAGACCGGCTTCATATCTTGAGACATTGCCATGGAATCAATAGCACATGTTGCTACAGTGATACATGCCAACAGGCCAGGGCTTTGGCCATGCCATGAGCGGTATGCCGGCAAACAGGTAACAGCAAAAGCTAGACATAACAGTCATGACGAAGTGCCATACGAAAACACAAAAGTTCTTCCAAATTACTCAGGCAACTACGAGATGATATACTAGATTAGCGTGGGATGCACCACTTCTCTCGCGTCGTGTTATGAGAGGTTTTTGTCGCTCATACTTCGGAATCAAATCGGGCGACCTGGAACGAAACAGCAGACATTTGGCAAGTTCAATATGAAAACGAAAGCACAAAGCAACTAACAGGCAATGGTCGCATCATATAATCATTGGTATTGAGCTACACAAACAGTACGCCCTACAAATAGCATCACATTGCAGTGTAATGTAGTTTATGCGAACGAACGTCTTGTATCACCCCGCCTCACACATTTCGACGACGTGTATTTTCTTTAACAACAGGTAGGCCTAGAGTTTTTCTTTCATTGCGTTACGTACAAGCATTTCGTGTATTCACAAACAGTTTCGAATGGCATGTAATGCTTCAGATATATACTTGCGCAGCCTGCATACAGCACTCGTGGCATCGCCGTTAAGACGTTTTAGAGTTCCACATCGACGAGAGTAGTCCGTACTCCAATCAATACCGTATATAGACGACTGAGGGGTGTATAGTCACATTTCAAGCGACAGTTTCTCTGAGAGTAGAGTCCCAACACTTGAAAGGAACTTCTGTCGTTGAGTGTATGTGGTATTGCGAAGTTCAGTAGTACGAATGTTAAATTAGATACTGCCCAAACCTATATTTGCATAGGCATAGGTGGAAAGCTTGAGACATTGACAACTCATCGAAGGATGGTATGCGACATATACAGTGGACTCTGAATGAGAACAAGAATATACATTTCGTGCCATTTCCGACAAGAATTAGGCACTTGTGTATCACGCAAACCCACATCAATTGCTACTATATTAAAAAAGTCATTACTAACGGCGCTGGTAGTGTAGTGGTTAGCACATCCAACTGGCAAGCCGACTGTTCAGGTTTAATACGCGCGGACACAGCAGGCCTGGCATATTTGGTATAACAATCAATGGGCATAGACTAACATTGTTGAATATAATCGGTGCTATACACCACGCACATTGACATGCATCGTACATAAAAAGTACCCGAATGTCGCACAGAACGTTGCACGATAATAAAACTGTAGTCCTATGTGTGTACCATATTAGAAAGTACGCTAGCGCAAGTGCAGACATAGAAAAGAAGGAGAAGAAGATGAAAGAAAGCCCCCCCCCCCCCCCGTTTGCCTAGATCAGCGGCGCCGCCATCTTGAAATCTGACGCCGCCAGAAACGAGAATGGCGCGTCTGCCGTATTGTAGTGACGTCACTGTATTGTTGTGGCGCGTCTTCCGGTTTGCCGCCATTACTGTAGCGCGCAGCCGAATGCTGGCGAGATATGCCAATTTCTTTAGTGTAATTTCCACCGCATTGCTGTGTGATTTGCGCCATTGACGCCGCCGGTGGGGTGAAGGAATGTGGGCATGTGGTAGAATTGAGCCTGCTGGTTTCAATTTTGTTAGAGACCTGCCCATTGTAACGCTCTTTTATTGTTTTTTTCTCAGGTGTCTGTGCCCGGTGAAGATACAGCGACACATGGTCGACGACTTCTGGCAGCATTACTGACCGACCAGGCCTGATGATGTGAAGACTGACGACGGGGAACAGTCATTCGACAGTGGGTGAAGCCTTGTTTTTATCGAGTTATTGTATTCATATAACGTGTTGAGGTAGATGATAATGTAGGCCGATCACCGGGAGAATCAAATATAGCTTGATATATACATTATGTATAATAACAACTGCGAGTGGACATTAGTTTTAATGTTACAGTTGTCACAAAGGCGAGAAAACAAACGAAACGTTTTACTTAGACGAGTGATCTAGCTAGTTTTCACACTATGCGATTGATCAGAACTGATATAATAAGAAGAAGGTTTAGACTTCGAATGGTTTCATCGTAACCACTCCAGGTGGTGCTTTTGGGGTCTAGCGATGTCTGTCAGTTTTATGCGTTTCATCGAATGTGCTCTGCCTGTATTAAGAAGTAAATTGGCTGGATCAAGTGCAAAACATACAACTATGCCAGTACTAGGTGCACAATGACACATCACCTTGTGAGCGAGCTTTTGTTGTACACAGACAGACAACTTGGCTACATTAATTATTATATTCCAAAATAAGAAATGTCAAAATATGATGCTAAAATAAGGCCCATTAAACGAAACTTGTATAAGGGGCCGAGATCGCACCGCGGAAACTATCTTAACATTGGTATGCATAAGCACCATTCGCGCGAATGTCCCACACATTCTCGCACGCAAACATTCACCCACTCAATACAGTTGGTTCTTTGCCCGTCATTTCACCAATCACAACACACTGATCTCGACTGGAAAAGGTGTGCTTAGGAGGCAGCATGCAAAGGCAAAGGCAACTGTAGGCCAGGCGCTTTGTTGTTGTGTAAATCACGAGTACACAAGTAGGAACACAATTGATTTGTCTTCCTTCTGAAACATGTGTGGAGGTCATTCGATGTTTTGAGACCAATATTGATTGCAATCACACATTACTCGGCACGCATATTTGTATCTAGGTAGTGGCGGAGACCGGCTTCATATCTTGAGACATTGCCATGGAATCAATAGCACATGTTGCTACAGTGATACATGCCAACAGGCCAGGGCTTTGGCCATGCCATGAGCGGTATCCCGGCAAACAGGTAACAGCAAAAGCTAGACATAACAGTCATGACGAAGTGCCATACGAAAACACAAAAGTTCTTCCAAACTACTCAGGCAACTACGAGATGATATACTAGACTTGCGTGTGGTGCACCACTTCTCTCGCGTCGTGTTATGAGAGGTTTTTGTCGCTCATACTTCGGAATCAAATCGGACGACCTGGAACGAAACAGCAGACATTTGGCAAGTTCAATATGAAAACGAAAGCACAAAGCAACTAACAGGCAATGGTCGCATCATATAATCATTGGTATTGAGCTACACAAACAGTACGCCCTACAAATAGCATCACATTGCAGTGTAATGTAGTTTATGCGAACGAACGTCTTATATCACCCCGCCTCACACATTTCGACGACGTGTATTTTCTTTAACAACAGGTAGGCCTAGAGTTTTTCTTTCATTGCGTTGCGTACAAGCATTTCGTGTATTCACAAACAGTTTCGAATGGCATGTAATGCTTCAGATATATACTTGCGCAGCCTGCATACAGCACTCGTGGCATCGCCGTTAAGACGTTTTAGAGTTCCACATCGACGAGAGTAGTCCGTACTCCAATCAATACCGTATATAGACGACTGAGGGGTGTATAGTCACATTTCAAGCGAAAACACAAAAGTTCTTCAAAACAACCAGGCAACTATATATATATGAAGATATATATATATATATATATATATGAAGATATGTATATATATATATATGAATATATATACATATACATATATATATATATATATATATATATATATATATATATATATATATATATATATATATGTATATATATATATATATACATATATATGAAGATCAAACTAACTATTTGTAGAATTATATTATTGTCTACAAACGTTTCATTATAAAGTTTTACCGTGTGAATTAGGGATGTAATAATATAATATAAATTATTGTTTTGTCGCCAGCCGTTGTAACAGTGTAATGCTACACACATAATAGTGTACTTATCGTCCATATAACATGGTACTGTGTAAGGACTACCGCAATATTGTATTGATTTGGTAGTTTTACATATGTAATGTCATAACATTAATAATCGTCAATTAGACCAGCGTCAAACAGTCATACGCTTTTGAAGCACATATGAAAGCACGCACGCACCCAGTACCCTCGCATGCATGCTAACTCGAATACAACTATGTTTTCACAAAATAGGCGTACCTCTGATGGTAGTGGATACTTTCACACGTTGTTCGGTAGGCACAGTGATCCATGGCGCAAACCGTAAAGGACTAATAATTATGACGGAAGAGGAAACCTCTTCCATTTCGTTGCTCATTAATCATACACGTTGTTTACATAACAGTTACGCACCAGAACAAAGTATTTATAATATACAGCACCAACTGTTGTGTTGAAATATGCTTCAACACAACAGTTGGTGCTGCATATTATACGGTGATGGTGGCAACTGTCATACGGTGATGGTGGCAACACACCAACTTCTGTCGTCATTAATTCTCTCTCCGACCCTGTGTTTTCTATTCAATACCAGAATCCTCGTATTCCACAGTCATGGCTGAATGTTGGCAGCATATTGCCAACATTCGTTCATGCCTATGGAACACGAGACACAGGGTAGTGAAAAGAAAACACAGGATCAGAGGAAACATTAATCCTAGATGAAACGTAAACTAGTCAGCGGAGCCATCTTGCCGTGTAGTAAGAGCTAAGTTGCCAAGAGACGTGAAAGCGATACAGATGGTAAGGAGACATACGCTAGAGAAACAGATGGTAAATCCGTGAATATTGTGAAGAAGACAGAAGGAACAAGACTGAGCATGCCACACATGATATAATGTAACAAGTCAGTGAGTCGGGTGGGTTGTAACAAAAGGCAAATAATAGGTATGCTGCAAGCAGTAGTTCAGCGGAGAGAGAGCGGAGGAAGGGAATCACGATATGTCTACCAGAAACATTCTTCCATTAATGACAAATTGTTCACTATTATTGTCATTGAATTTCAGAGTTGTCCTATATAAATATAAGTCCACTGCATATTTCACAGTTACCCCCTGTTCCTGCACCCACCCACCCACCCACCCACCCACCCACCCACCCACCCACCCACCCACACACACACACACACACACACACACACACACACACACACATACACACACACAGACACACCACATCACACACACACACCACACACACACACCACATCACACACACACACACACACACACACACACACACACACACACACACACACACACACACACACACGCACATGTTGTCCTGCGAACGTTGCTCTCACTAGCTCTAATTTTTGTTAATCCGTGAAGAGCTTCCGTGATTACTTCCCATCATAGTTTAGTGATGTAAGTTGGCGGAAATGACGTTTCGCAACAGTGACGTCAGCTTCGTAGTTGTGTTTTTGGCTCATGTTTCCAACGATCATCAAGCATTTCTTCATTACCATAATTCTGGACTGTCTTGGTCAAATTAATGTTTTCTTGTAATAACACATGTTTGAACCAGTCCAATTACAAATTGTAAGGAAATAAGTTCAATGCCGCTGGTAATATGCAGTTTTTTCTCACTTCCAAACGTTCAGAGCAAATATATATCAGTATTGCATTACCTAATTTCAAATGTAGTGTGAACACCTTATTATTGGTCGATGGTTGAGCATCTTGATAGTTTCCATACAATATCTTCACTTTGACACGTTCTCAAATAGTGGTAAATGTTTGACTAGCTTAGCACATAAGCTAGCATTGTCAATAAAATATATGTAGTCACTGAATATGTGAATGTTTGTTCAAAAATGACGTCACTATCTCAAATAGTTGCATTCACTTTGTATGTTTATTTTCCTAAACAGAATCGCCGATGTGTAAGTACGGACTACCGAAATTCGATAAATTGGGCAAAACAAATGGACTGTGGCCTGAACAGGCAGGGTTGTGGAACAGGATACAAATGCATCTTCCATCCGAAAGAACAATACCGCGTTTGCTGTCCAGCCAGTAAGTCACCGTTAAGCAAAGTTCAGCAAAGAAATCCAAACAAATACCTCAAGCCCCATGCAATCAGGACAGGTTTCATAAAATGTAATATTCGATCAGAATACTCTGAATCGCGCATATTTGGATGAGGGTGTATGTGGAGTTTGATTACCCACCGATATTTCGAGTGGATTGATCAATTGTACTGTCATTGTTATGGGTTGGGGGGCTGGAAGTAGAGTTAGCAATGGGATGCTTATTGAGGACGGTAAGCTCATGGACAGTTGTGTGGTCAACCGAGCTGGTTATGACCTACGTCACAGGCTTTTGTGTGAAAGGCATATTCTATGTTAAACGAATGCTTGGTATTAAACATGTTTTGGGCTGTAATTGGTCTCATCATTCCGAGCCAAAACATTCACCCAACCGTTTCGTACGGCACGTATTCGATGAATGATTTCAGAATACGTGTTCTATGTACCGCAACTTAATTTCCGTCTACCGTACAATGAGGAATCGAAGTTTCACTTTACTACAAGAAAAAGGCACCTGCATTTGCGAGCACAAATCACCGCAGCGTGACAGATGGGGAAGACAAGTGTCATGTCGATTTGACAGACGAAGTTGTGCAAGAGGTTACAAATGTACGTCCATGCCGACCAGCCGACTCAGACTATGCTGTCCTGTCCTGTCCTGGCCATTTGTTTGTGTACAATATTACATTTTTGTACAGGGTTTAATTAAATGGCAACAGTTCTGTGGCCAGGTGCATGACACACACCTAAGTCCAAATCACACCCATGTTAGGGTAAATTACCCCTAGGTGACACATAGCTAGTAGGTGCGGTTGCATGACACACACCCAGCTGGGTTATGTCACAAGTTACGCCGAAATTTCTGGGGCGGCTCGAAGCAGCCCCAACTGCAGCTAGGTGACTCACAGCGCGTTGTATCAATGGCAGCAGTGGTGTACTGCTTGTATAAATTCTACGACTGTCCTCATAATCATGGACATAGGGGTGTTTACTTACATGTCAGTCTGTCAATGTTGAATTACTAAATTTTGACAAATTGAATTGCTATTATTTGTTACTTTGCATTTATTACCACTGTATATGTGATTGTACACGGTTCATAGTGACAGTATGTACATCTTCATAAATATGGACATTATGGCCTTTTTTGCTAAGATGTGTAGGTCTATCAAAGTGGCGTGCTTATAAAATATTGACTAATTAATTAAATTATTATTAAATGAGTTATTAATTTATATTTGTAACTTTATATTAATGTAGTTATACACATTGCATAATAATATGTGTAATTATCTTCCTAATCAAGGACATTATGGCCTTTTGTTTTTGTGTTGGTCTGTATGCAAATATTGGTTTATTAATTAATTTATTAATATTACATAACTACTAAATTATATGTCTTACTTATTACAGTTTTTGTTTTACAAATTGTATGTTTATATAAACATACATTCATTGACATTGTGGCATTTAAAAAAAATTCTGTCTGTCAAGGTTTAATATATATTTATTCTCATAATAAATGTGGTTACGCACACTGCATAATATGTATAAATATCTTCATATTTATTAATTCTGCTGGTCTTAATTATAATGTGTTGGTCTGTTAACTTGGTGCACTACTTAGATAATATTAACTAATTAACTGAATTAATTAGCATGAAAACTAAATATTGCAAATTTAGTACTCCATTCAATGCATTTCAAAACACTGCAAACAGTATTTTAATAGTTATATAAATAATACAGTTATGCAATTTCAAATTCACTTTTATTCAAATATTTATCAACAGAAAACAAAAAAATTAGGTGATTGCCAGTTTTTATTTAGGTCCTCCACACTCCGCAACGTCGTCGATAGTGCGCTGACCTCTGCCGTCACAGCATTCCATTCCTTTTCTGTCCCTGCTTGACAAGGTTGATTTCAATCGGCCTTGTAACAGTTCTTATAATATAAGTTACGACTTATTTGGCTGTATGCCTGTATTAAGGCCACAATCTCGGCATGACAAAGGTTGTCCTTATAATGTCGCTGTTGTCTCATTGCTTCCACCATGAGGACTGTCCGAGGTGAACTGAATTCTGGGAAGATTTGTTCTCAAAACGCGGCAATCCGCTTATCGGTTACTCGTGCCGTTATCTCCTAGTTGGGCGGCATCTATGTGGCTGTTGTGCACCGCACCCAATGCGGTCGCCCAGCTATGTCACACCTAGAGAGTTAGGGGTAATTTTACCGCATAACCTGGGTGCGTGTCATGCAACCGGCCACTGATCCCTAGTAGTCCTGTTATATAGAAGCTAGGTCAATTATCGCGGTGCTACCTTTTAGTTAAAAGAAAGCGAATCCGGACTTGTGGAATCAATTATGCGTTCTCAGGTGGATGCCCGCGTGGACAATGATAGATCGACTGCGAAATCCCCAACCCCCTATGCATTAGGGTGTGTGTTCCGAGATGCGAGTCACCGACCTATTCTCCACTGCGGCCGATGCATCGGGCGGGCACAATGTCCTCGCAGACGGCACTGAATGCTGTATTTCACAGACCTGCTCCGTTGAGACTTGGCACTAGCGATGTCTTCCTTTGGTAGTCAGTCAACAGCCTTGATGAAAATACGGGAGTTTAGGATGAACTGTGTGGTAATCTACGCACAGTTATTTTGTGACTTTGAAATGTGGCTTTGAAATATGACATCAAATATTTGGTCCGTTACACACACATGCCCTTTACTATGTGTAGCATCATTTCGTATACAATTATCAAAAGTGTTCTGATCATATTGAAACCTGTGCCAATAAAGATAGCGTCTTTTTCCACACGTGTATGTTGCGTATCATCTAACTTGGTGTACGCATCCACTGTTTTCTAACGTCCACGCTATATCGGTGTGCCATATAGTGCTATTTATCTCCGTTGTATCTCGCTGCACACAATGAAACACTTCCTCCTGAAGGACTAAGCCCGGTTGTATCCAGTCATGCCAGCGCCCGTCCCGTTAAAATCTAATTTTCTCTACTTGGTCAACTGCGTAGTTGTCTAGAGGTTTTAATATGCCTGGCCACATCTATAAATCAGATTTAAGCAAACGTACAAAATGAAATGCTACATGACCGATGCAAAGAACCTACTTTGTAAGTTGTATAGGTTTCCACCCAACGAAAACTCATCATGAAAATGAAAACGATCATACAAGTAAGTTGTTATTTTCAAATTGTGTGCATGTTGCAATAATTGTGACTGCCGAAAAAAAGAAATATATTATGTTCATTTGCGTATGATTTCGTAGCTGCCAGAAGTTGTGTTTTCGGCCATGTGTCTGCGCCTGTTGAAGATACAGAGGTATCTTCAACAGGCGCAGCTACTAAAAACAATAAAAGAGCGTTACAATATGCACGGTAACTAACGACGTTGAAACCAGTAGACGCAATTATTACACATGCCTACATCCCTTCCCCCACTTGGGGCCAAAGGCATAAATCCCACAGCTATGCGGTCGAGATTACATTAAAGAAACTGACATCTCTTGCCAGCATCCGTTTGTGCGGCATAGTAATGGCGCGAAACCAGAAGAGGCATTCCCACTGTGACGTCACGACAACACGGCAAACGCGCCATTGTCGTTTCTAGCATCGTCAGATTTCAAGATGGCGACGCCATTGTTATAGGCAGTGGGGGTACCGCTTTATTCCGTCTTCTTCTTCTTTCTTTTAATGTCTGCACTTGCGCTAGTGTATCTTGTCATTATGTTCACGCTTTATTATGGTGCAGCGGCCTGTGCGACATTCGGGTACTTTTATGTACGATGCATGTCAATGTGCGTGGCATATAGCACGGATTAGATTCAACAATGTGAGTCTCTGTCCATAGATATTTTTATACCAAATATATCAGGCCTGGTGCGGCGTCCGCGCATATTAAACCCGGGCCGTCACCTTACCAGTTGGGTGCACTAACCACTACACTCCCCGCGCCATTCCTAATGAAGTTTCAAGGGTATGAACAATTGCGATGGGTTTGCGGTCTACACAAGTGCCTAATTCTTGTCGGAAATGGCACAGAATTCATATTCTTGTTCTCATTCACAGTCCATTGTACATGGCACTCTTGGCATGGCACTCTTCGACGAGTTGTCAATGTCTCCTCAAGCTTTCTAACTCTGCGTATGTAAATAGAGGTTTGGGCAGTATCTAATTTAGCATTCGTACTGCTAGGCTTCACAATACTAAACGTAACGACAACAGTTCCGTTCAAAGTCTACTCTCTGCGATACGGAACTCTAAAACGTAGTAATGGCGACGCCACAAGTGCTGTATGCAAGTTGCGCAAAGATGTATCTGATGCGTTATATGCCATTCCAAACTCATTATATTACAAAAAATTATTGTACGCAACGCAACGCAATGAAACAAAACCTCTAGGCCTACCTGCTGTAAACGAAATACACGTCGAAATATATCAGGCGATGGGAGGCGAGGCGACGTCACACAAGACATTCGTTCGCATAAAGATGTACTCTGTAATGTAATACTCTTTATAGGGGGTAGAATTTGTGTGACCAGCTCAATATCAATGATGACATGATGCGACCATTGCGTGTTAGTTCCTTTGTGGTTTCGTTTTCATATTGAACTTGCGAAATGTCTACTCTTTGGCTCCAGGTCGTCCTACTTGAGTCCGAAGTGTGTGCGACACAACATATCTGAGAACACGACGCGAGATAGAAGTATTGCACCCCATGCAAGTCTAGTATGTCATCTCGTAGTTGCCTGCGTATGGCACTGCTACATCTACGTTTTCGAGTTAACTGTATGGAGGCAAAGCGCTCATGGCATGATCTAAGAACTGGCCTGTTGGCATTGATCACTGTAGCGTATGCTATCGTTTCCATGGCAATGTTTCAAAATATGAAGTCGGTCTACGCAACTACGCCACATGTAGAGCGCAGTGGCTCAGGGGTAGAGCTTCGAACTCTCGACTACGAGAACCCGGGTTCGAATCCTGGCTGTGGTGTTAAAACCTTGGGTTAGTTTGTTCACTCTACATTGCTCCAGTTCATTCAGCTGAATAAATGATTACCTGGCTATAGACAGTGGTGGGTATGTATACGAGCAGCCTTCGCGCATTAATTATAGCATTTGGCTGGATGCTTCCCAAAGCCGAGATTGTGTCTGAGTGAACAGATCTGTCAGGGAAGTAAAGTGTAAAGCGTTTTGAACGGTCACGAGGACTGGATACTGCGTTATATAAGAACTTGCCTTTACTTTTTTTCACTAGCCAGATACAAATCTGCTTGCCGAGAAATGTGTGATTGCAATACATATTGGTCTCAAAACATCGAATGATCTGTACACTTATTTCAGAAGGAAGGAGAAGGAAAGCAAATCAAATGGCCTCTATAAAGCATCACCTGAAGCGGTTAAGAAGAAATTATTCGCAGTTTAAACCATATTCGTTATATCAATTCAGTCATATGGCGTGAAAAATAGTTCGAACAATTGTCTAAGTAAAACGTTTCGATTGAGTTCTCGTCTTTGTGAGAATTGTAACATTAAAATTAATTTCCACTCGCACTTCTTAGGATACATATATCAATGTCAAGCTACCATTAATTCTCCCGGTGATCGGCCTACATTATCAACTTCGAAAACACGTCATATAGCACGAATTGGCTACATTCGATCAAAACAAGATGTCACCCACTGTCTAACAAGGTTTAACAAGTTGCCGTCCAGAACCACACGACATGTGAACAAGGACGCCTATGGCTTATCGAGTGCTCCCTTAAAAATTATAAATATACAATATTATAAAATGCACTAAAATGCTACTAATTAAAATACGTTGTCTCAAAAAATACATAAGTAAAATAAAATGTATACGTTGTCTCTAACAAAATATACAAGTAAAATAAATAAATACATAAAATATCCTACAATAACACCATTTGTTATAATAATAAATTAATTAAAATAAATATATGATTAAATAATGTTATCAGTATTAAAATAATTTCTAAAACATTTAAGTGTTCAACCTAGGTATAGCCTGCCCTTGCTAGATAATTGTCAATTTTATTTTTAAATATATTTACACTGCTGGCATTTACACAATCATGACTTAAATTATTCCAATCAGTTATTGTTCTTTGGGAGAAGGAGAATTTTCTTTTATCTAATCTAGAGTATGACTTATCTAACGCTGCCTTATGACCCCTTGTCACACTATCTTCTTTTAGTTTGAAAAAAATGCTGCTATCAATATCTTCATATCCATTCAATATCTTAATAACTTCTATTAGGTCTCCTCTTAATCTTCTGGTGTCTTTTGTTGTCAATCTACATTCTAACATGCGTCTTTCATAGCATAAATGTTTAAGTTCTGGAATGAGTTTAGTTGCCCTCCTTTGAACTCTTTCAAATGTATCAATGTCTTTCTTATGATATGGCCTCCATGCCTGAATGCAATATTCCAAGTGTGGCCTAACTATTGCCTTGTACAACGGTATGATTAAAGTCTTATCCATATATGTGATGTTTCTTCTAATTAATCCAAAAATTTGATTTCCTTTTGCAGCAGCAAGTCCACATTGCTCTGAAACTGTCATGTCGGCACTAACTGTAACTCCCAAGTCTTTTTCTTTTACACTTGTTCCTAATATAGTATTGCCCATAAAGCATTCTTTGCTCACATTACCATGTCCAATGTGGATGCATTTACATTTACCAAAATTAAATAACATCTGCCCTTTTTCAGAACTGTTGACTAACTTGGTTAGATCATCTTGTAAAGTGTCTTTCTCTGTATCAGTTTTTACTGTCAAATGACTCTTCCGCGTCGCCAGTATTCACATCATCGGGCCTGGTCGATCAGTAATGCTGCCAGAAGTTGTGTTGTCGGCCATGCGTTTCTGTATCTTCAACCTGATAGAAAAACACAATAAAAGTGCGTTACAATATGCACGGTGACTAACAACGTTGAAACAAGTAGACACAAATATTACACATGCCTACATCCCTTCACCCCACTGACGTCAAAGACATCAATGCCACAGCGATGCGCTCGAGATTATATTAAAGAAACTGGTATCTCTTGCCAGCATTCGGCTGTGCGGCAGAGTAATGGCGCGAAACCGGAAGAGGCATTCCCACTATGACGTCAGGACTTTATACGGCCAACGCGCCATTTTCGTTCCTGGCGACGTCAGATTTCAAGATGGCGACGCCGTTGATATAGGCGGTGGGGGTACCGCTAACGTGTACACGGTTTTTGACACATAACAGGTGTCTTCGAAGACAACGCGCCGGCTTCTAAACACTTTTCGACAAGAAATAAATAGGTTTTTCCAAACTGTATCAACTGTTTAGATTATCGCTTAGTACCTAACGGAAACATCCCTCCGTAGCTTATGATTAAGATGCATTTACTGAACACGTTAGTTATACGCCGTTTTGCCCTTCTCTGACATATTTCGTTAGATTCTGTTTCAGACATAGTCAGGTCAATATATGGAAAATACCCACTCAACCCCCAACAAATTGCTACAAAAGGTTTCTCAACTGATTCTGGTAGGATTTAGTGCACTTTATAACATACTAAAAGTTTACCAAAGTAGGACCCCCGGAATTTTTTTTTCCAAGATGGCGTCCAAGATGGCCGCCGAAACCTCTTAATGGTCATAACTATGTAACTATCAACTCAAATTTGATGATCTTGGTGTCTATCCCTAGGTTTTAGTGTACTTTTGAACATACTAAGAGTTTACCAAAGTAGGACCCCAGGAAAAGTGTTTTTTTCAAGATGGCGTCCAATATGTAACTATCAACTCAAATGTGACGATCCTGGTGTCTATCCCTAGGTTTTTGGGGGCAAAGAACACATTAAGATCATAAAAAAATGATGTTGGCCTATATATGCAACACAAAAATCCAATATGGCGTCAAAAATGGCCGCCAACACCTCCAAATGACCGCAAGTCCAAAACTGTTGACTCAAATTTGATGATCTTGATGTCTATCCCCAGGTTTTTGGGAGCACGGAACACATTAAGACCATTACAAATTAAAGTGGGCCATTATCTAACAGGTTGAGGGGGCATTTTCCATATATTGACCTGAAGAATGTGTCGAATTGGATCTAACTGAATAGCTAATTCTGATGTTGGGGTGTTTCCATACACTTATGAACTTGCTGGGGGTCATAGGAACTCTCATGGAAAATGCAGTTATGCACATGATGACAGGAAAAGCTGTCCAGAGGGCATTGCGGGGCCATCTTCTTGTTGACAAGTGCCTACATAGCCAGCTTATAATAGAAATGGCCAAAGACGATCCCGAGATTCAGACACTGCTGGATCAAGCCGATGAATTGTACTCCTCCCTTCTTAGCGGAGAGACGACGCTATGAGATGCTGCTTGTTCTGAGGTTTTGATCCAACTCGAAACAGTAACGGAGAAGAAGAAATCTGAACTTGCTCAGACTTCAAAGACCAGCCAGTTGTGACTGAATTATCAGCGTATGGTTGGCATGGCAAGAATGTTGATCAAGGCGGATCGTACTGGGTCTTGGTTGATGCATTTGCATGCAGTGTCCAATTGCCTGACTGTCTTTGCTGCAGCTGGGCAATTCAATTACCTGCGATCTGCTCATTACTACCTGCAGCAAATGAACAACCTGGAGGAAAAGCACCCAGACGTTTATCGAAAGTTCCTTGATGGTTTTCACGTTGTTCGTAGGAGCAATCAGTGCTGTGCACGGCTTAGTAGTGATCTTGTCATTGAACAAATGTTGATGAGGTCTCTAAAGAGCACTGGTGGTCTAACTTGCGGCTGTGGGATGACCGAGGACATGAGAAACATTTGGACCTTATCTGCACCTGTAACATTCGAGTACAACATTGCGATGCAGGATTTGACAAACCTAACCTATACTACAAGTCCGCAACACAAAGACTCAACTGAGGCGCGCATCAAAAGAGATGCATCTGATCTCGGGAAAATTCGGATAAAGCTTGCAGCTAGCTCACCCTTCACATCTGATCCTACTCTGAGAAACATTGTCAACGGGATAGTGGCTGGGCCAGATGTTAATATACATGACTTTGAATCGGTTGGGAACAAGATCGTTGAAGATATAATCAGAAAGTCGGCATTTATTTACAAATTCAAGCGGAAAGACAGAGCCAAAGCCCTTGGAAATATCTCTGCTGTAAAGATTGCTCCTGGTCGAACCATTGATCCTCCCCTTCTGTTCCAGCGTTTCCTTGTGGTGTCAAGGTCAGGAGATCTTTCCCTTGAAGAGGTTTTGACGTATGAACTAAGCCCCTACCCTCCAGCCCTCTTTGAGACCAGGAACATTCTTCGAAAAGCAGACCAACCTCAGCTTGCTCAGGCAATTCGAGACAATGCTGCGGACTTATCAAGTGAGGCTTTGATGAACTCAATTCCCAAAACAGATTGTTACGTGCTTGATGGTGGCTCTTTTCTCCATCGTTTACCGTGGAAGAAAGGCGACTAATATAATGCAATAGCTGAATCTTATGCAGACTTCACTGTGAGACATTACGGACAAGCGACAGTGGTGTTCGATGGCTATGGTGAAGGTCCCTCCATAAAAGTGACGAGGAAAAAACCTGCACCCTATTGTTAATTTCTCTGCAGAAACAGAGTTTTCAGGCAAAAAAGAGGACGTTTTGTCTCGTGACAAAAAGAAGGCAGACATGATTGCTCTCATCAGCACAGCACTAACTAAAAGGGGATGCCATTTAATTCAGTCACTAGGGGATGCAGACGTTAATATCGTTAAGGCAACTGTTGAACGATCCCGTCATTGCACCACAACGTTGGTCGGTGAGGATACATATTTGCTGATTTTGCTCCTTCATTACTCCAAAACAGACAATGAGATCATCTACTTCCGTTCTGACGCAAACAAGCAGTCAAAAGAACACAGCGTGTATACCATTAACCTGTTGAAAGAAACTTTAGAAGTCATCCTTCAAAACAAATCTCAAGAGGACATATCAGATCTTTGCAAAGACCTGATGGTTGATCTCTTTGGTGGCAAGTCTAATGATACGCTATCATCACTGCGCTATATCATTTTCATCAAGAAAGTGCCAACTGCTCAAGCATTTGTCACTCCTGAACGACTTCTCCCAACATCACCTGCAACAAGATTCCATAGCCAACGTGTGTACATTCAAATTATGGTATGGATGGGGATTGCAAATGAAATTAACCCAACTGAATGGGGATAGAAACAGGAAAATGATCAGTTAATTCCAATTATGACCCAAAACAATGCTGCGCCTGATGAACTCTTGAAAATTATCCAATGCAACTGTTCGGGAGGATGCAAATCCTGTCGATGCAGCTGCAGACGCTATGGCCTCCCCTGCAGTGCTGCATGTGGCCCTTGCCAAACTGAATATTGTGACAATCCAAACAACAATCAAGAGGTCGATACTGAGGAGGAGGATGACACTCAAAACTGAACGCTCTGAAACTTATTCTATGGACAACGGTGTTTGTGCATTAGGTGATAGTGGACAGCTGAAGGTCATGAGTTCAATGTCATAATGATTCAACAGCTCAGTGATATCCAAAGTTGTCTTAATGTGTTCCTTGCCCCCAAAAACCTGGGGATAGACATCAAGATCATCAAATTTGAGTTGATAGTTACATAGTTATGATCATTAAGAGGTTTCGGCGGCCATATTGGACGCAATCTTGAAAAAAACACTTTTCCTGGGGTCCTACTTTGGTAAACTTTTACTATGTTAAAAAGTACACTAAAACCTACCAGAATCAATTGAGAAACCTTTTGTAGCAATTTTATGGGGGTTAAACTGTAATTTGACCTGACTAACAGGATTTTGAGTAAGAGTATAAATTCTTAGAGAAACCGTCGCCTGAGATGTGACTATGAACCTCTTAGTCGTGTATATGCGGTATTGATGTACGGACTAGACGACTACGGGTCTTGGTAGTGTATGTACGGTATTGGAGTAGGCACCAGCGTGACCCATGGCCTTTCGCGATGTATGACAATTTACTAAGTGGAAGACCACCGCAACTATTCGCTCGCTCTTTGACGTGCACCGAACCGGCGCGACGCCGAAGCGAATATCGAGCGATTTGCCTCGACAGTCGCCAGTTAGTTTCACGACAAATTGCGTGTCTGCTGCCAGACCGACTCGCCGCAGCCGTGCGCAGTCAGGCCTGGTTTCCGTTTCTCGCTTCTTTGAGAACGGAACGCAGCAACTGCCGAACATATTAGAGCGAAATTTGATATACTCTGCGCAGTCTTCGATGGTCAGCCTTTACAAGGATACCCTACGAAACACGCAACTGTCGTTTTATCGAGCCAGCAAGC
This sequence comes from Oasisia sp. SBJ-2009, assembly GCA_964017155.1. Classification (NCBI taxonomy): domain Eukaryota; kingdom Metazoa; phylum Annelida; class Polychaeta; order Sabellida; family Siboglinidae; genus Oasisia; species Oasisia sp. SBJ-2009. The sequence goes on from OZ024856.1 coordinate 41,853,699, forward strand.
CAGCCAACGCTCGGCCGCTAACGCGTCAGGAGGCGATGGCGGTGGAAGCGTCTGTCGCTCGCACACTCGCTGGGCGGCGCCACGGGTGGGTGTACGGCTCCCTCTATTACCAAATTATGTCCAGGGAGCGACGCTGGCGGGGAGCGGCACTGATTCGCTTGTTGTGTGCATGAGGAGAAGGCTGGGTTGACAGATAGCTTCTACTATATATAAAATATATTCAAGTATTGGTTGGACAAGGGTTGTGTAGGCTATAGACTTAATGTAGGTTGGGAATTTATTTAGATTTCTCCTAATGACTCCTAGTGTATGTTGTGCTTTCCTAGCGACTGAGTTGCATTGTGCTGTCCAATTTATTGTATTTGATATTTGTACGCCAAGATAACAATGTGATTGAACAGATTGAAGTTGTTGGCCACAGAAGGTGTAGAGATTTGTTGGCCTTTTATTTAGGCTAATGTCATTGTGAAGCATTTGGTGGGATTGAATTTCATAAGCCAGGTGTTTTGCCATTCCTCAAGTTTGAGTATATAATTTTGCAGGAGAGAAGTGTCATTGTCTGATTTAACTGGTACACATAGTAGGCAGTCTCTGCAAAAAGGCGAGCATTTGAAGTGAGATTGTTGGGGAGGTCATTTATGTAAAGTAAGAAAAATAGGGGCCCCAGAACGGTTCCATGTGGTACCCTTGAGGTGACTTGAATTGGTATGGATGCTGATCCATTTATTACAACCTGTTGAGTTCTTTCTGCAAGGAAGCTTTCTATCCATGACGATATTGGGTTGGTGATGCCATAGTATTTTAGTTTGTGGATTAGTCTTTTATGTGGAACTTTATCGAATGCTTTAGTGACGTCTAGAATGGACATATCTATAGATTTCGTTTGGTTTATTGATTTGCCTATGTCACGGACAGTTTGAATTATTTGAGTTTCTGTTGATCTTTTTGCACGAAAACCATGGTGGTGGTCAGTTAGGATGTGACGTTGTTCAAGGTGTTTCATGATGTGGCTATGAATTATGTGTGTTCAAATGGTTTTAAAATCACAGGTGTTAAAGATATTGGTGTGTAGTTTGAAGTTTCTGCCCTGTTATCTTTCTTGAAAATTGCTGTTATGTTTGCTTCTCTCCAGGCTTTGGGGACTTGACCAGAGTCAACTGATGATTGGAAGATATCATGTGTAATTATTAGTGTTAGATGGGAGGCATATCTGTTTAGAAACTATGGTGGAATGCCATCTGTTCCTTGCGATTTGGAGGTGTTAATTTTTAATAGTTTTTAACTGAGGGATCTAACCATGACTCTGTTGCACTGATTATGTCTGGATTATGTAGGT